>JAJHSJ010000002.1:86936422-87320666 GCA_021015155.1 Magnolia officinalis | reverse complement strand
GGTGGGTTTAGGTCTTTATTTAGGCCGAGAACTGACCTCAATGGCCCCAAGGTCATGCATGGTATACTTAGGTTATAGCCAAAAGTTGGCTGTTTCGGGCCAACGGAGCTCATCTGGAGGCCCATTTTCTGCATACGATCCAGGGAAGTTCCCTGACATTGGATCTAGGTCAGGTTAAGTTTTCAGTCCGATCGAATTTATAGATCGACCGTAGCGGACCAGTTTCAATTCAACGGTCATCGTCACTCGATCAGGGCCACAAGTACACTGACCTGTGTAGGAAAATTTTCCTGATCCGATGGTGTATTTAGGTCAGGATCTGACAGTCGAAAACCTTAAATTTGGCCCGCAAATGAACGGCCCAATTCACTTAAATCTGAGTTCATTTTCTAAAGATATTCGTGTTTCTCGCACATTTCGCTCCGAGTCCAAGTTGTGCGTTTCTGGATACTATCTGGACTTGATTTCCAATATGGTTGTTAAGTCCAGTAAGGCGGTCATCACCGTATAGTTTTGCGGTAATTGGACTTTCGACGTGCAGTCCAGGTCCGAAACGGAGTTTCAAAGTGCTCTCAAGAGCAACTGGGTTTAGAGATTAATCCTAGGTTTTTAGGTAATGTAGCGTTAGCGATTCTATTAGTTTTAGGCCTTACAGATTGTATAGAAAGCTGTTTAAGCTAATCTAGCGCTTAATTCAGTTTAACACTTAATTAATTTTCGTATAATTTCTAAAGGATTTGGTCATTAGTGATTTCTGCCTGAGGTGGTACTCGGGTCTTTGTACGGATTTTTCTGAGACGTTACAGCTAATTAAGTAGCTGATAATCTTAATTATAATTTGATTCTATGCTCACACAATGGATTCAGTTCTTTATTAAAAGAGGTATTTTTACAGTTGTTCTTCACGACTGAGTGTAAGAATCCCTTTCTCATTTTTATTTATTTGTACTGAAAAGCCCTTTCGTATGAAAGGCAATGGTGTAACTCATCATTAGAGGATTAACCATGTCCTGTGAATATCGCCTGATCCTATTTACACATTGAGCGAGTGGCTGAATAGGTGACCGATCTCATCATATCTCGGTCATACATTACATGTCTGATACAAATCTAAATGAAATTTGAAACAGTTTAAATAGATTATTCAAGTACCTACGATGGTAGCAGTTATAACAAGAAAGATGCTCCATGTTTCAGGAAACTAGGGACGTGTAGTCGTCAAGGCTTTTTATTTGGGAAGTAACCCACGATGTCTCGAATTTCGGGGGCTAGGTCAGCAGTTAGTTGCAAGATAAAGAAAAAAAACAAGCTAATTAAGCCACCAGGCAGAGAAAAGGTGGCTTGATGGTTGATTGCATTGATAAAATTACAATTCGACGGAAGAAAAGCATTGCATTGATGCAACTATCATCTCCAATCGACCCTTCATCGCGCATAAAGTGGCCTCTTGTTTGATAACAGCCTGACAAAGTCGACCGATGGTAGTTGTCTGAGCCCTAACAAGCATCACCAGATTCTCGACCATTTCCTTCCGACAACTGTGCTCAACATGTTTCTCGACATAAGAAAATCGACGCAGCTATCATCTCCAATTGGCCCTTCGCCGCGCGCCTGTTTAACAACAGCCCGATGAAGTCGACTAATGGTAGCTGTCTAAGCCCTGACACACATCACCAAATTCTCAACCATTTCTTTTCGGCAATTATGCTCAACATGTTTCTCCGCATAACTCCTTTTCAAAGTTATCGGTTCTGCTTTCAGATTTGTGATTCTGACTTCCATTTCCTCTAATTCAACTCCAGATGTCTTTAACTCAATGATTCCGGTTGAAAGATGTTTGGTGATATCTTTGGTAGAACCATTTGAGATTCTGTTGTTGAATGCTCTGCCTCAATTCAGTCAACAATAACATGTATATGGTGTTGTTCTTTGGCAAATCTCAAGAATTCCTGGATAATTGGTAACTTTTCTATAAGACTGGGATCCGACCAAGAGAAAACACAATATGATTTGACCAATCATTCGAGCTTATTGACCATCTTGGTCATCAAAGTTTCAGATGACCCCACTTGCATGAAGATATGAAGTTCTCCCTTAAGGTTTTACAGACTACTCGAGAGAGGGCGACTTGGCCACAGTAATGTCTTCAGCAAGGGCCCGTTCGAAGGAAGAAAGGATGTTGTCAACTAGAAGCACACCTTTAACAGAAGTAAGGAGAATGGAAGCTTTGCTTGCGAGTATTGGCATAGTAGTGGGTAGTGAGCATGTATCAGGCTCCGGAACATCGATCGTTGGAGCATCTTCTGTCATTTGCTCAGGTACAATTACCTCATGAATTGAAGACTCCTCGATCGTTGGAGGAAGTTGTTCGGCCGATGAAGAGTTCGGTCAAGGAGAGGATCTTTTACTATAACTTTGAGGGGTAGCACTCAGCGGATGTTCTTCTTCTTCCTCTTGTTCTTGGTCGACAGTGGCAGACGGTGTTTGGGGAAGATCGACCATGTATTCTGACTCAGTGGCAAGAGGTGCGGCTCCATGAGAGGTATGAGAAGGAAGAGCTCCGACGCTGACTGTTTCCTCAGAGTCGATAGTCTATACCTTAGTAATCTCAGGAGCAACAATCGATGTGAGCGATGCTACAACGGCTACGCCACTATGAATTGCTTTTCTATGGTCGATAGCTCTCGGGTAACTACAAAAGAAGGGTATAGTTAATCAACAGAAAAGGCAAGAAACTTGGAACAACTACACAGGTAGGCAATCTCCACTTAAATCAGAATGGATGGCGTAGGTAACGAAATGGTTGTTTGCAGGCTGAGGGTTTTTAATAATCATTGTCATTGCTCGTGTTGAAGTAGGGAATGGTTTTCAATATCTCCTTATCCTGCCACTATTTATTCTAGTATTTATTGTAATGAGCTTCCTGGTGACGTTTCAAACCTTCCTCAATATTTTTCAAATGAAGCTATGGCATCGAGCAAGGAAGTACCTGTTTGCCGTCATCCTTTTTGATGAAATTAACAACGGTAGATCAACATCGATCAGTTGGGGAGGAGGGTTGATGCACTTAAGAGTTAGAGTAGTTAGTTGAGGAGGTGGACCAAGTGGAACTCCCAGATCAATAACTCTCTTTGGATCTGATGTTAGTTGGTGAGTTAATGGAGATGCGGGAATAACAGGTACCTTTGCCGCAACTTTTTTGCACTTTGGACGAAGGGCTACTATCTCGGTCGGCGAAGTTTGTAGAGTGGACGCAGTGGCCGATTTGGTCTCCAACTTATTGGTTTTTTAGTGGATGTAGCGGTCGATGGGGGTAATGCTCTTTTCTTCCCTTTAGTCTCCATGGTAGAGGAGAGTTGGGCGATGACGTCTTATGGGGATTTATTAATTAACTTATGATAATAGCTTTTCCACCAAGTAGCGAAGGTGTCCATTCATGGGGTTGATTTGGATAGCAAGGAAGGATAAGAAGTAGGCTAGACTCTTGAAAAGAAATGAGGAGAGAATGATAGAGTTCAACTTTATTAACGATCGACTGACTGTAAGGAGGCTGATTGCAATTTATTTGAGTAAATGGAAAGGGGGTACATTTGACCATGCCAAATTGGCGGACAAGCGAGATAGGGCAGTATTGCTCGACCCCAGCTTTTAGCATTTTTGTTAGAATCAGTCGAATCGATATAAGGAAGATCCCTATAAATGAGGTAACTTTCCCATGCTTGCTATAACTGGGTCACCTCCTTCTCATCAACCTCTAACTCATATTGGCCATTGAACCAAGTAGGACAGTATTCTTTATCGTAAAATGGAATGAATGACTGATTCTGCTTGCCTTAATCCAGAGGAAAAAATAAAGTGCTCACGTATATATAAAATGATTGGACTTCTCGAGGAGAGTTGATGACGCGTTCGCCATGTGAAAAATAAGTGATACCATAGTGGATGAAATTATGTACAAAATTAGAAGGAAAGTACTCATAAATCCACATGTGAAGAAGCCACAACAGTCCTCCTTCGTGATATAGATCCTTGGTGGTGACTTCTTGAATTCCTCTATACAGATGACCAAGTACAAAAGGTGCTAGAGCAAGCTTCTGACCTTGAGCGAGTGCCTTTTCCAAAGGCGAAATGACGTGGGGGGCAATATTCACCCCCGTGGTCTCCATTCCCATGAGAAACAATCAAAGTCAGTTACGTGTGATATGTACAGATCTGCATGGTGTTTTTGAAGATCTGTAAAGATGTACAGAGAAGATTTCTTGATAACATAGCTGAAATGCATCGAACAATGCCAAGTCGTTGTGAAGACGGTCGATCGTGAAGGAGCAGTTATAGGATAAATGGCTGGAGGAGCAAAAGGTAGTGGTGCTAAACAATTATAGCAACCGTCAGGCCATGGGAAGCATCTAGATTACCATATTGAGGCTATAAATTACAAAGGAATTCAGCAGGAAGGGTCGTCTCATATCAACCAAATCAAACTAAACATTATCTTCCAATTATCTTTTCAATTACCAGTCAATTACATTTCTTAGTGTAATCCTTTACTTTCAGCTCATTATTTACATTTTGTAGTATAATTTGTAGCGCTAATTAAGTAGCTGATAATCTTAGTTGTAATTTGGATCCACACTCACATGTTGGATTCAATTCTGCATCATAAGAGGTGTTTTTACAGATGTTCTTCACGACCGACTATAAGAATCCCTTTCTCATTTATATTTATTTGTATTGAAAAGTCCTTTCGTACGGAAGGCAAAGGTGTAACCCATCATCGAAGGACGAACCCTACTATATGAATATCGCCTGATCATGTTTACACATTAAGTTAGTGGTTGAATAGGCGACTGATCTCATCAGATCTCAGTCATACACTACGTGTATGCCTATCTCGGCACTTTGGGTCATAATTGTTCCATTTGAATTGAACTGCAAATCCAATTCTGGCACGCCCGCGTATCTGCAACAAAAAATAGAGCAGAAACACCATAGTCCTATATCTTTCATAAAACCCGTTTATTAGGTGCACATCACCGGGAATATAAAAAACTTGCTCCAAATGTTAGACGAGCACAACATATTAACTTAAGGGTCGTTTGGCATCATAAATTCCTTGTAAGTTGGATTCCAAATCATAATTGCCATGAATCCAAATTCACACATGACATAAATTTTACTAATTTTCATTAGTGGCTCGTTGTACAATTTACATAAAATCCATGATCCACGTCGATAACTAGGTGTGTCACTTTAGTTTTAACCACACGACTCGAAAGTCAACTCAATCTGTGATTCAAGTGGGCCATACGATTGAAAAAAGCATACAAGGCGTACCTTTTCCAACTATTTTTCTTCGTATAGCCCACCTAACTCACAAACTGATCCGACTTTTAGGACCTACAAATAGAAGGTGACCCATAAGTGGCGAAATTCCACTACCGTGAGTGTGTGGGGTGTGTGTGCTTGTGAAAAAAAGAAAAAGAAATAAAAGGTGACCCATCCGGTGATATGGGTGGATTTTATGTAAACATTAAGGTGAGGCATACCTTGAAGTCAACTATGATGATTTTCCCGCAAGTCGAGACATGAACCCATGTAGGCCTTAAAAATATTGTGGGAAATGTCCCCCATGATGTTTATGTACAATCCACTTCGATCACCAAGTGCGTTAATTAATTTTAACCGTAGGGCCCAACTTAATTTTAGCCATAGAGCCAGGATATCAGTCCAGTCTACGATTCAGGTGGGTCGTACTAAGGGAAACAATTACCCTCACCCTCCAAACTATTTCCTTTTGTGTGGCTCATCTGAATCAAGGATGGCTTGATTTTTTGTCTCTAGGCCTATATTTTAGCTTTGTGTCTAGTAGTTGGAGTGGATTTCATAAAATTATCACGATAGGCCTTGAAAAAATCAAGGGAATGTCCCTCTCGCAACTTTTCTCTTACGTAGCCCACTTGAATCACAAACTAGACTATTTTTTACGCTTTACAGTTAAATTGAGGTTACACACTTAGCGATCAGGGTTGATTTGACATAAACATCACAATGGGGCCTGCTAATTATTAAAGCAAGGTCACGATTCATTTTTGTGCTTACATCATCAATGATAATGAGTGGTAATGTGGCTAGAGAACACACCTTTAGCCAAGAAATTCAAAACAGGTGAAGTGGACCACCTTATGACTCTCCAAAGACACCTATGGACCACCTAATGACTCTCTAAAGACACCTACTTTTACCTTTATCACCTATTACCAACCTTTACTACCGTTTCCATGGTGTCAAATAATCCCTTGGAGTTTTTAGGCGCAATTTTACAATTTTCCTTATTAGTGTGACCCATATGTTTTATTCTTTCTCGAAAGGTCTCAATCAAATTGGACCATAAGGTATAGTCCACCTAGCCGATAACTTCCAATCTATAAAGTATATGTGGCATCCAACCCTTCTAATAGGTTAGACCCACAACCTTGTGCAAAAATCAGTTTTATTTACACTTTATGTATGACCTAACTGTCGAAAACAATTATTGCCATTAATAAATATAAAGTTCAAATATGGTCCACTAGATGGGTGGATATTCTAATATTTGCATAAGGTGATCCACATAATAGGGTCAACCTATATTGGATGGGTTGAATGTTGCAACCACATGAAAGCTTGGAAGTTATCCACTAGGTGGACTGTGACTCATAGTCCAGTCGATTGGACTTGATGTTTTACGTTAGATATGATCGCATAAGATCCAATGACTTAGAAAATGCCATGTGGTAGCAAAATCTTCATGAAAGATAAAGTGAAGATCTTCGACTATTTTGACGGCTGAAAGAAGTCAGAATTCGAAGAGTCATAAGTATCTAGGAAAGCCAAGCCTAGTTGGCTACAATGGGGATACGTGTGTCGCACACTTGGTGCACGTGGAAATGCCAAATGTTCACCATAAAGGCCTTATGATCAGGGAGGTGATTCGATTGAAACACAGTCACAATCATTGATATATTAAGCTAACCCACCACGATAAGTTGTGTATGGCTTGTAGTTGAAGATATCTAATGAAAATTCACATGTGGTGTAATGGAATTACCATGGTTGCGCATGTGGAAGCTTGGTGGAGCTATGGAATGAAGGTTATGTCCTAAGGGAGGGGTGATTGGGATCAATTAAAATTTTTATCTTTTAAAACTCAGTTGCCTACTTAAGCTAATATGTAAATTAAGCTAAGTAAGACAATTAACTCTAAGGCTTCCAAACTAATTGAGAGCATTCACATATACTACAAATGATATGCCAGTTAAGCAAATAGTCTATAAACATGATAGTGTACATGTGTGTGTGAGATGTTTTAACTATCAATTTCTAGCATTTATCTAATCATGCATATATATAATTAAACATTTAATCATATAAGCATAATAAAACATGTGCGCAAATACAATCCCAAACACAAGTATGTATAGTAGTTTGGTTTTCGTACTCTACTCCCGGCGGATGCACTCAACCTATGAGTATACCGGATTTCACTATCGGAGGTTTTAAATCAGGTTGACCTCTAACCTTTACAATCATACACAAGGAATGACTCCTACAAGAGACTTTATGTGATTTTCTATAGGCTCGCTACAGACCTCGGTCCTACACAAGAACCTACTGACGTACACTCTCATCGGAGGCCCTCACAAGAGACTTTAATTAATTTTCTGTAGGCTAACCAACAATCATGATCCTAGTTTAAGGACCTACATTTATTCCTGTTGGAGGCTCCCATGGAAACTAACACGTACGCACCCATGTCCGGTGGCCTACATAAGGACTTGATTTATGCCCTACATAAGAGTCAAGGTCCTACACAATAACCTAGTCGAGTTTGAGTCATAAACTCTTACCCTCAATTCCACACAAGGAAAAAGTATACACACTCTTACACTTGACAAATTACTTGTCCGATTGAGCCCCTTTTGTA
This sequence comes from Magnolia officinalis, assembly GCA_021015155.1. Taxonomy (NCBI): domain Eukaryota; kingdom Viridiplantae; phylum Streptophyta; class Magnoliopsida; order Magnoliales; family Magnoliaceae; genus Magnolia; species Magnolia officinalis. The sequence continues at coordinate 87,312,703 of JAJHSJ010000002.1, read as the reverse complement.
GTGCTATCTTGGGTCGCATGATCAATGCTCTCCCATACTTCAATCAGTTCCCTTTTACTCTCCTAATTATGATACCGATGCTTTGCCAGGGCTCCAGCTTCAAGATCAAACACCTTGCATGTAGTGCTCCTTTGAGGTGACCATGGTGATGAGAGGTTGCTTGAGTCTCCTACAACAAATGGGAAGTTATATTTCTTACGGGATTCACCTAGATGGGTCCTTTAGAGGATTTAGACAATAGTATGCTTATAGAGGCTGAGTATACTCGCTAGAAAATGGAGGAGTTCAAACACATTTTCAATGTAGAGGTTGAATCCTTATTAGAGTGTTAATCTCAAAGAAAATGACTTGAACTCATTGGTATAGAGGATTGGGATGAGGGATGTGATCATGGACTCACCTAAGCTTCTATTGCACCAAAAACTCATGTCAAAGCCTAAGAACCGAATGCCGTTTACAAGAGGTTTGAGTTTCAACGGTTAGAAAGTGGGCAAATAATGGCTCTGTTGATGCCATCGAATAGTCTTCGATGTCATTAAGGTGAACTTAGATGTCATTGAAGGGTACCTCAATGCTATCGAGAAAATTAGATAATATGATTTGATCTTGCTGGATATAATTGAGTTACCTATTCGATGTCATCGAAGGAGTCCTCGATGCCATCGAGAAAATCAGATAATATGATCAATTTCCGTTGGACATATCCGACTTCCTGTTCAATGTCATCGAGGGGGTCTTTGGTGCCATCGAAGACCCCTCGAGGTCTGCTTGTTGGGATCGAGCACCACTCCAAATTTACAGTTTTAAGTATATATTTTAACAGCAGTTTCGCACCTCTTCTAGCCTTATTTATCATGTTCCAATTAGGTTCTTAAGGCTACGGGATGATTAACACGGTTTACCTATTAAGCCAATATCATATAGATGTTCAGGGGTTGTTTTGGGTCAAGGGTTAAGGTCACCAAGGCACCTCATTTATCTGTTCTTTGCTCTTGTACTCTTGTGTCTTCGGTCTTCAGCTTCCAAAGGCTCAATCTACTACATGACATAAAGACTCACATGATTGACAAACAAGATGCATAAATAAGCGCACTAACATCTAGGACGGGGAATAATGGTCACACCAACATGGGCTAATATTATGGCTCACTATCCATAATAGTGCAGAGAAACAAATGGTTATCGTTACACATGACGAGTTAAGAGAAACTCTTATACACATAACAGGAGTGAAACATGTGCATAAGCAATGGCTGACCCATGAAAAAATAATTAGCTTACGTGTCATTGTTCAATTGGCCACGACTGTCTGCAGTATCGGACAATTGTCTCCACATCAGTGGACTGGAGGAGTGGTTGCAAATATTTCTCCTTGCAACCGCCCCTAGGGATTTATAAGAAGGAGAAAGATTTAAGAGTTTTGGGCCTTCGCCAACCCAACACATATCAAATCTATAGCGCAATATTGCCTCTCAATTTTATCTTTTATCTTAGCTTCTTTAAGCTTAGCACAACTCATTTGTGGTGCTACGCTGGACCGGTCATAGATTAGTAGTGTAATATCGTCTGTCTATGTTTCTACACTAAATTGACTTAGACTAGGATTCGTATAATCCCTTTATCTATGCCTCAGTCGTTGGACCAAGGAAGACTTAGTTATAGGACCTTGTTATCTACGCTACGGACGCTGGATCGATGAGGAATTATCTTTGTAAGTTCAGTTCTTTTCAATGTAATTGAGTTTCTTCTACTCTCGTGTCATACTTATGGTATTAGCTCTGTGATCACAGTGAAAAAAAGTTCTTTCATCTGTAAGGCAAAAAAAAAACTCATTAGAAGGATGAACCCTCCCCTTTTCGCATATTGATTAATTACGCATATGAGTAGCTAAATAGACAGTCAAGCTACTTCAGTTCTTGATCATGGGTGACTACTCAATCCCTTAGTTTATCTTGGCGCTTAGGGTCAAGGCATTTGGTTCAGATCAAGCTGTAAAAGGCTCTGGCTCACCTGCCATTATACACACGTACACACGATCAAATTTTGAGCCAAACACTTTCTTTAGCACGGCTGGTGGGACCCATATACAATGCTTAATACAATTGTACAATACTATGAGTAGAAGGTACATAAGGCTTTTTATAAACCTCTACGAAAGGAGATGTTAAATCCACAAGAAGAATTTCATGCAAAACTAGAGCCACACCTTATTGGAACCCAGGAGCTGATTATGTTGGAAGTAGGCTCATCGTCATTTAGTAACACATTCGAAAGTGTTATAGGTGCTCTGCACAATGTGCAGGCTAGCCTGTAGCATCTTTCAGAGCAAGGGTGGATCTAAACTGAACAAGCACGGCTACAGGCCGAGTAGGAAAAACTTCAGGCCAAGAAACTCAACTGGCTCACCAGCTTTTTGTTTTAAAGGTTTCATGATGAATGACACATGGATTGTTTTCTTCATAATCCAATCGATGATCAAACGATTCCTTTTCAACGGAGGATCAATTGGTTTGATCAATATCAGTTTGCTTGGAATGTGCCACCACCAGCATAGGTTAGCATTAGAAAAATGGTCGCAATGGTCGTCCTTACGGCTAATATAACCAAGAGGTCCAAAATCTTGGAGCCCTTGAGGGCCAGTACGTCCCAGGAATAGAATAACATGGGGGCCAACCTCTTATGCCTCTGGTGCCCCCGGTGGTCAATCCAATTCCACCGTTGATTGTCAACCCAACCACTCAGGAATCGCAAGCACCTGCTCAGGTACCTCAGATGGGATGTGGTGATTTGATTAGGTTGATTCAAGTAGTTGTAAGCTATCAAAAAGGCCGCCACATAAACAAACTGACTTACAGGAAACCCTATCTAGAGTGGATTGATCGTTACTATGAGTTATCGATGAGTTACCTCCCCCTGAGTTCACCTTATTCTCTGGAGAGTGTGGTCAGACGACCTTTAGCAAATCGGTTACTTCACCATCCAATGTGGTGAGGTGTCAAACCAAGATTTCTTGAAGCTTTGGCTTTTTGAAAACTCTCTCATCAAAATGGCCTTCACGTGGTATATTAATTTCCCACGGAATTCAATTAACTCATGGCTAGAGATGGAAGAGAAGTTCTATGCACGGTTCTTTAAAACTGGGCAAGAAGTATTCATGGCCGATTTGTCTCATCTAAGGCAATTTCCATGAGAAAAGGACTGATAAATACATCGCTCATTTCGATAAAGCAAGGAATCATTACTTGGTCACTATGCTTGAGGTCAAATTCGTCAAACTGGTCCAAGATGGTTTAGAGATTAAGCTATAAAAAAGTTCGAGGGCATGGAATTTAAAGATCTTTGATCTTTTCACCCCAATTACTCACTACAAATGACTTTTTAATGAAGAAAACTAATGTAAAAAAAAAAAATCCTTAATGGGTACTTATTATCACGAGCCAAACTTCAAGTTGAACATGGTGGAGGTTGTGGGTAGAAAGCCATTTGCCTATCAATCTTTGATTAAGGAGGATATGGCCACTTTGTCAAGTCAGAATATGAGAAAATGTTTGCAAAGTCAGTAAAAGATATTCCTTTGATATAACTTATACCAACAAAATCTTTGACCACCTGCTCGAAGGGAAGCTCAAAGTATTCCCTTGGCTGAAGAACTAAAAAAGATCGAATACTTTAAGTGGTATGACACACATTCTCATTCCACGACGAATTGTTTGGTTTCATGAATGTTGTACAGGCCAACATTGACAAGGTTTGCTAAAGTTTCTTGAGAAAGAAATGAATACCATGTTTCCTCGACTCATTATTGCACGAGAGATAGCCGATCGTCAAAGGTCGTTGTAGTCAGACAATGAAATGGGCGAAAGAAATCCTTATAGTAAACCATTGTGGACAGCTGAAGAATGCTCCTTCGATGATCAGATGAAGTCCAGCGCGAAAGCATAAACTCCTATTACATCTAAGGATTATCAACTACTTAATTATCGATATGGATTTGTTGAGGCACAAAAAATATCTCATTGCAGTGGTCAGAGAATTCCATGATACAGGGTTGCATAATTCGTATTTTGGTAAAAATCCATGTCGGGGGTATTTTGGTAAAAATCCACTCCGGGGGTATTTTGGTAAAAATCCATGTCGGGGGTATTTTGGTAAAAATCCACTTCAGGGGTATTTTGGTAAAAATCCATGTCAGGGGTATTTTGGTTAAAATCCACTCCGGGGTATTTTGGTAAAAATCCATGTCGGGGTATTTTGGTAAAAATCCACTTCGGGGATATTTTGGTAAAAATCCACTCCGGAGGCTTTTTGGTAAAAATCCATGTCCAGGTGTAGTTTACATATTTTGGTAAAAATCCATGTCCAAGGGTAGTTTAGGTATTTTGGTAAAAATCTATGTCCAGGGGTAGTTTAGGTATTTTAGTAAAAATCCATTTCTAGGGGTAGTTTAGGTATTTTAGTAAAAATACATTGAAAAGGGTATTTTGGTAATAAAGCATGCATATGTGTCATTTTAGTGAAGAGAGGATGTACACCACCACTTAAGAAGGAGCTTGGTGGATGTCATGGTTTAAGAAAAGAAGACATCCATATGTGAATGGATAAGTGGTGGTGATCACTACTTTATAAGAGTGGTGGGGCCTATAAATACCCCTCCCTAATTCATTTGAAGGGTTGGATCAGATTGGTGGGCCAGAAAATGAAAAAGAAGCAGTGAGGAGACTGTGAGAGCTGCTGGTTGCGCGGTTCCGCGCAAGGAAGAGTTTCTGTTGGGCCGTTCGCGCAATGGATGAGGTCTGTTGCGCCATCCGCGCAATGGATAAAGGTAGTTGCGCGAGCCGCGCAAGGAAAGTCCACAGTTGCGCGGACCGCGCAGACAGGCGGAAATTTCAGCCGTGCGTGCATAAGAGGAAGAAGTTTAGGCTGCTGGTGGAGCCCAGTACGTCTATCTTTTAAGAGATCCACACCGTCCAATGTCTTCCTCATGGAATTTTGACCGTGAATGACGGATTATGGTCATCCAATGGTGTGGCCCACTGAGGTAATCAAGCTGCAATGGCAACTGAACGGTCCTCTTGCAATCTATGTAGCGATCATTTGAGCAGACGTCGACGCCAAAGATCGACATGGTCTCGATGGGTTTTTCTTCCTCTACCTCATGGACGCTTCAGATCAAGCCTTTGATGCACGGTGGTGGCCCACAAGATCCGTCGGTAGGCTCTGTTTGCGAATATAGCCGACACACGTCACACTGTGATGGTCAGTGGGCCTCAAATCGACAGTGATGAAGAAATCCACTCAATCCATTAGATTCATGACGAAAAACCATCTGGAAGGAGTAGTTTCAGAGTAAAATCAGTGCGGCACATGTGCTTGTCTACTCCACCGTCCATCTTACATTTAACGGACAGGATTTTGCAATAGGCTGCATGGAGACAAATGGACACCTAGGAAAGGGTAATGTCCACCCTCTGAAGTGAATGGACGGTTCAGATTGATTATTTAAATGAAGATCAAGCCACACTAAGAAAATTGCAGACAGCCAGTGAAGACGCTGTTGCAGTTTTTGAAATGGAGAAGAAAGAATCGGTCAGCACGTGCTGACCGATTTTGGGAAATTCAGTACACGGCGTGTGTACTTGTGCTCTATGTACGTGCAATGTACATGTGGGCTCCAGCATGATGTTTGTGGGAAATCTGCTCCGTCCATCCACTTTACCATTGCATTTAACGCCTCGAGACCGAGTTTAAAGCATATCCAGATATAAGGCTGGCCCCAAATCATAATTTCAGGGGCTGATTTGTCAGTTTGGCCATTTCTACAAGGATCCAGAAGCTGAAATTTGACGTGTACGGTTAATTCGTGGTTCCAAGGCTGTACATAAAGTTTCAAACCAAACAGATGGTGGAAACCCCATGATCTTACATTCTGGGAGACTTTTTAGGCCCGTTTAGCATGATCGGCCTGATTTCCTCAGGGCCTGGCCATACTTCAATGGGCTTCTGTGTATTTTAAGGAAGAATGATCGGAAGAATGTTCCATCTCATTGAAGACTGGTTGATCAGATCAGCAATTCCTCCTAAGTACCTAAGAGATGACCGAAATAGCGCCGGAATGGTGCCGAAATTTCTATCTCCTTGGAGATTGGCTGATCGATTCGTCAATTCCTCATAAGTATCTAGGAGATGACTAAAATAGCGTCGAAATGCTGCCGAAATTTCTATTGAACATCTTCTCTTTAATTGCATTGCATTAATTGTACTTTGTTTTCAGAATCAAGGAATCCGAGGATGTAAATGAACTCATAATAAATGTGATCAATGTTCTCTCATTCTTTCTTTGTTATCATTGAATAAATCTCCCAAATCAAATACATTTGTTTTCTTGTTGAAACAGGATTACACTACGGAATGTAAATAGTGAGTTAAAAACTAAATGGTTATGCTAAGGAATGAAATTTTACTTAATATAATGAGTAAAAGATTACACCGCGAAATGTAAATTGACGAGATAATTGAAAGATAAGTTTGGTTTGTTCGGTTTGGTATGAGACGACTTGCTTTGCTGTAATCTTCATTTATTTATAGTTTTAATCTAGCCACTCTGGATTCTTCTCATGTTTTGACGGATATGGTAACCGTTCTCCACTACTTTGCTTCTGGATACTTTGAACGTTCTGCTTCCTTGGCCTTTCCTTCCACCACTTGTCGTGTGACTGCTTGAGCTCGATCGCTTTTACTCTTGTCATGTGTCATATGGTCATTCGAGCTCGGTCGCTTGTCTCATCGACCGCTTTTCTAGTATTTGGCCGTAATTGATACGTTATGGTTCTACTTTCCCAGACATAACCATACATATTTGTAGGAAATCCTCTGATTACCCCATGCGTGCCCATACAAATCACACATGAATCAATCTGATTGGTCGAAACAGGGCTTAGCGAGGATGGCTATAAACATTGCCCCCCTCATCGTTGTCCTTTCGGAGAAAGAGACAACGATGTTTGATGATTCATTAATGTTGTCATAAATATTTGCACGTGTTGCCTAATGCGAACCACTTTCGGCCGTTATCACCAGTGTCAGCCACATGGAATTAAGGTGTCGAATGAATCCTGCATCTACATGTGTCTTTAGTAGTCGTTCTATCGAAATTATGATGATGCCTCAATAAATCCTACCTCTTCATGGTCTATGTAAACGATACTTAGAACGATTCTGATTTATGCTTTTGAATTCTTTTCTCTCTGCAATCCCTTTCCCAAGACCTTCGCTTCTAAACACTCCTACAATGGCTGCCTCTTCGTCGTCCACCCCCTCCTTCGACTAGAAAGATATCATGGCCGTAATGGAGCTCCTTAGGAAGAAAAGCACTGAGGACACGATCTACAAATCTTCCTTGGGCGATGAGTCTCTCTGCCTTGGTCCAACATTCTCTCCAAAGATCTTAACTGGTGAGGTTCAACCCCTTAATCCCTTCTTCCCGATCTGTCCAGGAGAAGAAATACTGATTCGATCCGGATCCGTTCCTGATGCGATGAATGCATTAAAAACCCCTCGATCATGGCTGAATCCTCTTCCAGATTGGGAAGAATGGTTCATTCGAGTATCCTCCCAACATGAAGCAATGTGGAAAGACGTGGGCATTTATGAATGTATAAGACTCTCCCTCAGAGAGTATCAAGCCAATCCATCCCTTCTCCTTGCCATCTCAACATTTTGGAGTACCTCGACCAATACCTTCGTCTTTGGCTATGGCCCAATGAGTACTACCATCAAAGACATCTGCTATCTAACTGAACTATTGCCTTTCGGCATGAACTACTACGCGGGTGTTATTTCTAGGGCTGAAAGTCGGGCGGGTTCAGCCCGACTGACCCGTGACTGACCCAACATTGGGTTGGGCTCAGGGACGATGTATCGGGTTTGGTCTCAAGCTTGGGCTATATAAACACCAGCCCGATAAAAGTTGGGTCGGGCTTGGGTTAAGGTCTCGAGTTGCCCGACCCAACCCAAACCCAATGGATATGTAAGTTATAAATTATAATTGAGTGTGGATCATTTGTGTTAAATGCATTGGAAATTTTAATGCCATTGCTTCTCGTTGGTCCACACCATTAGATGACTCAAGCTAACAGGATATGTCAGATTTCTCTCTACCAAATATTTATTTTAGCTTGTTTGTTTAGAAAAAATGAAATTCTTTATGATAAATAACTACATATATAATTTATAAAATCATAGGTATAAAAAATAATATGTGTATTGAAATATAATAGACTAATGTAAAAACGAAAATATTACCATGTATCAACCCGACCAACCCGACCAACCCGATCGAGCCCGCTTGGATTGGGCTTGGGTTTAGAGTTCCCAACCCGAGATTAGGTTGGGTTGAGGTATGGGAACCTTGGGTTAGGCTAGGGTTGAGCACCAACCTGACCCAACCTGCCCAACTTTCTGCCCTAGTTATTTTTAAGGAGCACAAACATTACCCAAGTAAGGCGAATAAGGGCTATACAAATTATTGAAAGCCTACCGCAAGCGAGAAGGTCCCGTTAAATGAGAAGAACACATGACCTTCCTCCTTCTCTGGATCTGTAGGCATCTTCTTTGCGTTAGCGCTCTTCAGGTCACATCTGAATATGTTGCTTTAGCCGAATAGCTAACCCAAGGCCATAGGGTCGCTTTAGCACCTTACGTTCTTGGCCATCTATACCGGAGTCTTTACAAGGCCACTCGTAAAGGGTTATATTATGCAAGAGGGCCGTTGTGGCTCTTGTGAATGTGGTTTCCTGCATACTTCCAGCCTTCCTACTTCAATCATTCGATGCATACATGAAAATTGTATTGTTCCTTTGGCAACCGAATTCTCCACATCCCCTCGGAGAGTCATACAGCCGAAGAGTATCTCATAGGGTTCCTCTCCCTCGAAAAATCTATGGAGAACCAATCCTTCATGCCCTTTTTAGAGGAGACAACTTATGGACTGGGGTGGCTCACAGGGCAATTTGAGCCAAACGATGAACATTCGGCCGGTTGGTTGCATCATGCTTGGACCGATTATGTCATCGGTCACGATCTCTTTTATGGAGGCATGATCGAGACAAGCAAGAATGCCAAAGCCGGGATTGAGCAGTATTATTCATCACTAGTTGCTTGATAATTTGGCCTCATTTAATGTATCCCCTGTCCTCTTACCTACAAATCCTACAATCAACCTCCTTACAAGTGTGCAATAGTAATCAACGCGGAGCTCTATGTGACCCTCACAAATCATATCTCAAGGAGTCACTTGCCCTGATGATCACAAGTTATCCTAACTTTCCCCGAGCGATGGATAACTTCATTACATGGTGGGATCATCATTACACTAAATTCATAGGTGGAAGAAGCACGAAAGAGCTTACCACTCGATTCTGCTCTCAACTAGATGTAGTGCAGAGCAAGAAAAGAAGTTGATCGTGACTTCTACCACCCGCTCCTACTGCCAAGAGGTCCACAAGTAAGGTGAGAACGAGGTTGACCGCGACTTCTTCTGCTTTGACTTTAGTAGATGATGCTCCTGCTCCAACAAGCCAGGAAATCACAGAGGAACATCTTGATATCCTCGCATCTACCTGGCCACAACAAATGGCTTCGAAGAAAATTTTGGATATATGAAGTATCTTTAGTCAACCTCTAAAAATTCATATCCTTTCTTTTCAATGCACTGATCCTCTCGAATCTCGTCCAATAGTAGAGGATCGACCGCTGTCAATACCATCTATGCCCAGTTGGCCGTTAGGTACTTCTTCGGCTGAGGTTGTATCCGCATTCGAAAAATATTTCAAAAAGAACTATTAGCCTAGCCTCACCATTGCAGATTATTCGCAATAAATTGATGAAGGCTTAAAATGCCATGAGGAAGCCCATTTCAATAAATGCTAGAATAAATGGTGGCAGGATAGAGAGAGATTGAATAATCTAAATCCTCCTTTCGATGAAAAAGATCACCCATCTTATCATCTTAATTCGCCACCATTCCTTAATTCCATATGACCGTTGGCGACCGTAATAAAAAAAATCCTTAGGCTGTGAGAGATTGTCCAATCATCCATGCCATTCGGTCTGACTTAGGTGGAGATCGCTCGCTTGTACACGTGCTTGCATTGATTTACTTGCCTACACACTCCTTAATTTCTTTATGTTCTTCTTGCAGTGACTCAAGAGCTACCACTGGCCGTAATACAAATGGTTCAGACTTAATAGCAAGATTGGCCACCCATACCAGCAATCCCACTGACTGCAATTCCACTAGCAACCATGACATCAACTGGCATGACAACTATAGCAGTGGTCACCCCAGTGGTTATAAGGGCTTCAGAATTCGTGGTTACAGAGGTCGTGACCCTCAATTCAGAGATAATAATTAGCATAGAGGACACCCGGTCTAATAGTCCGCTCGAAGTCAGCACCATTCCTAATGATTTGGAATGTGCAAGGCAAATTCCTACACAAACTGCTTAGAGTATGATTGTGATATCTCCTTCCTGGCCCTTCAGTTTGAATCTTGCTCCTGCCCAGCTGCTTCTTCCGCCACATGAAATGATCGAAAAGACTCAGTGTCACGCCCCAGACTCGGTGATCGGTCTCACAAGGAACCCGATAGTCGGTTCTGACCACAACAGCTTCCGTAGTACTCCATTCTCAGTTCCTGGCTCAGGTTCCGATCCTGGGATCCCACAAGGAGGATTTCCATAACATAAATCTAATCCGAGAGATCATACCCAAGATCATAACACAGTAAATCTTAGAAAGTAACCATAGGAACTCATTGCAAAATCCACTAAGAATTTAAACTTTTACAGGTATAAAAGGCTCAAAAGGAAATACATAACGTAAGAAAGGAAGAGAAAAGTTTCAAAGGGTCCTCAGCACGCTCCAATCCAATGCTCCACCGCTACAGCGCCGACCTAGGATCATGTGCACGCATCATGAAAGTGCCTTGTTTTGTCAATTAGCGTGAGCGTTGAGTCAGCTAGACAAAGGAGCCCCATAGGAAGATTGATCAAGCGTCTGTCTCAACAGGATGTGTGCACGAATTTGTCACAGGTAAATCTTAGCCTCACATCCCATGTCCCCAAACACCAGGTATATAAAACCCTTAAAATTGAATAGAACATCCTAAGGTTTTTTGGTTAGAAATCTTTTTTCAAAAATCAGGAAAATCTTTAAGTTTTCTACCTTTGTTGATTTAACGATACAAGGCTCGATGAAATCGAACCCTGTTATCGATGTCCTCGAAACTCACTCGATATTATCGAAATGAAGACTTAAGATGTCCAGCAACCACAAAGATCTCTGGACTGAATTATCGATGAATCGATAGACTGTTCGATATCATCGAAATTTGAATATCAATTTCATCGAGTCGACTCGATAAAATTGACATTTGGTCGGTTGTGTCCAAAAAGCGACTAAGGCAAATCATGTGATTCTCGATATATTGAAGGGCTCCTTGATATCCTCGAAATTCAAATCTCGATGATATCGGTAGACCTTCGATGATATCGGATGGGGACACAAATCTATCCAACAAGTTTTCACGTTGTTTTTCTTGGATCGAGGGTCACTCGATAAAATTGATATTCAAATATCGATTATATCGAGACAAGGTCGATATCATTGAAATAGGACAAAAATTGTCCAGCAAGCCTATAGGAAAATTCCTTGGAATTATCGATGAATCGACACTGTCATCGATATCATCGATATTCAAATTTTGATGATATCGAGTGATGCTCGATCATATCCCATACTTGAAATATTTCAAAGGCATGCGCTCTCATATTTTCAAATGTCGAGGAATTGAACCTCGTGTCGATGAAATCGGAGTTCAAAATCCGATGACATCTACGCATGTTCGATTTTCTCGACTAGTTGGCAAAAAGTTTTAAAAGCATTTGACGGTTGTGTTCGTATCATCGAGCGGCCAGTTGATGCTATCGAGAGTATACGCTCGATGATATCGACCCTACTCGATGATATCGAACTCTGTAAAAAAATGTGACTGTTTTATATCCGTTGGAACCTTTTGCCTATTTAATGAGAGCTTACCCTTTGTTGTTGGTAGAGAAAAATAGAGAGTGCTTTTGTGTGTTTAACCCCAGATCTTATACCTTAACCTTTTCTCTCATGGAAGTTCATCCTCCAATCCACCCTCATCATTGCATTCAATAGAGTAGATTGGGGAATGAACTTTCGCATTCATGGATCCTGCAGCAACCATCTTAATGGAAAATCATTACGTTGGGATGCCTTGAATGCATAGATGATTGAAATCACTCTCTCCTCTATAGGAAAATATTTAATAGAGTAGGATTCCATCATAACCTTGACCCAACCCGTCACCTTATCTTGGTACATCATCTAAGTTGCGGTTTAAGAGAACTGAAGATTCTTTGTCATCAAAGGAGGAGATCTTCATCAACGTATTGAATGGGGCTCATCTATTTATTTGTAAGTCATTAGAGTCCAGAGGACCCTTGTGATCATTCCTTCTGTAGGATTGGGTCTAAGGTGTTTCTCACCCCTTTCAAGTCCTCACAAGAGGCCTCCGACGGGAGCGTACATGGGGGTGCTTTGTGTTGACCCTTGCTCTGTGGAGAGCATAAACTCTTAGGTCCTTGTGTAGGTCTTTGACCTATGTAGTCTAAAACTTGGGTGCTGTGTGTTGACCCTTGCTCATGGGAGCATAAACTGGTGAGGTTCCTTATGTGGATCCTTGGCCTGTATGGCCTAAAACTCGGGTGCTGTGTGTTGAACCTTGCTCATGGGAGCATAAACTTATGTCGTGTAGACACGTTAGAGTCAGCCTAGAGTAGGTTGTACTGGTTTGAGGTGTACACTCAAGGGTTAAGTGTGTCCGCCAGAAGTGGAGTAGATAAGTAGTCGAACCACTATAAAAATAACTGTGTTTGAGATTGTTATTATCTTCTACTACTTGTGTGATTTCCTTAAATGTTTTCATATCTGATTATCTGAGATCACACCTCACACACAGTCACATCCATCATAAACTATTATTTACATCTTGTTTATCTTTCAAATAGTTTTATGACTGGATCCTCTATTTGGCTTGGAAGCCATTAGAGTTACTTCGAAGGAATCCTGATACATGCATATTCTCTCAGGATAAGATTGATAAGATTTAAAATTATCATAAAATATTAAAAAGTCCTATTCATCCCCCTCTAGGACATATTGACATATTCCCACTTCAACTAAAGCGGTCATTACCGCAATTTCAATTGGTATCAGAGTGGGTCTCTCTTAAGGGCTTCACCGCCTAGAGAGTGATCTTGACTGAAGTTGGGAATATGGCCAAAGGAGAGGGCTCATCGGTCATTAGACCTCCAGTATTTGATAGATCAAATTATGCATACTGGAAGGCTAAAATACACTACTTTCTGAGATTTTGGGACCACGATGTTTGGGATATTGTTGAAAGAGGATATGTGCCACCAACTAATCAAATTGTACTTGACAATGGCACAACTATCACTAAACCAAAAGCCAAAGAGATGTAGACAACATTCGATAAAGAAAAATAAACCTTTGAGGCTAAAGCCATGAATGCTATCTACTGTGCTGTGTCCCAAGAAGTCTTCAATCAAATCAGTATGTGTGGAACAGCCAAAGAAGCATGAGACTTATTGGAAACAACCCATGAGGGAACAAGGACAATGAAAAGGTCCAAATTACATCTCCTAACATCACAATTTGAAAGTCTTAGATTGGAAGAGCATGAGACCTTCATGGAGTTTTTTACAAAACTGAACATTATTTGTAACTCCATGGGAGGATTAGGTGAAAAAGTTCCAGTCCCAAAAATCTGTAGGAAAATACTAAGATCATTACCGGAACGGTTTAATCCCAAAGTAACAACCATTGAAGAGTGTAGAAACATAGATGAAATGAAAGTAGAAGAACTAGTAGGTTCCCTACAAACATTTGAACTACACTTCAAACAAACCCATAAATCCAAAACTATTGTCCTCAAAACCTCAAAGAATTCAACAAATGAGGACATTGAAAGTGAAAGAGAAAATGAAGATGAGAAAATGGCCTTGTTGGCACAACGGTTCAGAAATTCTTTCAGAAAAATCGTGGTCATCCATTTAAAGGAAGACAGGTTGACAACAAGCATTCTACAAGTAAAAGTGGTTAAAAATCCAAGGAGCCTTAGTGATATACCTGTCGGAAGTTTGGACACTTGTCCACCGAATGCCCAAATAGGAAAACCAAAGGAAAGTGATGGTTGTGAGACCCGACCTAAGTTCGCATGTGTGCATGTGTGTGTGAGTATGCATTCCATTCATCTTGGTCCCGTGGTCCAACCGGTCGAATTTCTGCGACCCGCGACTTTCAGTAGCATTTGCGGTCTTCATCGATGGAAAATCTTTAAGTTTTCTACCTTTGTCTATTTATCGATACAAGGCTCGATGAAATTGAACCCCGTTATCGATGTCCTCGAAACTCACTCGATATTATCGAAATGAGGACTTAAGATGTCCGACAACCACAAAGATCTCTGGACTGAATTATCGATGAATCGATAGACTGTTCGATATCATCGAAATTTGAATCTCGATTCCATCGAGTCGACTCGATAAAATTGATATCTGGTCAGTTGTGTCCAAAAATCTACTAAGGCAAATCATGTGATTCTCGATATATCGAAGGGCTCCTCGATATCCTCAGAATTTAAATCTCGATGACATCGGTAGACCTTCAATGATATCGGATGGGGACACAAATCTATCCAACAAGTTTTCACATTGTTTTTCTTGGATCGAGGGTTACTCGATAAAATCGATATTCAAATATCGATCATATTGAGACAAGGTCGATGTCATCGAAATAGGACAAAAATTGTCCAGCAAGCCTATAGGAAAATTCCTTAGAATTATCAATGAATCGACACTGTCATCGATATCATCGACATTTAAATTTCGATGATATCGAGTGATGCTCGATCATATCCCATACCTGAAATATTTCAAAGGCAAGCGCTCTCACATTTTCAAATGTCGAAGAATCGAACCTCGTGTCAATGAAATCGGAGTTCGAAATCTGATGACATCGACGCATGTTGAATTTCCTCGACCAGTTGGCAAAAAGTTTCAAAAGTGTTTGACAATTGTCTTCGTATCATCGAGCGGCCAGTTAATGCTATCGAGAGTATACGCTCGATGATATCAACCCTGCTCGATGATATCGAACTCTGTAAAAAAATGTGACCGTTTTATCCGTTGGAACCTTTTGCCTATTTAATGAGAGCTTGCCCTTTATTGTTGGTAGAGAAAAATAGTGAGTGCTTTTGTGTGTTTAACCCCAGATATTATAACTTAAGCCTTTTCTCTCATGGAATTTCATCCTCCAATCCACCCTCATCATTGGCATTCAATAGAGTGGATTGGGGAATGAACTTCCGCATTCAAGGATCCTGCAGCTACCATCTTAATGGCAAATCATTAAGATGGGATACCTTGAATGCATAGATGATTGGAATCACTCTCTCCTCTATAGGAAAAAATTTAATAGAGCAGGATTCCATCATAACCTTGACCCAACCCGTCGCCTTATCTTGGTACATCATCTAAGTTATGGTTCAAGGGAGCTGAAGATTCTTCGTCATCAAAGGAAGAGATCTTCATCAACGTGTTGAATGAGGCTCATCTACTTATTTGTAAGTCATTAGAGTCTAGAGGACCCTTGTGATTATTCCTTCTATAGGATTGGGTCTAAGGTGTTTCTCACCCCTTTCAAGTCCTCATAGGAGGCCACCGACGGGAGCGTACGTGGGGGTGCTTTGTGTTAACTCTTGCTCTGTGGAGAGCATAAACTCTTAGGTCCTTATGTAGGTCCTTAACCTGTGTGTCTAAAACTTGGGTGTTGTGTGTTGACCCTTGCTCATAGGAGCATAAACTGGTGAGGTTCCTTGTGTGAATCATTGGCCTTTGTGGCCTAAAACTTGGGTGTTGTGCGTTGACCCTTGCTCATGGGAGCATAAACTTGTGTCTTGTAGACACGTTAGAGTCAGCGTAGAGTAGGTTGTACTGGTTTGAGGTGAACCTGATTTGAAACCTCCGATTTGAGGTGAACCTGTTGTGAAACCTCCTTTAGTGAGATCCGGTACACTCAAGGGTTGAGTGCGTCCGTCGGAAGTGGAGTAGACAAGTAGTCGAACCACTATAAAAATAACTGTGTTTGAGATTGCTATTGTCTTCTACTGCTTGTGTGATTTCCTTAAATGTTTTCATATCTGATTATCTGAGATCACACCTCACACACAGTCACATCCATCATAAACTATGATTTACATCTTGTTTATCTTTCAAATAGTTTTATGACTGGATCCTCTATTTGGCTTAGAAGCCATTAGAGTTACTTTGAAGGAATCCTGATACATGCATATTCTCTCAGGATAAGATTGATAGGATTTTAAATTATCATAAAATATTAAAAAGTCTTATTCACCCCCCTCCAGGACATATTGGCATATTCCCACTTCAACTAAAGCGGTCATTACCGCAATTTCACATCAATCGTGCATAAGCTTATAAAAAGCTTAGAGGGCGGTGAATGTATGTGACCATGGTGCTTAGAAGAAATAGGAGGATGCAAAGGGAACCATGAATGATACAAATGCCACTAGTTGTACCGAGGCTAAGCTATGAATGCAGTAAGCCGTACCAAGGCTATGCAATGTGATACATGAGTACTGGACACCGTACCGAGGCGATGCAACAGAAGGCTTATACAGTCGATGCAATGCAATGCGAAGTAATGCCAGTCCTCATATCCAATCTATATATCAAGTATAGGTCCATCATAAGGAATCCACTGGGGTTAAGTACATTGCAGGATGATTGTCGCTTTACAGACCCGCATTGTTAAATGAGCGTAGAAGACCTCACTACCTGCCTGTGGACAACTAATCACCAGCGAGGCTTGACAGTAGTGGAACCATTCACGAGTTGGTCAAACTCAACCTAGCTATTGCCCTCTCACTCAGGTGGGTAAGGCCAAACCCCATCCCAACTGACCTCGCAACAGTGGGAGTCGCGGCCTAACGGTATAAGGCAATAGGGCGCTCATGATTTCCACTAGGCCACGGCGTTGAGGCGTCTCCTCGGTATCGTGGAATTTTAGGGGCTTTCACCCAGGGACATTCTATGCGCCCCAAATGCTCAAGAATAATTTTCGGTGTCCACACATGACCATCCACGATATATCTGTAGTGGCTACGGCCCTGATGAAGCAGGGGCGAATATCCACATGCTATGCAATGTCAGATGCATGAATCACACAATCATCCATGCATCAATCACAAGCATCCATCGTGCTCAAGCGGGTAAACTCTATCCCTTGGGGAGATACCAACATGTCCTACACAATGTCACAACCATGGCCAATCATACCTCAACCAAGCATGCATATGATGCGTATGGGAGTGGGCCATGAAGATGAATAGGGGTGCAAATGAGGTGAAGATGAACTCTCTACCTAACCATGAAGGGTCTAGGTACTTAACCAATTCCTCATAAAGAATATAACCTCTAGCGGGGGCCCATTTACCTGGGATAGCACACGAGACTAAGCATACAAGCTACGGGCCTAAGTAATATAGAGATGGGCCTAGCAAGAGACTAAGGTGGGCATCAACCACACTTAGATACAAATGGGCCTAGAGGGGTCCAAATGGGGACATTCAACCACCATTGTCCCAAGGCATCCAACTACAAACCATAAGTTACAAGGCCCACATCCAATCCATGTACATAAGCTGATTGGGGAGGTAACCACTCTTCTTCTTTAGAAACTCATTGTGTTAAGCTAGACCTTGCATGTATCCTAACATGCAAATGTATTTGACTCAGGACCTCAGCAAACCAACCGTAAATTTAGCGACCTGAGCAAACCAACCGTAAATTTAGCGACCTCAGCAAACCAACCGTAAATTTAGCGACCCGCAAGATCTCTGCAATCCATAGGTGCGAACCATTATCCTTTGGTGGCCAAGAACCAATTTTAGGATAAATTTAATGATTGTGGATGTTAGAATGATGTGCATGAGTAACTTAGAGAAAATCTAGCTAGGAACCTACATGATAGGTCTACCCAACATGCATGCGATGATAAATTGTTATATGATTGGTCTTCAATTTATTTGGGCATGAAATTGGTGTTGCATGTTCATTCTTGCATATGATTTTTGCATGTTCTTCCTTGTAGTATGCATAATTGTATTTTTTTTCCTGCTGTATTTTCCTGCATTATGGATGATGTGTTATCTCTTGTCTCTTAGGAAATCCGGCACCGCATGCACACACGTCTAACTTATGCTATTAAGAGTAGTTGCATTCATTGTAATATCCTAAAATTTTATGCTTGATGTATTGTACACTTAATCCCATCTGTACTTGAAGATGCTTAGAAGGTTATAGAATACAACCCATTCTTTGGATTGGTCACAAATTTGTGATTTGTGATGGTGGTCCCGTTGGTTGGGTCATTCTGTGACTAAACTGACTGATTTGGGCGGACGCGAATGGGCGAAGTAGTAGGACTACATGGGTTGCTTGCACCCGATGTCGTGCGTTTCGTACTCACCTGAACTTGGGCAACCTAGTCCATCGACTGACCAACCGTGTTTGTTAACCATGTTTGCTCACGCCTGTTTGAAACGTGGAACACCCCTCGTCCACTGACGCCCACTGACAACAGCTAAGAAACTGATCCACAACCTCGTGAGCCGGGCATGGTGGAATGAGACACTATGTCCGAGCTGTCGGCCTACGCTGGGGTGACGAGCCTCCCCGTAGTGATCCCCATGAGCGATCCCTCTTTCCAGCCCTCCTCACGTCCTTGCAATAGGGGGTGAGGAACCCGATGAGATCAAGGATCGCGGGGCCCTAGCCTCGCACGTCGAGGGGTCATTGCCTCACAAACGGATGAGTGCATTGATATCGTCAGGGTGTACCAGTTTCCCCAACCTGCTGGAGGAACGGACTTAACTAAAACTCAGCTAACATGTTCACGATCGCATTGCATTAGTTAGGTTGGTGACTTGGCAGTTGAAGTCACAATGAGAGAGTGTTGGTCATACGGGATCGTTAGACAAAGTCGCTCGAGGGAGTGTTGTTGTGAGGTCATGCATTATACCATAATTCATGCATATGCACTAATAAGATTAGTTAGAGATGTGTGAACGTATGTTTTTCATTAAATTCATCATAGAATTGATATTTGATATAATTTATGGCTAATGGCACCCACCGAGTTGATTACTCACTTCCACTATAGGATGGTGTTTTAAAACACCAACCAGACACTTCATTAGATGCAGGTGATGCAGAGCTCGACAAGCCGAGCGGGGTGGGCATAGACGGGGAAGAGGGGTTTTCCTACTTCCAACTTAAGGGCGGATCACCATAGACTAAGCAGGCTGACTATGGGATATTGAGTAGGGGACTTATCACACTATTCTTTTGGATGTTCCATATGTATTTTGTTGGGTGACGCCTTGTGCGACTCGTTTGATATTTTTTTGTAGACTCGTATATCTTAACTGCTTTCTTTTCAGTAGATTAGTTGTGGTTGAGGTTTATGTTCCAGTCGATTCCATTTCAACTCATTTAAATTGAATTATAAGCAAACCGCTAAAATTAGGTTATAAGTGACACCCGAGAACTTGGAGGTCGAATGTTTGCATGACCCCCAAATTTCAGGGCGTTACACGAGTTCAGCTCAATCTTTGGACTGACAATGAGTAGCTACGGCTGAGCTAGAATCAATCCAACCCAGCCCAGTTGTGAGTCGTTAATAGGCAGTTGCACGCAGTCACTGCTGGTCCAGGACAACCCAGCCCAGGCGACCTTTGGGGCTGCAATTGGAAAGAAATGGTTGGGCTGAGCCAGGCCTAGCTCGGGCCTTGAGTATTAAGAAACTTCAAGCCAGTTCGGGCCACAGTTTTGGGGCCTCAATTGGTGGGCCTGATCACGTAGAGGCAGGCCCAGTCTCCACCTAAACAGACCCTTACAACCACCACCTACTTGCAGTGGCTCAAATAGCTAGGAGCCTTGAAAATTAATTATTTAATTCAAACTCTTGGTTTGGGAATGACTCTAGGTAACTAACCGTACGATATTGGGTCGTAAGTTAATCACGAGAATTTGAATCGAGGAAGGAACTATGACCCGAAAGGTGATGATTTTCTTCCCCTTGGGCTTTCCATCCCCAAGCTAGGCTAAGGGTAGCCTTTATGGTAACTACGGATGATAACTCAGAAATGGTAAATCATTCGGTTAGTTGCTTGAACTTATACCTTATAAGTGGTTTGATACTTGGTTAGTTTACTTAAGCTTATGTTTTAAAATTAATTAGAACACTTGGATAGCTTAACTCATGGGTTAGAATTGATTAGAATACTTGGTTAGTTTAACGCGTGTCTTATATGGATTAAAATACTTGATTAGTTGCTTGAGTGTATGTGTTAGACTTGTCTAAGCTACTTGACTAGCTACTCAACATATGAACTACATGTTTAGCTTCCTTGAGTACATGCCTTAGAACTGTTAAAGTATGGTTGTGTGACTCTTGCATTATATGTGTACATGTGTTTTACCTTGATTATTAAATCATGTCTGAACTTCCATGTCATACCCTCATATTATTGTATTGGTTGCAAAACACATACTATTGAAATCTCTCTATGAAAACCTCTACCTAAGGAGAGTCCGTACTTAGGGTGTAACGGAACGGATTGTGGTAAGATTAGACCCTCAACATGGAGGTTATGGTTAGTGGCGGTTTAATTCATGGGATTTACCACCTATGGAGTGAGTCCACCTACTTGACTATGGAATGACCCTTTCAATGTTTGTTATTACCGTTGTTTACTCGCATTAACTCATGCATACCGTCTCACTTTAGTCGCTGTATTTAATATTTTCAATATTTCATTCCTAGTCAACATTTGGTGGTAATTTCCCTACATTGAGAATTGATTGGCCACGTGTTGATGAGTTCTTTACACACCCTAAGGCGATAGACTCATGGGCCGGGGATGGTGATCATGAGACACTATGCCTGAGCCGTCGGCCTACGATGGGTGACGAGCCCCCCGTAGTGACCTCGAGTTTCATTAAACTGACTGATTGTAATTGGACTAATAACGGTTTGACTAATCATGCATACATGACATATTTATTGATGTACGTGATGTACGATGGCAGTCATTTACGTGATGTGCTTCACTAATGGCCAGTCTTTGCATGGGTGACGAGCCCAATTTCTGAACGAATGAGCATCCCCGGGTCGATGATGCATTCATGCATCCATGCATATAATAAGACTGCATTCGCTATATTTTGGTTGTCTGGATGTTTTTGTGTTATTTCTTATATAGGGCGGCGATATGTAATCTTAAGGGAAAATCACACTAAGCTGGCCACTCATTCATCAATGTTCAACCGTACAGAGGATACAGGTGTAGGGATGGACGAGTATGCAGCGGATCTCGGGACTGTTATCGTCGCATCGGAGGAAGAGCCGTATGAGGATGAGCCGCACTAGGAAGCAACTGCTTACTTTGTGCTAAATCAGTAGATTAGTTGTTTATGTTTATTTCAGTATATTTTGAAACTTGAGTTTTTGTATTTGGGCCCCAGCTGAGTGGCCCTGGATATTGTGCTTATACTACGCTTTGATTATGCTTATACTACGCTTGATTTCCGTTAATCGCACTTTGATCTTACACCGATTACCATTGGATTATCTGCTAACATCCGGGTTTACAGGAAATGAGTTGCATACTCGAGTCCTCAAAATCGGGGCGTTACAAGTTTGTATCAAAGCGGAGTCTGAGATAGCCAGGCTGTGGGATCAACATACAAAACCCTCAAGGAGATAACTTAGGTGAAACTTAAAATTTTTTCCTTAGGAGGTAGCTAGGATGAACAAACATAGAAACAGAATACGTAGGGCCCCTCAGATATTAGTAGAATAACACAATTGAACCTATGTAGGAATTCCCAAAAGCTATGAAGAATTTAGAGTACGAATTGAAATCTTAGGTTCCCTAGAAAAGAACTTAGGATCCCTTAAGAAATATTGAGTTAGTCGTCTGAATCTAGAAACAAAAACCTTAGTTCCCTTAAATTACGAACAGGAGTATTAGTTAGGCTTAGGGGCTAAAGTCGTACGCCCTGAAAAGACGAGTGCCCACCATGACGCGAATGTGGCAAGCAATATAACAGGCCCTTGACGCTTGTAATACTTCACTATGTGACTACAACCGCCTTTCCTAATGCCTAAACCATGAAAATTTGACCTCACAGGGAATCATGCCACCCGTATCGCGATCACAGAGGACTCGTACCATTGATATACACCCTCTTCTGTCGACGGAGCGCCAGCGGGAGCGCAGTCCTGTGTATACGCTAGCCCTTCCGCCTGGAGTGGCGAATATGGATACGGGATCTAAAGCTGTAGGGGATTCTCCTTCCCCTCAGGTCATTCCATCAGGGCTGCCCTCCTAGTATTTTGAGCAAAGGATGCCTTCGGCCAATGTACCTGCAAATTCACCGATAAGGGATTCTCCTTCCCCTCAGGTCATTCCATCGAGGATGCCCTCTATACCCGTGTCCTCTGTACGGTTGAACATTGATGAATGAGTGGCCATCTCAGTGTGATCTCCCCTCAAGATTATACACTCACTAAATAAGAAATAACATAAAACATATAGGTAATCCAAAACATAGCAAATGTAGTCTTATTATGTGTATGGATGCATGAATGTAATCATCGGCCCAAGGATGCTCATCCGTGCGGACTTTAGGCTCATCACCCATGCAATCATCGACCTAGGAAAAACATCCAGTCGGACAAATACATACATCATGTACGATAGCAATAGATGTTGGTCTATGCCACATATGCATGATTAGCCAACCCGTTATTAGTCCAATTACAACCAGCCAATTTACATAAACTCAAAGGTCACTACGGGGGCTAGTTGCCAACGTAGGCCGACAGCTTGGGCATAGGTCCCATACCACCATCCCCGGCTCATGAGGATACCGCCTTAAGGTGTGTATAGAACCCATCAATATGTGGCCAATCAATTCTCAAGATAAGGGGACCACCACCGTACGCTAACTAGGAATGAAGTGTTGAAATCATTTAAATACAACGACTAAATGAGGCGGTATGTGTGATTCAAATACGAGTAGACATCGGTGATGGTAAATGTCGCAAGGTTCATTCCTTAGTCAGGTAAACGGTATCACTCCATAGATGGTGAACCCCATGAGTCACAAGTCATAACCTCCATGTTAAGGGTTAAATCTTATCACAATCAGTTCGATTACACCCTAAGTACGGACTCTCTTTAAATAAGAGTTTTCATAGAGAGATTTCGAATAATGTATGTTTTACAACCAATACAATCTTATAGAGATTCAGACATGTTTTCATATTTAAAGTAAACCTCATCTATACAAACTGTTCAAGAATCATATAGTCCTAATTTATCAAATTCTAAACCGTGCATCTCAACAAATCAAGTATTCTAGTAAATCCAAGTCATGCTTCCAAGTTAAACTAATTAGTGATTTAACAGGTTCCAGGAGCATATGATAGATTGGTCCTATGACATAAGACGATATATATTAAAGGTTTGATCCATTCTAAAATATGCATACAATCGTTGACCAGTGGTAAATAAACTATGAGGCATGTATCTAATTAAACAAGTTGAACGATCATCCACTCCTGAGAGATCATTTGCAACTATAACAAAAGACTATTCTTAATCTAGTTTAGAGATGGAAAGCTCAAGGGGAAGAAAATCATCACCTGTAGGGTTGTATTCTGGTCCTTGATTCAAGTTCCCATGTGTGACTTACGACTCAAAAACCATGCAAGTAACTTCCTAAAGTCATAGTTTGTATTAGTCAAGTGGTCCCAAAGTTTTATCTAACTAACATATTGAAGTTGTGTGGGGGTTCGAAAGGACCCATGAACGAGGTCATTTGGGCCTGTATTAGAGTGATCAGGCCCATCAAGATGGCCTGGACTGGGCCTGAAATTATATAATACCAAGGCCCGAATTGGGCCTGGTTCGGCCCAGCCATCACTATTCAACAGTGGCCAAGTTACTAGGCTGGGCTGAATTTGTTTCGGCCCAGCAGTAGTTGCCCATTAGATGGCCCAAGAGTTTAGGCTGGGCTGTGAAATAGCGGTGAAGACCACTTTAGTTGAAGTAGGAATATGCTGATATGTCCTATAGGGGGGTGAATAGGACTTTTAAAGTTTTTATGGTTTATTTAAAATCCTATTACACTAATCCTAACAACAAGCTCATATTAGGATTATTCAAAAATAACTCTACTGGCTTCTAAGCCTAGTAGAGGATCAAATCACAAACTATTTAATAAGCAAACATTATGAACAATAGTTTATGATGGATATGACTATGTATGTGTGTGAGGTGTGATCCCAGATATTCAGATATGAAAATATTAAAGTAAATCACACAATCAGAAAGATAACAATCTCAAACACAGTCATTTTTATAGTGGTTCGACGATCAGTCTACTCCACTCCCGGCAGATGCACTCAACCCTTGAATGTGCCGGATTTCACTAAGGAGGTTTCACAGCGGTTCACCTCAAACCTAAGGTTTTAAATCAGGTTAACCTTCAATCTTTACAACCTACACTGAGGCTGACTGTTTATGCTCTCACGAGCAAGGGTCAACACAACGCACCCACTTTTAGGCACACTGGCCAAGGGTCAACACAACACACCCACTTTTAGGCACACTGGCCAAGGATCTTCCATAAGACCCTACCGGTGGTTTTACGCGGTTTACCCCAAACCCGAGGTTTCACACAGTTCACCTCAAACCTAAGGTTTTGACTGGTTCATCTTCAACCAGATGTTTATGCTCTCCACAAAGCAAAGGTCCGCACAACGTACCCACCACGTACACTCCCGCCGGAGGCCTCCTACGAGGGCTTGAAGTAGTGAGAAACACCTAAAACCCAATCCTAAAAAGGAATGATGACAAGTGTCCTCTGGACTCTAGATACTTACAGATAAGTGGATGAGTCTCATTAAGCACATTGGCGAAGATCTCCTCCTTTGTTGACGAAGAATCAAGTCTCCTTGATCCGTAACTCAAAAGATGTACCAATGCATGGCGACGGGTTGGGTCAAGGCTATGATGAAATCCTACTCTCAAAAGATTTTTTAGGAAGATAGAGTGATTTCAATCATTTAAGCATTCAAGGCATCCCAGCTTAATGATTTTCCATTAAGGTGGTAACTGGAGGATCCTTGAATGCAGAAGTTCATTCCCCAATCCACTTTATTGAATATCAATGGTGAGGGTGGATTGGAAGATGAACTCCCTTGAGAGAAAGGCTTTGGGTATAAGATCTAAGGTTAAACACTCAAAAGCTCTCTCTTCTTTCTCTCACAGCAACAATTCCTCTTTATATAGGTAAAAGGTTCCAACGGATATAAAATGGTCATATTTATGACAGAGTTCGATATCATCGAGCAGGTTCGATATCATCGAGCGTATACTCTCGAGCATTGATGGTCCGCTCGATGACTCGAACTCAATGTCATACGCTTTTGAAACCTTTTGCCAGATGGTCGATGAATCGAAATGATTGTCGGTGTCATCGGATTTTGAATTCCGATTCCATCAATGAGAGGTTCGATCTATCGACACTTGAAAAATGAGAGAGACTTAACTTGAAATATTTTAGGTTTTCATGAGTGATCGAGGGACCTTCGAGATCTTGGAATTTGAATGTCGATGATATCGATAGCTGTGTCGATGCATCGATAAATCAAAAAGATTTTTCATAAAGCTTGCTGGACAGTTTATGTCCATGTTCGATGCAATCGATACGTCATCGATAGCATCGATATTTGAATATCGATTCTATCGAGGGACCCTCGATCATAGTTAAACCACCCTGAAATATATTGCTGGAGAACTTGGCGCCCAGGATTGATATCATCAAAGGCCTACCGATATCATCGAGGTTTGAATTTCGATGATATCGAGGAGGCTTCGATATATCGATGCTTATATGATATTCTTAAGAAAAAATAGGGGCGCCGAAATTCTGCCTGTCGATAAGATCGAGTCAACATCGATAGACTCGAGATTTGAATATCGATGATATCGATAGGTGTATCGATACATCGATCATTCCGTCTAGAAGTGTATAAGGTTGCTGGACATATTTGGTCCTCTTTTCGATAGTATCGATGAAGCATCGAGGACTCGACAAAGCAGGTCTATCATATCGAGATGTGTATCGATAAAATCGACAAGGCAAGAAAACTTAGATAATTTTCCTATTTTGAAAATGTTTTCTTACCCTAAAAACCCTAAGATGTTCTAGTTTGTTTTAAGGGTTTTAGCGTACCTGGTGATTTGGGACAAGGGATGTGAGGCTCAGATTTACCTATAGTGAGCTTGCACACACCCGGTTGAGGCAGACGCTTGAATTGATCTTCCTATCAGGCTCTGTAGTCAAACTGACTCAACACTCACACTAATTGACAAACCAGGGCACTTTCAGGCTGGACTCGTTTTGGCCCAGCCGTGGCTGCCCACTGATGGCCCAAAGATTGGCCCACAACACAGCTTGGTGAGGCCCATTGTGGTTCATGGTGTGGCCCACCGAGATGTGTCTCAAGTGCGACTCACTGAGTTAAAACGTAGTGCGGCCCACTAAGTTTGAATTAGGTACAGCCCATCTCATGTATGATGGTGTGGTGGGCTGATGGTCTGGCCAACCTGTTGTGTGGCTGGACTGATGGTCTGGTCCACCTATTTGCCACCAAGTGCTTCGGCCTGGTTCAAACTACGGCCCAGTTTTGGGGCTGCACTCGGCCCAACACTCAACCCACTTATGAGTTCGGGCTTTAGTTGGGATCCGGCCTAAGCTGGAAGTCTAGCTTGGCCTAGAATTCCTACTGGATGTCTGACTCGGCCCAGAACCCCTGTTGAGTGTTCGGCTCGGCCCAGAATCCTTGCCATTGGTGTGCCAAACTGGGCCGATCATGCATTGGGCTGAGTTTGAGCTCGACTCAGTCCCAAAACTCTCTGGTGCGATGAGCTGGCCCTGCAATGGTCGGATTTATGACCGAGATCTCGGGTGTAGCTTCTGCCACAACCCGTGGAGTTGGCCGGAACTGGCTTCAACAGACGGGGTTGGCCTTCTTGGTGCACTGTTGGGTGGAGGCGAAAAGAGGTTTGCTGGTTGTTACCTAAACTGAGTCTGGTGCCAGTCCGATCGACACGGCGATACACACCGTTTAAAATGGCTTGGGTCAGCTAACCACGGTGGTGGTAGCTCCAACTTACTCCACCTGGAGTGTCAGTCTCCCCACCTCCCTCTCTCTTCCTTCCTTGTTTTCTCTCACGCTCTATCGAGATGCTATCGGTCTGCACTGGGTCGACTCAGTCCGAACGGACCCAGTTAGACATAGTGCGGCACCGAGCTCGCATCCATTCCTCATTCTCACTATCTTCCTCTCTCTCTCTTTCTCTCCCTTTCTCTCTTTCTCAACGAATTGGGTGAGGATCCCGAGGCGGACGGGCTGGTTTTATAGGCTAGAAGGCCCGCCGAGGCTGCCCATTCAACGGTCGAGATCTGACGGGCATACTCATGTGTTTTTCCTTAGATTCCCATATGCATGGGGTCCATCCATCTCGAGGGATGGATTTTCGCAATCATGGCCCACCAGAAAAGCAACTTTTCGCTTTCCTCAGGGCCCATGCCATCATAGTGGGTTTCCATCCCAACAAGGAAGATGATGCAGCCACCAATGGTGGATTTATGCCTACGGTGTATTTGCATGATTTGGTCCGTTTGATCGGACCAGATGGAGCCGTTGATCATTGCGGGTTCACTTATCTCACGAGATCTTCCACCCCCATCGAGTTTCTCGCGAGATGCTGCGTTTCTTTGAGGAGTCGTTGCTGCCCAACAGAGTACGAAGGAGATCCCTCCATGTGGCTTCGTGGAGGGCCTGGATTGTGCCAGATGGATTTTTCCCAAAAGGGAAAAGTCAGAACGTCCTTTCCACCCCACAAGCGGTTGCCTGCCCATTTTGGGCGCTAAAAGGAGTTCTAAGATGTGCTCCTTGTGAGCGGCTAGGATTCGCAGGTGGCTACAGCCACGGATCGCTGACGTGGCTGCCACCTGGACTTCTCCCTGGTAGAGAACGCCGCACACACCTGCTGTGCTAGTACAGGACCACATGCACAGTTGCATGGGCCAGCATGGCCGACGTGGCCCTGGTCAGATTTGTCGTCTGATTAAGATGGACGGTCCTGATCATGATGGTGTACCTCAGATCGGGCGGACTAGCGCCACCCATTTCGAATATTTGGTTGGCGGGAAAAACACAGGAGAGAATTTCTCTCCGATGCAAGTTTTATTGGGTCAGCATTGTTTGACCCGATTGTTAAGGGACGGTGTGCACTGGGTGCACGTTTATCATGCACACGCATCATGAATGTGGGGCCCACCTTGACGTTTATGATAAATCCACTTCGTCCATTCGTCTTGGGGGCCCTATATAGGGGCCCTAGCCCAGTTTGGGGCAGATGTGAGGCCTAGGTGGGCCATACCACACGTCCCAATCCTTCATTGATCAATACGCCCTGATCAAAAGGTTGGATTGGTTTGAAATCTGGTTTCAACGGTTAATTGGGGTTTTAGGTCATGATGAGGGTTTGGTTGGCCACTAACTAACCCTCAAGAGTCGATTGTAAGTGCATTGTGCCAATATTATTTGATCTATAATGGCTTTAACTTGAAGTGTTCAGTTAAGCTTACCCTCCTTACTGATGTAGGGTTCATTTCAGCTCCTATAGACTCTGATGGATGGCCTCAATGTTGACTGGAAGTCCCATCCTACACATGTTAAGTTCAAGTCGTCTAGTTAATCGATCTCGATTTTCATATACGTAGGTTTAAGAGGTAACACCCATGTACCGAAGGTATAGGGTGTTATAGCATATTTGTTGGCGTACGTGATGTACGATGGTAGTCATTATGCGGTACGTGATGTGCTTCGCTAATGGCCAACTTTTGCATAGGTGACGAGCCCAACTTCTGAACGGATGAGCATCCCCGGGTCGATGATGCATTCATGCATCCATGCATATAATAAGACTGCATTCGTTATGTTTTGGTTGTCTGGATGTTTTTGTGTTATTTCTTGTCTAGGGCGGCGGTGTGTAATCTTGAGGGGAAATCACACTGAGCTGGCCACTCATTCATCAATGTTCAACCGTACAGAGAATACAGGTGTAGGGATGGACGAGTATGATGCTGATCTCGGGACCGCTACCGTCACATCAAAGGAAGTGCCGTATGAGGTTGAGCCGCACCAGGAAGCGACTCCTTACTTTGGGCTAAATTAGTAGATTAGTTGTTTATGTTTATTTCAGTACACTTTAGAACTTGAGTTTTTGTATTTAGGCTCAGATGAGTGGCCCAGGATATTGTTCTCGCTTTGATTATGCACATACTATGCTTGATTTCTGTTAATCGCACTTTGATCTTGCACCGATTACCATCGGATTTTCTGCTAACATTCGGGTTTACAAGAAACGAGTTGCATACTTGGGTCCTGAAAACCATGGCATTACAATATTGTTGTCAATCGCCTCTTTAAGTGGTTGCAGGTTTAAGTTTGGGTTATAAAAGATCTTCAGTGCGGTAAGAAGAAATTCAACTTGTCTTGCCACCTGGTGCAGTTGGTGCCATTGAACCGGTCAAGTTTACTTTGATCCTGGTTCATCATTTTGATTGGCATAACACTTTCGGTATCCATATTGAAAATCGTACTTTAAGATTGTTGGGAAATATTCCGAATTAAGAATTTGGATATCGAAAATAAATAAAAATTATTTAAATATGGCTAAAGCACGTATCAGATACACTATCCTTAAAGCGTGATTCGCCCCCTTTCATCTCAAATTAGAGATCGTTAGCGGGTTGTTGGCGAATTGCTTCCAGGATACAACAGGCCTTGTTTAGTTCTATGTGCAACAATCACCAAGGGACTACCGTAAGAACTGAACTAACACATTTATTATCTCTGGCAAACTCAGTGAGTAATCGGACACAGAAACTTAGTAAGTCCGAAAATTTAGTGTATTACAAATTAATCTCAGGAAAAGAAGAAAGGGGAAATTTTATTTTTTGTATAATAGAGCACTTGATTCTGGATTTTTGATGCTTCATTTGGACCCAGGGGTCCTATTTATATAGGTGGGTCTTTCATCTGAGGCCATTAATGATGAGAAAATTGAAAAAAAAAAATATTTCTGACCATTGGTTCATCAATCTAAAAGTTTCTGACCGCATTAATGATTTGACTATTTGGATCACTCAATGGTCACTGCTCACGATAAGATGTGCACGGGCGAAGTACAAAGTGAGCTACATCCCTCGCCAACACGAGGGTGCACGCATGCTGCATATGTTCCAGTGCTCCGCAACCTAAGCTTTCTCTCTCCTTCTTTTCCAAGTAATTAAAGTAACCACAAAAATAGTTTATAAACCCCAAAATTACCCCAACTCTAAGCAATGTGAGACAAATTAAAAAACACATTTTTCACGATTTTTTTTTCAAAATATTTTTAAAGGAAAATGAAAATTTAAAATCTTTAATATTTAAAATTCAAACATTAATTTTTTTTATTTAACCAACGAGAGAGAAATTCTCAACATAAACATCATAGTGAGCCCTTTGAAGGTTTCAAGGGTGGGCATCATTGTCCCTTATTGCTTTTTGTGGCCTGGTCCACTTAAGGTTTGGATCTACTCCAGTTTTTGGGTGTATGCCCTTAAATGAACTCACAAATGGATGGACATGAATATAACACATACACCATGGTGGGGCCCACAAAGCTTTGCCATGTGAACACAGTGCAACACACTATGTAGTCCACTTCTGATGGGATGATTCACCTAGTCAGTGGCATGCAGACATTGATGGGCACGTTTCCAAAGGGAGCGAATTAGGTGCAACTTTTATCGTGAGGCCCACCTTGATGTATGTATTCTATATCTACGCCATCCATTCATTTTTCCCGGTCATTTTAGGGCAGGAGCCCAAAAATATAGTAAATCCAAATCTCTGGTGGACCATAGGAAACAATGGTCATTGAACTCTCCACTATTAAAACTCTCTAGGACCCACCATAATGTTTTGGAAATGTTTATTTTCCATCCAACAGACTGATAAGATCATTTTAGGGCATGAGCCTAAAAACATAACAAATCCAAATCTCTAGTGGGCCATAGGAAACAATGGTCATTGAACACTTTACCATTAAAACTCTCTAGGACCCACCATAATGTTTCAATAATGTTTATTTTCTATCCAACGGACTGATAAGGTCACATAAACCTGAATGAAGGAAAAAAATAAATATTAACTTGATCCAAAACTTATGTGGCCCATTAATGGTCAATCACCATTATTTTTGGCTCATGTCCAAAAATGGTCTTTAAGAACTTGTGTATACATAATACATTCATGAAGGTGAGCCTTATGGTAAGGGTTGCATTGCCTTGGGTGAGGCCAAGCCACACCTAATCCAAGGCTCAAGAGGACCACACCACAGGAACACCAACATGAAACACTGATGCTAATGACGCCTACAGTTGAAACCTTCCCAGGGCCCATTGTGATTTATTTTTCATCCAACCAGTTCATAAGATCATATAAACCTGGATGAAGGGAAAACACAAATATCAGTTGCATTTAGAACTTCTTTGGCCCTAAGAAGTTTTCAATGGTAAGTGTTTAATCCTCATTATTGAAACTGTGATTTTTGCTGCTATACGTCTAAGTGTGGAATATGGTGGTGGAGCTATAGAATGTAGGCTAAGTCCTAGAGGGGGGGTGATTAGGACCGATAAAAATTTATACCTATTAAAAACACAATTGCCTAACTTAAACTAATTTACAATTGAACTAAGTAAGACAATATAACTCTAAGTCTTCCAAGCCATTAGAGGGTCTAATCACATAGGCTACCCTAGATATGCAAGTTAAGCAACTAGCCTATATAGAGATAATGAACATGTGTATGTGAGATGTGCTACCTATCAACTTAAGCAAATATTTATCATGCATTCATAATTTAAACATTCAACATATTAGCATAATTAAACATGTGCAAAAATAAACATTCCCAAACACAAGCATGTATAGTGGTTCGGTTATGTGCCTACTCCACTCCCGGTGGACGCACTCAACCCATGAGTGTATCAGATTTCACTAACGGAGGTTTTAAATCAAGTTCACCTCAAACTTTATAGCCCTACACATGGACTCTAAACTTTATGCCCTACACAAGAGCAAGGGTCCTACTCCCGAACCGACAATTTAGGCCCTACACGAGAGCCAAGGTCCTACATAAGAACCTAGTGGTTTAGGCCTTACACAAGAGCTAATGTCCTAATCTCGAACCTAAGATTTATGTCCTACACGAGAGCAAGGGTCTTACTCTTGAACCTGACATGTTTACTCCCGCTGGAAGCCTACACAAAAACTTCAGTAAGTTTTTACCTCGGCTAACCAACAACCTAGGTCCTACACAAGAACCACGGGATTTAGGCCATACAGAAGAGCGAAGGTCCTACGAAAGAACCTAGGTGAGTTTGAACACAAACTCTTACGCTCCAACCTACATAAGGAAGGAGCACAAACCTGGACTCTTAGACATGACACTTACTTGTCAGATTGAGTCCATTTTGCTGCTCCTCTTGGGTCGCTTGATCTCCACTCCCGAGCTTCAATTAACTTCCCAATGCTCCCCTGATCATATTGTTGCTGCTTCGCCACGACTTCAGCTCCACGATCATCACCTTCCTTGTGATGCTCCAATGAGATGCCTAAGGTGAAGGAGTGAGTTGAATCTCCTACAACTAATGGGTAGTTGGTTTCTTAGTGGATTCAACTCGATGGGTTCCTATAATATTTGGATAATGGTATTCCAAGATTGCTCAAGTTCAAACTCTAGGAAATGAGGGAGTTCAAGCACATCTCCAACGGTGAGATTGGAATCCTCATATGAGTTAAAATCTCAAGGGAGATTGCTTGAAACTCATAGGAATAAAGGCATAGGGTGAGGGATTTGCTTATGAGATCACCTTACCTTTGGTTGCTCCAAAAACCCATCAAAAAGTCCAAGGACCGAATCCCATTTATAAACAGCTCGAGCTCCAACGGTCAAATAACAGGTAGATTTCGGTCCTATCGATGCTATCAAAGGGTCTTTAATGCCATCGAAGGGCTCCCTAATGCTAGGGCTGTACACGAACCGAGTTAGCTCAGTTAGCTCGACTCGACTCGACTCGACTCAAAAAAGCTCTATTCGACTCGGTTCAAGCCGAGTCGAGCTGATTTCTTGAGCTTGAAAAAATTTTGAATCGAGTTCGAGCTTGCCCAAGCTCGACTTGACTCAGATCGAACCCAATTCGAATCAAACTCGGATCGAACCAATTTGGTGACTTAGTTACTTTGATATTGATGTTGCTCACCCAGTGTTTGATGAAATGACTCAATGAGGTGTGGCTGGTGGCAAGGAAGGTATGTATATGAAACAAATGCCCTTTTTTTCTTGATTTTTATGTTGCTTAGAAGGTGTTTGATGAAATACTTGTATAACCACTGCTGATGTTTTACATATAGTGAGATTTTGAAGGTGCAGTCCATGTGTTTGTGAAAATACTGCATAGATGAACTCGGCTCGAACTGGCCTGAGCTGCTGACCGAACCAAGCCGAGCTGGCCAGTCAGGCTCGAGGACTAAGCCGAGCTGAGTTCAAGCTGGGGTCAGCAAGTGGCCGAGCCGAGTCGAGTTGTGAGACTCATGTACACCTCTACCCGATGCCATCGAGATTTCCAGCCAAAAATCATGTTTGCTTACTAGACAATTCTTAACCCATTTTGATTGCATCGATACGATCTTCAATTGCATCGAAAATGGTTGTTCGATGCCATCAAAGTGGCTTGATGCCATCGAGTGAGTCAAGGGAAAAATCCCAAAACCCTACTGGACATTCAGAATATCGATTGATGCCATCAAGAATTCCAACCATAAATCCAATTTGGTTGCTAAACATTCCCGACTCTCGATTGATGCCACCAGCCAAGTGTTCGATGCTATCGAAAGTTGTTTGATGGCAGTAACTCGATGCCATCGAATATGGCTTGTAATATGTTGTTTTGGGCGATCTTCTACACAAGAGATTCACACCTCTTCTAGCCTTCTTTATCATGTTTTTCTTGGTCTCCTAAGGCTAAGGGATAATCAAATTAATATTCCTAATTGGGATAAGATCATATAAAGGTTATAGGGTTGTTTTGGTCAAGGGTTAGGGTCACCAAGGCATCTCTTTTACATGTACATGCTCCTTGATGCTCCTGCTCCGCTTGTGTCTTTGGTCTTCACTTTTCAAAGGTTCAACCAACTATGGACACAACGGCTCAAGTGATTAACAAACTATGATGCAAAAATAAGTGCACTAACAATTATGTGGTTCACTTAAGCCTTGGATATGCTTAATTTTTGGGATTATAATCTAAATTGACATGGAAAAATAGATAGATGGTACATATAAAAGCCATACAACACAACGGGCAGTATCCAAACAAGGTTCTTCTACGGGACCTGATTGGGTACCACCCTGCTTGTCTCAAGCTCGGGACATGCTGGACTCTAAGGTGCCAACTTGATGTATGGATTTTATCCACACCATCCATCCATTTTACCATGTTATTTTAGATTATGAGCTAAAAAATGAGGCAGATCCAAGGTTCAAGTGGACTACACGGTAGGAAGCAGATGTGCTAATGATGCCAACCGTTGAAACATTCTTAAGAGCCACCGTGATGTTTGTTTTCCATTTAACCTGTTCATGAGGTCATGTAAACTTGGACGAAGGGAAAACACAAATATCAGCTGAATCCAAAACTTTTGTGGCCGTAAAAAAAAATAATCAAGTAAGCATTTAATCCCCACCGTGTGTCTCACTTAAGGCTTATATATGCCTAATTTTTGAGCTTATAATCTAAAATTACATGGAAAAATAGATGGAAGGTGTGGATAAAAGCCATACATCATAGTGGCCCCTTAGAACCCAGCCTGTTCCGAGCTTGGGATGGGCAGGGTAGTACCCAAACCGTATCCCTTCGAAACGAGTCCGGATCCTCTGTTATTCGGCAAACAGGGGCTCCCTGATTGCCTAATCCTCATTGGTCCATGTCACCACTCACTTTAAAAAAAAACTAAGAGAAAAAATCGGACTCTAAACTATTATTTTTAAAAAAAATGGAAAAAAAAATAGAAAAAGAAAACGGAAGAAAAAACCCAAGTCTTCACTTCTGCGTCCTTCCACTCTCACTCGTTACTTCTTCCTTAATCCTCTCTCCTTCTCCACACTTACTTCACATCTCTCTCTCTCTCCCTCCCACTCTCACTCATTGCTTCTTCCTCAACCCTCTCCACACTTATTCACATCTCTCTCTCTCTCTCTCTCTCCTCTCTCTCT
Source organism: Magnolia officinalis (assembly GCA_021015155.1). Taxonomy (NCBI): domain Eukaryota; kingdom Viridiplantae; phylum Streptophyta; class Magnoliopsida; order Magnoliales; family Magnoliaceae; genus Magnolia; species Magnolia officinalis. Next base: position 87,277,038 of record JAJHSJ010000002.1, on the reverse strand, counting down.
CTCTCTCTCTCTTTCTCACTCTCTCTCTCTTCCTCCCTCCCTCCCTGCCTCCCTCTCACTGCATTTGGCTAAACAACGAAACCTCTCTCTCTCTCTCTCAAAGGAAGGAAGTACTTTTGTGGTAAGTAAAATACTCTTCTTCTTCTTATTTGCACGTACGCCAAAATCCAAGTATTAAACTGGTCCGATTATAAGGCCCGTTTGTTTTTCCATTGTAAATGTAAATGGTAGTGTAAAATTAGTTTTCACAAGTGTTTGATAGAGAAGGAAATTACCATTTTAATTACCCCAAAATCGGATGTAATGATAGTAATCGGACAAGAATTGTATTTCATTAAATATCTAGGGCCCACCATAATTTATGTGTCTGATCCACCATGTCCATCCGTTTTACTAATTCATTTTAGGACATTAGACCAAAAATGAAGCATATCCAAAGCTCAAATGGACCACACCACATAAACAAGTGAAACAATGACGTCTGCAATTGAAAGTTGAAACTTGGATCAGATCTCACAAGGATGTGCATCTGTCATCCAACCTGTTCATAAGGTCACATAAAGATGGATGAGGGGTAAACACATATATCAGCTTGATCCATTCCCCTGTTTCATGTGGTGTGGTCCATTTGTGAAATAAATGGCCGGCAGCGTGGATTAGACACATAAATAATGGTGTTCCTTGCAGATCTTACTCCTCTTGCGCCGAAATATAGGTATGGATCTCAATTGGATAACAATGGTGGTACTAAACAATCATCATTAAAATCTTCCTATGGTCTAAATGGTTATTTGCCATCCAAACCATTGGTGGATCCCGTAGAAGGTGTGGATTGGGTACTACCCCCACCAAGACCTACCTAGAGATGGACAGCCATACTAAGAGGTTTGTCGGGCCCACTTTGATTGATCATTCTAGGGCATTCATTAGGCCATTCAAAACTCCGGTGGCCCACAAATTATATAGGATTTGGAGATGATTTTCATCGATTACTCTTAATGATGACCCCTTAGATTTATTTAAAGAGTTTTTAGATTTATTTGAGGTGTTTTATGTTAGATGACGGGTTATATTTTATATAGCTTTTTTTTTATTTTAATCATAGTCCTCATGTTAAATTTCTCTTGACGTTCTAGGTCAATGGAAAATAGAGCTCTTATGGCTTCTTGCACGCCATGCCTGGTGGATTCTATGCCTTATTCATGACATGATATAGACATCGACTCAGAAGTGAAAGTTGGTAGAGATGATCCAAACATGGATGAGAAGGTACCGAATCCAGAATTGGTATGGAGTTTAAAACAAAAAAAGATGCATATGATTTCTACAATAGTTTTGGAAGGAAAGTCGGTTTCGGTATTCAGAATCATGGTATAAATAAATACAAAAAGATGGGTGTATTGAAAATGAGAGATTTTGTTTGTTTCAAAGAAGGTAAACATTCATTTGATAAACGTGATGTTAATGTGAAGCATCATCGGGATGAAACAAGAACAGGTTATGAGGCACATATGAAAATTAGATTGGGAGTTGACGGTAAATATCGTGTTACTGATCTTAAGATTGATCATAATTATATTCTTGTATCTCCTAAAAAGTTCATTTGTTGAGATCACAACGAAAATTTACTCAAGAAGTAGTTGTCGATAACTGTGATAATGCAGGTATAAAGGCAAAAGCGACATATGATTTCATGACTAAACAAGCCGGTGGTCGACAGAATGTTGGATATAATTTGGTAGATGGTAGATTATAAGAATTATTTACAGATGAAAAGGGTGAAAGTAATGAAGAAGTTTAATAACGAAGGTCTTTTAATATTTTTCAAAAGAAAGCAAGCTGAAGATCCAATGTTCTTTTATTGTATTCAATTTGATGTTGAAGATTGTATCACCAACATTTTTTGGGCAGATGGAAGAATGATTTTAGATTATGAACGTTTTGGAGATGTGATTTGTATAAAACAAACGAGTATGGATGGCCATTTGCACCATTCATCGGTGTTAATCATTGTAGATAGACAGTTATCTTTGGGGCTACATTCCTCTATGATGAAACAATCGATTCTTTCAGATGGTTGTTTAGAACATTTTGTGATGCAATGTGTAGAAAAAAACCTCAAACCATTCTCACAGATCATGATAAGGCTATGTCAAATGCCATCAAGACAAAGTTACCAGGAACGGTTCACCATATTTGTATATGACATATGTTTCAGAACACTTGCAAACATCTAAGTCATCTATTTTGTTCTTCAAAGTGTTTTAGCAATAATTTTAGTAGATGTGTATATGATTTTGATGAGGAACATGAATTTCTTCAAGCATGGGAAAGAATGATCATGAAATATAATCTCACAGATAACAAATGGTTACAACAGTTATTCAATGAAAAATAGAAGTGGGCATTAGTATATGGAAAGAACAGTTTTTATGCAGATATGAAGAGCACCCAGCATTGTGAAAGTTTAAATAAGGATTTGATGAAATACTTGCATCCTGGCCAAAATATAATCAGATTTTTTGAACATTTCAAACGCGTGGTGAATGATAGACGAAATGTAAAATTAGAAGCCAATTTCAAAATGACCCAAAGTTCACCAATTGTGACTTTTCCTGTTAGTATCCTGAAACATGCAGCTAGTGTATATATACTAACTATTTTCAAATTATTTCAAGCAGAATTTGGTGATAGCCTTGATCGAATAGTGAAAAAGGTAGATGAGTCCGATACAGTAAGAAAATATCAAGTTTTGAATAGAAGAAATCAGAGTCTCCACATTGTTACCGTTAACTTAATGGACGAGTCCATCACTTGCATCTATAGAAAGTTTGAATTCATGGGTATTTTGTGTTCCCATGCATTAAAAGCTACGAATCATATCCTTATAAATATCTCGGCTAAGTACATCTTGAAAAGGTGGACTCGAGAAGCTGCTTCAATTTCATTCCCCTCATTAAGTAGGGGATGTGACTCTAATGACAAAAGCAAGAAATCAAAATCCCAGTGTTACAATTGTTTACTTTGCAACTTTATTAAATTGGCAATAATGGGTTGTGAAAGTGAATAAGCATTTGAATGTGCTTTCAAGAATTTAGAATGGATGTTGCAAGATTTGAAAAAGATTTTGAAAGAAAAGGAGAAGGAAAAAGAACCCTCATCACATGTCGAAAGCCTAAGTAATGAAAAAGGCGTTCAAGCTTATCGGGTAAAATTCGAAGTTGATGATGTGCGGCAAAGACATGAAGTCATTAAAATTAAAAAAGAAGCTCATGAGAAAGCAATGGAAAGTTATTGTATCAAAAGAAAAAGTGTTGACATCACTGAAGTAAGAGAAAAAGCTCATGAAATTAAAAGAAAAGAGAATTGTCGTGGTAGACGTAGAATTAAAAGTAGTTTGGAGAAAGGAAAATCGAAGAGACGCCGACAGAAAGAGTAGAGAGATACACCAAATCCAATACATCCCAATAAACAACCCATATTAGTACCCTCTAATGTTCAATCTTCATTTGCTTAGGTAGCATTTTGATTACCCTTAGAGCAATGAAAATTTATTTTATAGGGAAATTGAAATTTTCTGATGAACTTAATATTCACTTGTACATAATGTTAGAGATACAATAATATCGGGCCACTCCCTATGACCACGTACTATATACCGGAAGCACAAATTCAACTACAAATCTCTCCTTCTTGGCGTCAACCACAGCTATTTCCTTCCATGGATGAACCACACCATATATCCAGCATGAAGTTGATTCAAATTTTCATAAGCATGATAATTTCAACTTACTCAACTACTCCAAGTAATGAATAACATTTAAGGAAAGCTGATATAGTTTAGTTTTGTAAAAATGTATGCATATGTATTTTATAAACTTAGGTATTTTAGTAATTAAAAAAGTGGTTGTTATTCAATTTGAACTTTGATTTGAATTATATCTTAATGAAATTAACTCGAAATTTATGGAATGTTGACTGTGCAGTATCCCGTTATATATGGTGCATTCCAACAGTCCATGGTAAGAGGCAATAATTCAATATTTGGAACAGAGGAACAACGAAGTTTATCGAAATAGAATATGGTAAGGTTCATCCTATCTAATATTTTCTTAAACCGTTTTCAGATTTTTCTTAAAATATCTCAGCCCCTAAGTATAATCACATACTCCATCGTCATCACACCCTTATGTGTAATCACATCACACTTCCTTATAATGCACAACAGATCATCTAGTGTAAGCCAATCACACTCTCCACTATGTATATCGCATCCTCAAGTTTAACCTCAACACACACTTCATCATATTATTATACTGTCAAGTGTAATGGGACCACTCTATCTGAAAATTCCTTCACATCCTAAAGTGGAACCAAGTTATACTCTCAATCAACCACATCGCAGTATCAATGGTAATCTCATCACATATTCTAACTCAGATATACACTCCAACCACATCACATTCTTAAGTGTAACCAACTCACACATACCTTCATTTTCATTACACTCCTAAATGTAAATGCATATCATATGATCAAGTGCAACCTAATCACACTATCATTAAAACCCTATCATCTTTGTCTTCAAACCTCTTCGCATTCTCATGTACAATGTAAATATACATCTCTTATTGTATAACCCAAATATACAAAATGTGAATTAAATATGTAATTATATGTTGCTTTCATTCATTTTTTCAGGTATTGCTTTGAATTAGGAATGATGTGTTGTTATGAACGGGATCTTCATGAGGGTGAACTTTAATTTGAATTATATGTTACGGGAGGGCAATTCAGTTATGAATGGGCTTGTGCAGAGAAGAAGTTCAAGCAACAAAAACTCCTTCATTATATGCCGCGAAGGGTAATTTAGTTGTGCCAAGGATCATTGTCCAAGTCGAAGGATGCTCAGATTTTGACATATTTGAAGAACTCAGAATGACTATATATATATAGATATATATATATATATATATATATATATATATATATATATATATATATATATTCTTGTTATAACAAATGTACATTTTGTATTATATACATGCCTTATACGATAGGTGGGGTTTTTTTTGTGAGGGCCGTCCTAGTCCGTGTACATTTTGTGCTTTTTAGGTGCATTATATGATATGCGAGAAAGGTGAACCCTATTACTTTTTTTTTGTGGGGCCCGCTTGAATTGAAGTACATTTTGTGTTATTTAAGTGCATTAGCAGATAGATGAGGCGTGTTTCTTTTTTGTGGGTCTTGAAGAATTCATGTACAGTAATTTTGAAAATTGATAAAGTTACATATTGAAATTCCACTTATGGATGTAATAGAATGCCGTCTACATATTGAAATTTCACTTTTGAGATGTGATAACGATAAAAGAAGTTCAAGTCATGCAAGTAACAAGTTTGAAGATTGTTAGAGGCTCTTAAGACTCATCAATTGAATCGGTTCTTACTTTTGATGATTTACAAATACAACATACTTGAATAATGAATATCACATCTCCAAGCTTATGTGTTGAATTGCAATTGATGCATGTTGAGGCTAATGTTTGTTAAGATGCTAATATAGAATGGTTCTCGGCAAAATGGTAAGTGAAATAGTCTGGTCCATCTAGTAGCTGAAGATGCTAAGCATCCTGGTAGTTGAAGATGCAAGTAACCACAATAAGGTACAAGTTCTTGAGAAATTATGGAATGAACTTTATTATTTAGTAACCACAGTAGCCTCGACTGTGAATAGAATGAAACCCACTTTCGTTATTATTTTATTGCATTGTATTGTCATAATTCAAATCAACATCCAAACATGACCTTTTATTCACCAACCGACATGACCTCTTATTTAACTAAATTTTGTGACTTGAATCTACCTAGGTAACTATTACTTTTGCTTTATCGCTAAAGATTTTTTTTTTTACTTTTTACTATTTTCTTTTGTTCTTTCTTTTGAGGGTTTTAAATGAATAAATATTGAAAACTGGAAATAGAAAAATAAACTATAATTTTTGCCAAAATAAACAACCCACATTTCTAAGTGAAATCACTTCACACTCATACAACTATATCATATCCTCAAGTGCAACCTCATCATATAATCTATCAACCGTTTCACATTCTCACGTGGATCTACCACATTATACTGTCAGACAACCATATCATATCCTCAAGTGCAACCTCATCACACAATCCATAAAGTGTTTCACATTCTCAAGCGGAACCACATCACACTATCACATAAGCATATCATATGCATCCTCAAGTGCAACCTCATCATATAGTCCATCAACTGTATCACATTCTCAAGTGGAATCACATCACACTATCTTCTCAACCATGTCATGCGCTCAAGTGCAACCTAATCACATGCTCCATCAACCATATCATATCATCAAGTGTGACCACATTACATTATCATACAACCATATAATATCCCCAAGTGCAAACTCATCATGTTGTCCATCAATCGTATCACATTCTCAAGTGGATATATACATCATCACACTATCACACTACCATACCACATCCTCAAGTGTAACTCCATCACGTTGTCCATCAATTGTATCACATTCCTAAGTGGACTCACATCACACTCACACAACCGCATATCATATCCTCAAATGTAACCTCATCACATAGTCCTTCAATTTCTTTCATTCTCAAGTGTAACCTCATCACACTGTCGCACTACAATATCATATCCTCAAGTGTAACCTCATCACATAGTCCATCAACTGTATCATATTTTCAAGTGTAACATGATCACACTATCACACAACCTTAGATTATTCAACATCATGCAATAGTCCATCAACCGTATCCCATTCCCAAGTGGAGATCATTTATCACACTCTCACACAATTATATCATATTCTCAAGCGCAAATAGTCCATCAACTGTATCACATCCTTCAATTTGAAACCACTTCACATTGTCACACAATCATATCATATCCGAATGTGCAACCTAATCACATGGTTTATCAACTATATCATATTCTCGACTGTAACCACATCATACTATCACACAACTATATCATATCCTCCAGTGTAGCCTCATCACATAGTACAACAACCATATCACATTCTCAAGTGGAACCATATCACACTATCACTGTCACGCCCCGTACTCGGTAACCAAACTCACAAGGAACCCGATAGCCGATTCTGGCCGTAACAGCCTCCTTAGTACCCCAATCTCAGCTCCTGAGGCAGGTTCCGATCCTGGGATCCTACAAAGATGGTTTTTCATAATCATATATCCATTCCAATATGAGCATACCTAAGATCACAACAAGTAAATTTCAGAAATAACAAAAGGACACATTACAAAATCCACTATAAATTTGAGCTTTATACATGATACAATACTGAAGGAAATACATATGATAATAGAAGAAAGAAGGAAGAGGATCTACAACATTGGGTCCTCGGCTGGCACACCTATTCAAGCTCCACTGCTAAGACGTCAACCTAAGATCTCCTGTACGCATCAATCATGCATAAGCTTATAGAAAGCTTAGAAGGTGGTGAAAGTGTGTGACAATGGTGCGCAGAAGAATAATAGAGGTTATACAAAGGAAACATGATCAAAGCCAATACCACCAGCCTTACCAAGACTGCCATGAATGCAAGAAGCTATACCAAGGCAGTACAATAAATGCAGGAAGCCATACCAAGGCTAAATAATGCAATGAGTATTGGGCACCATGTTAAGGCGATGCAATGTAAGCTTATACAGCCGATGTAAATGCAATGTGAAGTGATGTCAGTCCTCATATCTAATCCACATATCAGTACAGTTCCTTCATAAGGAATCTACCGGGGTCTAGTACACTGAAGGATGATTGTCGCTCTACAGATCCGCATAGTTAAACGAGCGTAAGAGACCTCACTACCCAACTGTGGACAGCCAATCACCAGCAAGGCTTGACGGTAGCAAACCCATTCATGAGCCGGTCAGACTCAGCCTAGCTATTGCCCTCTTTCCCTTAGACAAGAAAGACCACACCCTATTCCAACAGACTACATGACAGTGGGAGTCGCGGCCTAAAGGTGTAAGGCCCTCATGCGCTCATGTTTCCACCCAGTCCCGGCGCTGGAGTAGATTCTTGGTACTATGAAAGTTTTGAAATTTTCACCTAAGGGCATCCTATGCACCCCATATGCTCAAGTAACATTTCTGGTGTCCAATCATGGTCATATGCAATGCAATGCCAGATTCATGAATCTGTGGAGGCTACAGCCTTGATGAAGCATGGGCGATAATGTTCATATGCAATGCAATGCCAGATTCATGAATCACACAATCAACCATGCATCAATTCCAAGCATCCAATGTGCTCAAGAGGGGATACTACGTCCCTCGGGGAAGGCATCATGCAATACCCAATAGCACAATCATAACCACACACACAGTATCATTCAAGTATACTATGATGTACATGGGCCATGAAGATGGATTTAGACGCACTATACGGCGATATACAAAGTAGTACACTCCTCCTATCCAAGAAGGAACCAAGACTAAGTACTTAGACAATATCCATAAGGAAATCCAACCTTTAGTGGGGGCCCATTTACCTGAGGTAGCCCATGAGACTGAGCATACAAGCTACGGGTCTAAGTAATGCAGATATGAGCCTAGCAAGAGTCTTAGATGAGCATCCAATCACACTTAGATACAATCGGGCCTAGAGGGGTCTATAATGGGGATATTTAACCACCATTCCCCAAAAAGCATAAGAACCATGAACTATATGGATAGAAGGCCCAAGGCTTACATTCAAGATAAAAATAGGTGGTCACATATGTGTATACTCCTCATAATGGGCCATAAGAAAAAAAGGGGATAATACTATCTTCAACAACATGGGCCCCAAGAGAGGAATTAAGGCCCAAGTCTCAACTCCCAATGGCCATAAAATCCATGCATTAAGTTGGACTTGGTGGGCAGCTCGCGTACACAATATACAACCCAAAAACAAGTTTAAGTTTGGATGAAATGGGCCCCACTACATCAGCCCAACACTAGCAATTTAAGTGGGCAACCAAGGCCCCAATACCATCCTTATCTTAGCCCACAAGTCCATCAAAATGGTGGAAGTCGGCCCAATATATGGCTAGGCAAAGTTGGGACGTCCCAACCCACTTGGGCCCACGGGATGCCCCAAAAATCTGATCTAAGATGGGGTCTTCATGTGATCACTAGAGGTGATCCAAAAGAATGCACTGATTAAACCCAAAGATTATAAGAAAACATAAGTATGCAACACGTACACAAGTTCTCAATATGGTCGGCCCCACAGCCAAATAAAGTTTTAACCATAAAAATGTACATTTAAGGCCCTTTGATAAACTTTTGGCCCGTTTGACTTCCTGGACTTACTAAAGTCCAGAAATTAATCAACTATGTGGAAACAATCTCATGAAGGCCAACAATACTCACAGGGGGGCCCATCAGATGGAGGGTGTGTATACGTCATGGAAAGATCAAGTGGGCCTGCTACTGGATTGTGAGTCCAGCAGCAACCTAAGGTAGAGAGTGCTTCCATGATCGGGCGATCCAAGGCTTGAATGGCCTAGACCAACATATGTTGAGGTAGGCTCCACATACATCCATATTGAGCCTCAAATAAACGGCCTAGGGCCTATGGTGGGCCTTTAACCATCCATAGAAAAATTCGTGGGCCTACCTTAGGATCACCCCAAAGGACATTCAACCTCAACTGGTTTCCAAGAGGTATCCCGCTACTATACGAGAGCGTGAAATAAGGCCCAAGGCCTAAAACAATCCATGGCCTAATTGGTTATACTCAAAGCCCAACATGTAACATCCCAAAAAATCGAGGGTCGAGCATAGCTCAATTCTCGAGTTTCCAGAACATCACTTATGCAACATAGATAATGATGATTGAATGTTGTCTATATTAGTGCATTAAACATGAGTGAGATTAAGCCAAAACAGAATATCATACTCCAGAGACAGTTAAATTGCAAGCGGAAGACTATGATAGATAACATATATAAACTATGGTGAGTCTCCAGAGTGTGATAATGTTACCAGGTTAAAGAATTACAAGTATAATTTCAAAATATACCAAAGGTATAGTGTCATCTAGTCAACATCCCTGTAACCCCGTAGATCAAGGCACGGCTCACATGAAGCCGCCAGAAAATAACATATGCCAGAAAGTGTCCTCATCGTCGCAGAGGTCTGGCTCCGCCACATAAGCATCGCCAACACCTGCAGCTACAACAGGGTCTGGTTGGTGTTTAAAAACACTGTCCCGTAACGTGGGAGTGAGTAGCTAACTCAGTGAAGCAATAAAGCATAGGTTAACATGTTATCGACTCAGTCAAGCAGTAATGATAAAGCAGTACAATCAAACACTCCTAACTACTCTTATTAAGGCAAGTATGGATGCATTCATGATGTATGCCCTCACCGACATCTCCCTCATGCGACACCCTTTTCGTTCGCGGCATGCTTTCATCCCTCAGTGCTCCACATCTTCCAGGCACATGCAATGCATGATGAGCATGATTACCGAGTTGTTATTAGTCCATTTCAAACAGCAGGATTGGGAAACTAAGGTACCTCCCTTGTATCATTCCTAAACATGATTCATTCTAGGGTCGTCAGTCCTAGACAATCTCATACAATGGTATGTTTCTAGGTCGCTGCAAGGGCTGTCAGGGCTGTTACACGGAATCGTTACACCACTCCCCCATCACCCTTTTAACGGTTCATCATTATACAGATACAGGCCTAGTTTATACTCTATACACTGCGGCAAAACTCGTCGTCTCACCACAATTCAGAGTATGCTCGAGGTTACTATAAAGGGCTGCCAGGGCTGTTACACAGAATCGTTACACCACTCTCCCATCACCTTATCAATGTAGGCCGACATCACGAATATAGTGTCTCATACCACCATAATCGGCTCACGAGTCTGGTTGCTCACTGGTCACTACGGGGAGGCACGTGACCCCGGCGTAGGCCGACAACTCGACCACGGTGTCTCATACCACCATGCCCGGCTCATGAGTCTTAGCGAATCGAGGTACCATGGTTAAAAGGGATTTCACTAGTAAGTTTGGTACCCTAGGTTCAAGCAGTGGTGACCAAATATAGTGAACATACATTAGACAGATCGGGTTACTTGACGAGCTCGGCTAGCTCGAGTGCACAACAAGTTGAACGATATGAAGCGCATAAGCACTTCTTGTGGCCAACCACTATCGCCAACCGAAGTATGACTCGGGTTCGTCGAACACATCTCACGTGGCAAATGAATCTCAACCACGAATTCAATCCCGTTACCGATTGCCTGGACTATAATCATAGCCCCAAACATAATCAATTACAGATAGATAAAACAGTAATGAATCAAGATTCAAATCATACAATCAAGTCTGGTATTATCCGTTTAGGGCTGTCAGGGCTGTTGCACAGAATCGTTACACCACTCCCCCCCCCATCCCCATGACGGATCATACAACGTAAATATGAATTTAAACATATGCATTACATAGATAAAATCATAGAAGCAGTTGAGCATGTTATGAAGCACAACACAAGCATGAGTCTGTACATATTCAATCCTAATCACACAACTATCCAAGGAAATCATACACATAGTTAAAAGAGTTGAGAATCATATCTTAACACCCTTATACATTACAATTTACTAACTACTACTCATCCAAACTTTTTAACAACCACTTAGACTACATACACCAACATACATGTCATATGTTGATCACATAGGTATAAGGCCACACCCTTTCACTAGGGAGTTACCCCAATCGTAACACGAGTACACCCACGACGGATAGTCATGGAAAGTAGGAATCCAAGTTCCATATTCATTTGACATTTTCACAAACACTTGGGCTACACATTTCAACATATATAGCGTATAGTGGCCGTGACGTGATTCAGGGCAAATCCTTTCGTCAAAGGAGTATCGCCAATACAACAATCATGTATCCATGACAATTAGTAATGGCGAGCACGAATGAGAATTCTATACTCATTCAGTCATTTTCACAAACACTTAGAATACACTATTACAACATACATGGTGTATGTTAGCAAAACATGTATTAGGGCTATCCTTTCGCCAAGCAAGTATTTTACGCATATATAATATATTTATACAACAAATAATCATGGCAACCACATCTCAAATATATATATGTATACGGTACTTTCTACAATACAGTATTTCTACATACATAGTGTATATTAGTAAAATATGTATTTGGGCGAATCCTTTCGCCAAATAAGTATTTTATCCATATATCGTATATTCATACAACAAATAATCATGTCAAACACATTTCCAAAATTTATATGTATACGGTATTTTCTACGAATACCTAGAATATGTAAAATTCCATAATCTACATCTTTAATCGAAACAGAAAACAGAAAGCACTTTATACATGTGCAATTGCATGCAGATCATGAATCTATCATTATCTGACATTGAAAGCGTTGAAAACCATAACCTATACACCTAAAGTCCGCACCTTTTGTCGTAGAATCGTAACGGATCCGATAAGTTTGCTAAGCTTCCGTATTCGGCAGTTTGACAACCTATAGAACGAAATAGGTTAGCTATTTCATAACCTACAACTATCAAAACCCCAAAACAGATTAGGGTTAGGGTTTCTTACCTAGAAATGGAGCCGGAATCGCCGGGAAAGCGATAAGAATAGAGTGGTGGAGCATGGATAGCAGCAGAGAAGAGTGGCAGGAAGAATCTCCCACAACTCCCACACTTTCTCTCTCTTTTCTCTCTTCTCTCTCTAGGATTTCTCTCAAATTCGTATGGCTGCCATGAGAGAGGGTTTAAGGTCCTTATATAGCCTAGAAACTAACCGAAATAGACTCCAGGTCAAAGTATACTTAGGTTATAACCAAAGCGGGACTTTTCCAGCTCAACGGAGGACTTCTGGCGGGCCTCCTTGAGCCAAAGGTCGGACTTAAGCTCACCAACACTGGATCTATGTACTATTAAGTTTTCGTTTCGGTCGGGATTCCAGATCACACGTGGCGGACCAGTTTCAGTTCAACGGTCAGCGAATCTCGATAGGAGATTCCGAGTACATGTAAATGTGTACGAAATTTCTCCTGATCCGAGGGTGTAATTTGGTCTGATTCTGACGGTCTGGTTGATTAAAACTGATCTGCAAGCGACATGTGCCAGATTACTATTCAAGATATTTTATTTTAAATTAATTTCACATTTCTCACACTCTTCACTCCGAGGTCAAGCGAATAGCGCTGGGACACTATCTGGATTTGATTTCCGAGATGGTTGTCAAGCCCAGCAAGGCGGTCCTAATTCCTTAACTTCGTGTTAATCGGACTTCCGACGTGCGGTCCAGATCTGATACGGAGTTTCGAGATGCTCCCGAGAGCAACCGGGTAATGGGATTGATCCTAGATTTTACGGTAACCTAGCGTCAATGATTTTACAAGTTTTGGGTCTTGCAGATCGTATTTGAAGTGATTAGTGCTAATTTCACAGGTACTCTAGTTTCACACTAGCTAATTCTCGCCTAATTTCTAAAGGATTTAGTCCTGTATGATTTCTATCTGAGGTGGTACCTGGGCCTTTGTAGTTTGTATATAAAGTGATCCAAGTTATACTACTTAACTAGTTTAGGATAGTGTCTAGGATGAAAGTACTTTGAAAAATTGAAAGATCAAGGTGGTGAAGGGTGGGATTTGTGAAGAAAATGGTTTGAAAAGGGATTTGAGGCTTTAATTGAGTGTTTGAGAAGTTAAACCTGTGTTAGGATTGACCCATCGCCTAAGGACGTCTAATTCCAGGTTGGGAAAAATCCGGGCTGTTACACAACACATAGGCAATATGGTGGGCCCTCAAGCAGGGTTTGGGCCCAACCATGAAGGTCACAAAACCCATTTATTGTGGTGGGCCTAATGGGCAGCCCGGTAATCCAACCATAAGGGCAATATCCTAACTTTATCCAAGTTAGTTGGGCCTCACAAATTGGCCCATATACAAGACCATTTTAGTGGGCAACCAAGGGCCCAACCACTTTGCATTTTATGGTCCACGACCCAACACAGTAGGTGGTGAAATTCAGGTCCAAATGGTCAAGGGGCCTAACTTAGTAGTTCCAAGATGAATGGGCCTACCAAGGCCAATCAAAACTATGGCATGAATCCAAAATAAAGTCCAATGGAGGTGGGCCTCCAAGCAAACATACATGAAGCCCAAAGACACCTCAGAAAATGGCAATCTTATGTGCATAATTCACCCTTAATCTGGTGGGCCATGCTGCCCCAAAACATGCCATTAGAGGCATCCAATTTGGGCCCATTGCTAAATTTCTAACCCGCCTATATTTTAGGCCTGCTAGAGCCCAACAATAAATGATAAGGATTAAGTATGAGTTCCCTGGTGGCCCATATATCTCTGTGGGTCCCACCAGATGAGAGGATTGAATTACACACATAAAATAGGTGGACCATGCTGCTGGACTGAAGGTCCAGCAGCGGTCCAATGGGCCTGGGCATCCCTATGGTGGACGGTCCTATGGGCCTAGGCAAAGGCCCAAAAATACATCAAGCGAGTCCCAAAATGGGTGCCACTAAGGGAGATGGCCGTTTCTCACATGGACCACAATTAGATGGATGGTGGGAGAAACAAATACACCAATGGTGGGCCTACAAGGAAGGGTGGACGACCAACCATGGCTGGACGTCCCAGCCTGTGCGTCCCAGCTTGGTGGGCTGGTCCAACCTGCACCACGGTCGGTACAGGGGTCCATTGACCCCAAAAATTTGCAGGTAGGTTCTACCATGGGTGGGCCACACCTTTATAAAATTTCATAATTTTAGGATTTACATAAATATTTTAATTAATTTAAGGAATTCAAACTATCCAAAAAAATCTGTTAAGTGTAGAATTTTGATAGACCCTGATCTGAGCCTCCAATGGGGTGGATCAATGGCCTCAAAAAATTGAAAAAAATAGGTTTTAGGTCCCCCTATATATGTACTACAAGGTGGGGTCCACGGATGTGGCCCACCAGTGAAAAAATTATTTTTATATTAAGGATTTCCACTCTGATAAGTTGTTGGAAACAGTCCAGAAATTTCAGGCTAACCACCTCACTCGGGCCACACCTTTGGGGCCTCAATTGGGGTCGGATAGGGTTGAAATTTGGGGAACATCAAGATGAGATCCCCACATTTCAGAAAAACATATTTGATGGGTTAAAAAGGTCCCCCAATCAGTCTCAAATTTAAGCCCAAAGTCCAACTAAAATCTGTCCAAAAATTTCTGGACAGCAATACATGCATGGAATAAAATAAATGTATGGGCCTATTAAGGAAGGGATTGGCCCATAAATTGTGTCATGGCCTACCCTAGTGGGCCCCACAATTATCCAGAACATTTAAGGTGGCAAAAAGGTACATCTAAACCATGGTGTAGGTTGAGTATAGATGTCCCTTCCTTACTGGGCTTTTCTGGGCAATCTAGGCCCACTAAGTGGACCACACATAATATCATCAGATTACAAAAGAAGGAAAGAGAAAGAAGAGCATCCGGCCATCAGGGGAGGGCTCCGCCACTATTGAGTCATCCCCACACAATCACAACCACAAACAACAATATAAACACATTGTACAACATAGATCTTATGATGCATGCCTAGATCTTGAGATGAATGTCCCAACCACATGCAAGGGTCTAGATGACCCATCATACCTAGAGAAATAGGGGAAATCCCCATGCAAGGGGTCCATCAAGGGAAGAATCTCATGCATGGACATGCATGTACAATGTGGGCCTCATGGCCACATCTAGATGGTTGTATAGGATCTCCACCATTAATTGGTGGGTCCCACACATCCAAATGAGAGAGATGAAAGAGACTACATGAGGAAGAAGAAGCTATATGAAGAAGAGGAAGGATCTACTTGATGAAGAAAGCACCCACCTAGATCAACCTTGAAACTTATATCATCATCATTTACATGCTCCAAGCAACATGGATCAACGGCTAAGATTAAGTGAGAAGGGTTAGGTGGGGAGGTATTTTAGGGAGAAGGGGATGTAGAAAATGGGGGAGAGGGGACGTTTGGGTGCTTGCTAGGAGAGGAGAGAGGAAGGAGTAGAGAAAAATGAGAGGGAAGGAGAGATAAAGAGGCTTTTAAGCCATGTAATGATGAGTTCTCTCTCCTAGGCAATGATGGTGGCCTATGGTGATATAAACAATGCTTAGGGTAATAGCCTTTCTAGAAATCTCAACCTAGGGTAAAACGATGGGCATGGGAAAATGTGTAAACCATGGTGGGGTCCACCAATCATGCAATCAATGGCCTATATCGATCGATGCTCGTAACTTGAGATGTACATATCGGATTAACGCACGGGATGCGGCGTTGGAACCGCAGCGCCGATACGGACAAGACGACATGGGTCTCAGGCCGATCCGAGTCGGGTCAACGTGACCAAACTCGAGGAAGACCACAAACGCTAACCGAAAGTGGCGGGTCACCGAAATTCGACCGGTTGGACTGCAGGACCAAGATGAACGAAATGCATACTCACACGCATACATGCACACACATGAATTCAGACCGGGTCTTACAGTCATACAACCATTCATATCCTCAAAAACAACCTCATCATATAGTCTATCAACCATATCATATTCTCAAGTGGAACTACTTCACACTATCATACAATCACATCATATCCTTAAGCGTAACCTCATCAGTTGGTCTATCACTTGTATCACATTCTCAAGTGTAACCCCATCATACTGTGACAATATTATATCAACTCCTCAAGGATAATCTCATCGCATAGTCCATCAACTGTATCACTTCCACAGATGCATGTACCTATTCTGATATAGATTCTACTCTCTTACATGGTGTCTGCCATTTCTTTCATTTATACTGGTCTTCAGATCTCTCATAGAAGTTCAAGAATGCATCTTGAGCAGCGGAAGTATGCACTGGAACTCCTGGAAAAATTCAGCATGCATACTTCGAAACTTGCTTGTACACCGGTAGTTCTCAACAAATGATTCGATGTACATATAGACATTTCAGTATCAAATCCCTTTTGCTTTTTGAAGGATGGTTGGGCCAGGGACACTTTAATATGTGACTTTCGCTTGGCCTACATCACCTTCCTCCTCAAGCAAGTGTATCAGTTCGATGAACATTTTAGATAACCTATCTATCATGTTCGAACCACACATGTAGGACTTGTTCATCATTTTGTACGGAAGGATTGAACTCACGAAATTCACCCAGTTAATTTTATTTTCTTAATCCATTTGATTATTTATATTTAAATAGAAAATTTATTATTTTAAATATTTAGAACCTAAAAAATGTTGTACAACACAATTAAGAGTGAATACTGAATAAATTTGTATTACTTTACGATGACAAAAATATAATATTTATAATAATTAGTTGAAAATGTTTTGAATTAAAAATACTAAAAATAATAAAAATAAAAATAAAAAACTTACTTTCTAGCCACCATTTGTCTTTGCTTATAAATTGCAAGACAAAATAAGAAGATTGTCTTAAACTTCTATCGACCATTTTCCTGTGATTTGGATATATATCTTATAATTTCAACCATTGCCTTGAACCCAAAGAATGTTGCAATACAATAAAAAATGAATATTAAATGAATATTGTCTGAATTTACAATAAAAGATATATAATATTTACAATGATAAGTTAAAAATTATCCAAATACATTAGAAAAAAATTGTAGCCTGTGGTCTACTACTAGCTTGGCCAATACAACAAACTATCTTCAACCTCTTTGTCCACACATCATTTCAACCAAGCAGCGTTGGAACCCATCTTGAACTGTTACTGCCAAAGTCTTCATCTGTAAGTATAAGAAAACAAACATGTAAAGAAGCGAGTCAAACAAGAAATAATGTTCATATAAAGAGAATGATCATTGCTTAAGAATTCAGCTAATGCAAAGAAAAGCAATCAGCTTTGAGATTCAGTCATGTAGCCTGATGCACCAATCAGACAATTCATGATAGGATGTTTCTTTGGAACTGTTGTCACTGGCACTGTTGGCCGCTGCTAGATTAGCACACCTGTATCTTTCCTTATCTTGACACCTTTCTCCTGATAAACATGAAATTCAGAAGTTGTGCTGAGAATATAAAATATCAGTACCGACGCACAGAGAAGCCAGCCCCAAAAGCTAAAATTAATATTGGTACTGTGCAAAATGATATATATATATATATATATATATATATATATATATATATATATATATATATATCGGTGAAGGCTAGCAGCAAGAATGGGATTTCATATCTTACTCAGTACACACGTGTTAATGGCACCCACCATGTACCTTGGCCCAAAAATTAGGCCACTCTGGCTAATCAAGCAGAACTTCACCAACATCCTCCATGAACATTAAATATTTATTATGATGTTTCAGAAGAGTTGCAATATTTTAAAAGCCAAATAACTCATGTTTATCTCATGTATCTCATGCATCCATATTTTTTTGCCTCACATTCAAAATCAAAGTGAGAATCAATTCAAGGAAACAGGAAACTTTTGATTCTAATGCTCCTATGCTCAATTGGGCATCCCCAATCCAAGGCAGCCCTTTGGAAGAAGAAAAATGACAAGCGGCATATAACTGAGGAGCTTGAGAGGCTAATCCTGGCAAATTCAGACATTCAATACTTTCATTTTCCATGTGAAAACAGAGAGAAGATACGTAAACTTACATAATAGACTTTATTTGCCAAAAGCGTCATTGTCCCATCACACGCCACTTGCATATAAGCGGGTCCATTCTTTTGTTGCACCACATCACAGAAGCAGCTTCGTCAATAAACAAATAAGGAACACATCTTAATGGTAAAATGACAAGATTACAAAGGCTGCTTGTTTGACGATGATGGAGAATCCTACTCTTACCATGTGCCCATGCTGTACATGTCAAATCTCAACTGTCCATCAATTCGGCACTGCTGTCTATGTGCCATGGATTGAAAATAATGCAAGACTATCAATGGGCTTGGGTCGGAATTTACCCACATACTGGCCTATCAACACAACAAACAACTTGGCAAAGTGAAGCTAACGCAAGTACAAATGAAACTAAAATTTAACAGATTGGATCTTTTACATGGATTAAGTACAGATGAAATAAGGCCCTAAGAATTTATATAGTGCACAACTCATGAAAGTTGCAGGTCTCATTGTTTTTTTTTTTTTTTTTTTTTTGTTTGAAAGATAACTACTGTTCCCATAACATATGGGAGCAATTAAAAAAAATCGGATGATTGAAAATGGCATGATCTTGATTAGGGAAATAAAACAGGAACAATGCTCTTCTCCTGATCTATTAAAACCAGTAGATGTAAGAAATCATAACAAAAATAGCATGGTAGAAGACATTTCACATACCTTCTCATCACCACTCAAAAGTGAGACTTTTCTGTCAAACATGTTGGCTTTAAAATTACAACGACCCAAGAGCCTGCTTATATCATCTATTCTCCAATCCTTTGCAACTTCTGCTACTGTTTAAAGAACAATTTTCTCCAAATCAAGAGCTTCTGCTTGATAGAAGAGTAGAATAATCTTCGTGAATTGCATATGACCTCTCAAGTAATAACAAATGGGAGCTATGTAACAAATGTTCAACCATGGATTAATGTCTTCGAATGGCCTGTGTAGCAAGAACATATGTTGCTAAATTTGAATGCATGGTGTTTATGTGTTAGGAAGGCAAGATAATTGATATTAGGCATGTGCCTTTTGGTTGCTAGATAGATGCATACATCCCTTCTAAACTATACATGTATGATGTGCTACTTCAATGAAAGAATGAAAACTTTTTAAGTCACAAGAAAATTCAGACATGTAAAACATGACACAGAAGCATCCAACTATTTAACATACCAACAAAAGAAGTCACCATCAGCTGCAGCAGCTTATCAGCAAAGCTGTGTGATATATGAATGAGAATTTTGTAAGAGCTATGCTTTTTAGCTCCTATGATTGTCAAATTTTGTAGTGCCAAAACCTCTTGGAATCTGTATCTTGTTTAGTTCATCTTCTTATTCAAGTTCATGCAATTCAAGTACAAGTTCAAGATGTTCCAATTCAAGATTCAAGCATCACAAGTATAAGAGATATACAAGTTCAAATACAACATCAAGTGATAGTTCAAGGTTTCAAAGCTTCAACTATGTCAAGACAATGTGCTTTTCTTTGGAACTCAAAGCTCAAGGTGAAATACAACTCACAAGTACTTCAAGTTCAAGTTTCAAAGTACTTTAAGTTCAATATTCAAAGTAAGCTAAGATATCAAGCTTCGTGTACTTCAAGATCAACTATCAACCGAAGCAAATGATGTTTCAATGTTCAAATTTCACTTTTAAGGTATGTAAGACCCTAGATTGACCATAGGTTAGGTCATATTGATTGCATACTTAAATTGAGTCACTATATACTTTAATAGGCTTTTTCTCGACTAGTCTTAGCCTATGTTCGACTAGTCCTTGTACTGGCTCGACCAGTCCAAGAATTTTCTCGACCAGTCAAAGGTTTGTTACTAATTTTCAAATTTTTTGTTGGACTCTCGTCCAGTCCTGGAGACTGCTCGACCAGTCGAGCAGGCTCGACTCAAAATCCAGCAACTAAATTGGGTCCCACACGACCAGTCAAGAGCAGGCTCGACTGGTCGTACAGGCCACTCGACTAGTCATGGAACGGTCTTATCTTATCGCGCCCGAAATTTCAAAAATTTGTTGGTCCTTCGACCAGTCGAGCTGTCCTCTGGGCCAATCGAGTGAACAGTTTCTGCACTTATAAATATAGCACAATTTTCAGAGTTTTTCATTCAATTCAAGAAAAATCAAGACACCACTCTGAGAGATAAGTTAGTGATATTCTTAAGCTATTTAGTGCTCATTTAATATTCTCTTTAATTAGCTTTTTGTATTTAATTTTGAGTTCTATATTCCGATCTTATTTGAAGAAGGGATTGAAGTTTTTCCCTTTCTTGGAATCAAAATCAAATCAAGCAAGCCCAAGGTGATTTAATCTAAAATTCAATTAGAACTTAGAACCTTTTCATAAGTGAGTGTGGACATTGAACATCTACGTTGAACAATCTACTCTGAATTGGTTCTACTAGGGCTAAGGGCTTCATCAAGGAGAATATCTAGATAAGTATTTTACATTTCTGTAAATTTATTTTTGGTTTTTTTGAGATTGTGCCAGGAAAAATCTCTTTCTTTTTGGTTTGTCTGAGGTGATCTAGAAAACTCAAAGTGTGGGGTTTTTGAATTGTGTAATCCGACTTGAAAGACACAATTATGAAGGTTTTAGGTGAACCTTGAAAAACCTTTTTTTTGTTAGCTTGTTAGTACACCCACTGACTGTCAGATCACACTTCACTGTTAGCCACCCCCACTAGGGAATCGATGCCAAGACCTTAGTGTTGAAATGAGGTATCTTTCACTCAGTCTACCACTTGAGCTATGAATCTAGATGTAAACCTTGAAAAACCTATTGCATAGTGAACGCTAATATCCACTGTGTGAGGATATTGTGAGTGGAGTAGTTGTGTGGCTATTTTTCTAAATAGTTGGTCTACACACAAGCGAACCACTATAATTTCTAGTCTTGTGGTGGATGATTAATTGTGGCTTTGTGTGAATGTTGTAATTTCGTTTTAAGCATTTGTGGAGAATGTTGTAATCTATTTTATGCAAGTGTGGGAATGTTGTAATACCTTAGTTATTTTCTTTGCTATTTTTATTCTTTATTCCTCTGTATCAGTTTGAGATTTTGATACACAGACCGTTCTAGGAATCAAGTTGTCCTACCATAAGCCATTGGTTTTTGGTGTAAGGTTGTCCTTAGAACAACATTTGTATCAACCTCTCAATACTTATACATTTGAGGTTGTTATTCATTTCTGCTTTGTGGCATTGTTTAAGTGCTATCTTCATTTATTTTTTTTTATTTCCACGTTTAATTTTTAATTTGGCATAGTCCTATTCACCCCCCCCCCCCCCCTCCCCGCCCTCTAGGACTCTTAGCTCGGCCTTTTTAAATTTCGGCATCCAGATTGTGGGCCCCATTGTTGATTGGAACATCACTCACATCTAAGTCCCACTCGTAGGTTATTGCCATCATTCAACCCAGAATTCAAACAGAAAACACTCTAAAATCCATCAAGTAATGATAATTATAAACAGAACATGTTATTCTCAAGCATCCAACCAAAGTAAAACACAACCCATGTAACATACACTGCAATGGCATCTCATTGGGCTGATATTTGCTTTCTACAGTAAACATAAAGGTTCTGCAAATGAAAGAAGATTCTGCAAATGCCAATTTCATTTCAACAATTGATAAGCAAAGGGGATTCATGCCTTTTCCAAGTGACCTTGAGGGAACTGGTTTGTTTCTTAACTTCCTATGAAGCTGTGATATAATGAATCAATCCTATACTGTTAAATGCTTTTCTGTACATTTTGGGTTAGTATGGCATCATTTTCGAAAATAGTTTGGGTTCCAAGTATATTTTTGCTATCAATTTATGCTGCAGCCAGAGACTGGACAACTATAAATTACCATTTTGCATGAATACAGCAGGGTTCTCCAGAAATAATCAAAGTTGGTCTGCTAGGCATTTGGTAGAGCACGTTAGGTGCCAAAGACTAACATAACCAGATTTTAAAAAGAAAAAAAGAAAAGAAAAAAGATTGAGGTGAACTTTAGTTAAAAGTAGAGAATGCTCAACCGGTTATCTAAACAAAAGAATTTAGAGTTTTTACTATGAAATGTAATGCTAAACTATTAGAAAATCAACTCCACATAGGTTATAACCCACACCTAAGCCATCGTTTGAAAGACCAATTATATGATGATCTAAGTATAGATTCTGCATAGACTTGAAAGGTTGCGCTACTCGGATAACCTCTACGTAAGCTGACTGAATGCTAACATCAATCAATACATTTTTCCCGTAAACCAGTTTCCATTTCATTCATTAAACATAGAAGTTAAGACATGAAAAAAGCGAAAATTGTGAAAAGTGAATAAGATAGCCAATTAAAAGGTTTTCTCTTACCCTACTAGTTGCATCTTTTGGGTCTTTTGGGAAGCCATTCTGTGATGTGAAATAGGAAACTAGAGATTGGATGAGAATCTTACCTGAGGAATGAGACCCGGATCTTAGGCATGAAATGTGAAAGGGCTTCTAAGATAATAGCAGAATAAAAAAGGATGTTAGGAAAAGACGTGTATTGTAATTGTCTTACATCGAATTGGCCATTCAGTTAGGACATGAGCTTGATATGCAACAACACAAGTTAGGACGTGAGAATATAATCTTGTTTATAAGACAAATAAATGATGAGAGAAATGTCAGGCCCATGTCCCAGTGACCATTTCATTTCTTAGGATCCCGCGATCCTCCCGGTCAAATTCCGGCATCCCGCGACTCGTAGATTTCATTTGCGCGCGACCTTGAGTCGTATCCTGTAAACCCGAGTCGACTCAACTCGAGACCTATGCCATTGCGACCGCATCATCGCCACGATTCAGATGCCGCATCTCGTGTGCCAATTCGACGTTTAGATCATAAGATGTGGACCGCGCATTATAATGGTCGTGGACAGCACGTTGCGGGACCACCTATTACAATGGTATAATTTCCTAGGCCATCATGGGGTGATGTCATCACCCCATGCTAGGTAATCATTTTCTCTCTTTTTCCCATAAGTCAACACCCCCCTTACTAGGAAACTAATGATGGCCTTACAAAGCCATTATTACTTCTCTCTCTCTCTTATCTCTCTCCCTCTCTCTCTTCTTCTTCATTTCCATTCCTAGCAACCTCTAACCGTCTAAGCAAGCTCCCAAATTTCCAGCCCTTACATGGTTCTATAACCTCTCATCCAGCCCTCCAAACCCCATCTCAACCGTTAAAATCCCTCCCTTGAAGCTAAGAAGACTTAAGGTGGAAAAAGGAGTAGAAGAAGCTTAGGTGGGTGTCTTCTATGGTTAGATCTCTCTCTATCTCTCTCCCTACATCTCCTGTTTTTTTTTTTGATGATCATGGCCCATCTAGGTGGTTCAATCTTCATGTGCATGGTGATTTTTATCGATTTCCAACAAGCTTTTGGCCTGGAATTTGGTCAGCAATATGTTGTTGTCCAGGTTTTTCTCTATGCCCATTTGATGTTGTAGAGGGGTTTTTGTTTGGATTTTTTTGGATTTTTGTGTTGGCATGGTGCATGTGGACCCCACCTTGATGATCATAAGCACTAAGGCCCCTGGACTTATGTATTTGTGCATCCTGGCCGTCCATCTATGGGCCCAACCATGCTGACCATCCAGCAAGGTTGTCCCGCCTGGACGGTCAAATTTGAGGCGAAGGAAAACACCAATACCAATTTAATCCCAACCAGGTGGGCCACGTGTGTGTGGGACCCACATGTGATGCATGTGCCTAATATCTGCACCGTCCATCCACCAGGGATGGTGGGTCCCACGCAGTTATATAGTTGTTGTATTGGCGTCAGCAAGTTCTCGGTCTGATCATGAGATATGTGTTATATCCATCCATCCATCCATCTATGTGGGGACCACACATGTGGGGCCTACCATGTCGTATGAGGACGGTGGGAACCCACCATGATATATGTATTTTATAACCACGCCGTCCGTTCATTTTGGACGTGGGACCCGCCTCACACGTGCTGCATGTGTGGGGGTGGGGTCCACCTTAATATATGTATTTTGTATCCGCACCGTCCATCTTTGGACAGTGCCGTGTGGGGCCAACCGTGATGTATGGGTCTCATCCACGCCGTCTGTTTGCTGGACGGGTGGGGCCCACCTTAATGTGTTGTATATCCATCCATCAGGTTGGGACGGTGGCTAACCCCTCCATGATGTATGTGCTTTACATCCTCGCCGTCCATCCTTGGACAATGGTACGTGGGCCCACCATATTGTACGTGTCTTATCCAAGCTGTCCATTGGGTGGGACCGATCTGGATTGTGCAGGCCCATCATGATAAATATGTGACCCAATTGATGCATGTTTTTCCTTCAGCCATCCAGCCCTTGAATGTCCAGATTGACTGGACTGCTGCTAGCCCAAAAGTCCAGCAACAGGCCCATCTCCTTACATGATATACACCTTCTCCTTGAGCAGAATTTGGGCCCCTTTTATGCCTTGTTAGGCCCACCTTTTATCTGATGTTATAAGGGCTAGATTGGCCAGATTTTCTGGATGTTTAATGGCCCAAATGGGCTGAATATCCAGCCTTAGAATTCCCATTTGGTGAGGTGATATCCATCCATTATGGTGGACTTCATGGGCTAAATTGTAAACTACAATATTGAGTACATTATACAGTTGGCCCAGCCATATTTTTGGAGCCTATGGGCTGCCCAAAGAGGCCCACCATGTTGGATATGTTAGGCATAGCATACCTTAGCATTTTTCTGGGCTTTGGACTACCCCCATGTGGGCCACCTTGATGTATGTGGGCTATGGGCTGACCCAAGAGACCCAATATTGATGCATGAGATAACATGTGTGAAGTCCATTTTATTTCCAGCAATTTTGAGGGCTATGAGCTGTTTCATTAGGCCTTTGTGTGGGGCCGTTATGTTGTGTATGAGGCCCAATGAGATGTAAGAGAGGCCCATATGATGAGGCCCATTGTGAAGTATGTTAGGCCTTTGTGTGAGGCCCAATGAAATGTGTATGGGGCCCTTGAGTGAGGCCCATTGTGATTTATATTAGGCTGAAGTATATTAGACCCTTGTGTGAGGCCATGGCCCCCACTATTTGTTAGGCTCTATGTGGGCCACTCCTTGGGAGCAATGTTGGTTAAATGTCCACATTGATGGGCAATGATGGTTAAATGTTCACATTGTGACCTTCCCTTAGGAATTTGTTAGGCCCATTCTCATCATTCTCTAAGTGGGTTAACCCAAATCATTGGGCCCCATTGATGTTTGTATGATCCATCTATCCATATTGGGATAACCCAAGATGTTGGGCCCCCATTGGTTGCTAGTAGGATTATTTTGTTTATCTTAGAGTCCATCTAGGACTTATTTCAGACATTTAGCGGGCTATATGGTAGTATGGTGAAGGAAGCCCGTTCCGGATCCTTAGTGTAAGGCCCGTATCCTAGACCGTACCGTTCCTGAGACTCACACGGTCCTCCCTGTCGAATTTCGGTCACCCGCGACCTATAATCGACATTTGCATATAACCTTAACTTGCATCCTGTAGATCTGAGTCGACTTGACCCGAGACTTGTACCCTATCGACCGCGTCGTTGCCGCTGTTCCAACGCTGCGTCTCGCGTGCCGATGCGATACCCGGGCCAGGAGTTGTGGGTCCGCACTTATTTCAAAAAAATGCAGCGCGTTTACAAAATCCAAGAAAATCTCTACCAAACATCACATCAATCAATCAAAGTACAACCTATCACTCACCCTTACCTCTCCCACCAACTAGTCAAAGCAACCCATGCTTAGCCCATTCATCTCATCCCAAAAGTCAATGAGACCCATGCTTCCCATGTCATATACACCACTCCTCTCTCTCTCTCTCTCTCTCTCTCTCTCTCTCTCATTTTCTCATTCCATTCCAAGCAATTCTCAAGGAGAAGAAACGTCCAAGCTTTCCATGAGAAGAGCCAAGTGTGGCCCACTCCCTACCCCAGGATCTCTTATTTTCACCTCTTCAATCTCATCATCCTCCATTAAAGGTTGAGCTTAGAAGCTTGGGAGATCAAGGAGCCAAGAAGAAGACAAATCGGTGGGTGTTTTTAGCACTAGATCTTGATTTTGATGTAGGGCCCACATGACTTGGGCCATCTTGATGTATGCATGCACATAGAGGAGCTCATAGTGGTGGAGCTCTTCCCTTCTCCGTCGTCTCTCTCTCTCTCATATGTTGTGGACCCCATAGAAATGTATGTATCCATGCTGTCTAACTATGGGTCACCCACTGTCCAGCGGCAGCGGCGGCTCACCTTGCTGCTGACTAGCCTGGATGAAGGGAAAATATAAATATCAGCTTAATCATGGGGTGGCCCACTCACTTGGGATCCACCTGATGTGTTGGGTCCACCGTCCAGCATGTGGGACGTGGACCCCACCTTGATGATGTGTTGGGTCCATTGTCCAGCACGTGGGACGTGGACCCCACTTGGATGATGTGTTGCATCCACCACCGTCCAGCAATGGACGGTGGAGCCATGTAATGTACGTATTCTATCTAAACCATCCATCTATCTAAGCAGTGGGAAGCTGATTGGTTGGAGTACCTCACGCTTGCTATATAGCTATTGTAAGTGACGTCAGCAAGTTCTGGGTCCCACATGAGGTCTGTGTTACATCCAGACCGTCCGTCCATTTGCATTAACGTCAGCAATTTGGTTTGATCATGAGGAGGTGTTATATCCAAACCGTCCATCCGTTTGGGGACGTAGACCCCACCTCCTGATGTATGTGTTTTATACACACCGTCCATCTGTTGGTGTGGGGCCAGATGTGATGTATGGTTCTTATCCACACCGTCCACACCACAGGACAGTGGGACCCCCACCTTGAATGTATGTGTTCCATCCCTGTGAGGGACCGACCATGATGTGTGTGCCATATCCTCACAGTCTAGATTCCTGGACGGTGAGAACCCACCTTGATGTATTTATTTTGTAACCACACTGTCCATTCGGACTGTGCTGTTTGAAACCAACCGTAATGCATGTGTTTCAGCCACTCTGCCCGTCCGTTTACTGGACGGGTGGGGCCCACCTCGATGTATCGTTTCATCCAGCCGTCCACCTGTGGGACCCCCATGATTTATATATTATATCTACACCGTCCATTGCTAGCGGGACCTGCCTTGAGATATGTGTTTTATATCCAACCGTTCGTCGGTTTGTTGGACGGGTGGGGCCCACCTTGTGTTGTGTATGAGGCCTAATCTAATGTGTATGAGGCCCATATGTGAGGCCTAATCTGATGAGTATGAGACCCATATGCGAGGCCCAATCTGATGTGTATGAGGCCCGTTTGATGTGGCCCAATCTGATGTATATGAGGCCCATATGTGAGGCCCAATCTAATGTGTATGAGGCCTGTTTGATGAGGCCCAATCTGATGTGTATGAGGCCCATATGATGAGGCCCGATGTGATATATAATGAGGCCCACATGATGGGGCCCGATGTGATGTATATATGGCCCATATGATGGGGCCCATTATGATGTATGAAAGGCCCATTTGGTGAGGCCCATCATGGTGCACATTAGGCCCGAGTGAGGGACCCATTATGATGTATATTGGGCCCAAGTGATGAGGCCCATTGTGATGCATTCGAGGGCTAGGCGATGAGACCCATTGTGATGTATATTAAGCCCGTGTGAGAGGCCCAATGCGATGTATATGAGATCCTTGTATGAAGCCCATTGTGATATGTATTAGGCCCATGTGATGTGGCCCATTGTGATGTATTTGAGGCCCAGATATGAGGTCCATTGTGATGTGTTTGAGGCCTATAGGTCGTAGCCCATTGTGATGTGTTTGAGGCCCATGGGTCGTAGCCCATTGTGATGTGTTTGAGGCCCATGGGTTGTGGCCCATTGTGATGTATTTGAGGCTCAGATATGAGGCACATTGTGAGGTATTTGGGGCCCAAGTGATGCGGCCCACTTAATGTATATGAGGCCCATGTGATGTGGCCCATTGTGATATATGAGGCCCATTATGTTGTATGTGAGGCCCTTATGTGAGGCCATGGGCCCCACTATATGTTTGGCCCTATGAGGGCCACTCCTTGGGAGCAATGTTGGTTGAATATCCACATTGATGGGTAATGATGGTTAAATGTCCACATTGTGACCTTCCCTTAGGCCTCGTTGGGCCCATTCTTGATATGAGTAGGCTATCTAGGTCCATCCTTGACATGAGGAGAGTACATCATCATCATATAACATGCTTAGTATAGCTCCACGATCCATGCCCATGCGCATCATATGTATGCTTGATATGAGGAGTGATTGATCATAGCACATGCCATTGGACGGATTATTATGGGACTCCCTGAGAGACGGAATTGCCCCCCATGAGCACGTGGTATGCGTAGGTTTGATGCATGACTGGATGGTATGACTCATGCATCTCGCATTTTGGGATATGACCACCATACGCCCTAGCGACATCAGGGTTGTGGCCTCCACAGGCATGTCGTGGATGGCCAGATGGGACATCGAAAATCTTTTTCTACATGGGGTGCCATAGATATCCCTGGGTGAAAGTCCCTAAACCCTCTTGGTACCAGAGGATGCTCCAATATCGAGACCAGGTGAAAAACAAGAGCGCCCGAATGCCGAATACAAGTGGCGGTGCTCCCACTAATCTGGGTCAGTTAGAAGGGGGTGTGGCCTTACCCGCCCGAGGGTAGGGGGCATAGCTAGGCTGAGTTTGACCAGCTCGTAAATGGATCCGCTATCGACGTGCCAGGTAGATATTGGCTGACTACTGGCCAAGTGGATAGTGAGTTCTCTTCCACTTGCATGGTTGCACGTCCAGTGGGCGGCGATCTGGTGTAGAGTGTACTAGACCCCAGTGATGATCCCAGAGATGTACGGTATTGATATGTGGACTTATTGAGCAAGAGTTGCATACTCAGCATTTTACTCATTCATTGATTCATTCACTATCCACTCGGGCTGGTGGTGCGCAACTAATTTGTTATGTGTACCTTTGCAATGACCAGGATTTTGGTTGGGGTGCGCAACCAACCTGAGATCAGGAGTTTACCAAATTGAGTCTAACTATCCAAATTTAAGTATGGGACTGGTTTAGATAGAAGTCCCTTGTGATGGAGCCCATAGCCTGCGATACTACGTATTATCATCCCGACTTCACACTCCAGTTTGGTCATTTCATTTGTATCGCATATTGCATTGTATCCTCAGTATATGATATTGGCTTATTATGTTTTTGCACTGCATAGCCTGGATAAGACTGATGATATTTTTGGACTTACTAGCATGTTTTCGCATTACTCTGATATTGCATTCTGAGCATGCTTATATTGCGCAAACACTTACACCACCCTCTAAGCTTTCTATAAGCTTATACACGATAGATGCGTGTAGGTGGCGTTAGGTCGCAATAGCATTGAGCTTGGAGTGTGCAGCTGTCTTATGGAGCTTTGATTTTCGATATATGTATTTCCCTTTCAGCAATGTATTCAACTGTTTATATTAGTGGATATGTGATGATGATGTTGCCTTTGTGGTTTGGGTAAACTTATGGTTATGCTTCTTACGAGATAAATGTACGTTGGAAAATCCTCCTTGTAGGATCCCAGGATCGAAATCTGTCGTATGGGCGCTGGAAGCCGATAATGGGGTACTACGGAGACTGTCGGTGATCGAAAATTTCGTGAGCCAGGTTTCCGAGTTTGGGACGTGAAACTTAGGATTATAGGTAGGCCACTTAGGCCCAACCTTGATATGACGAGAGTTCATCATCACCGTAAATGGAGGGATCTGTGCTATTAGATTTGCCATATCCATAGTTGATGACCGACTTTCATGTTATGAGTCTGTTGTCCATTTATGGACCCCGCCTTGTATATAGGCTGATTATCGATGTCGATAATGAGTAAGTGATAACATAGCATCATGATACATGCCCATACGCATCATCTGCATGCTTGTTATGAGATGAGGTTGACCATTGCATATGTCATTGGGCAGGTCATTTATGGGACTCCCTGATAGGTGGAGTTGTCCCACATGAGCGCACGGTATGCGCAGGATTGATGTATGATTGGGCTGCGTGACTCATACATCTTGCATATGTGACTATGATTACTGTGTGTCTTAGCGACATCAGGGTTGTAGCCTCCGCGGATATAGTGTGGATGGCAGGATTGGATACCGAAAATACATGTTAAGCACTAGGGCGCAATGATGTCCTTGAGTGAAAGTCCCCAAATTCTTATGGTACCATGGAGGATACTCCAATGCCTAGACCGAGTGGACGTATAGCGTATGAGGACCGAATACTAGGAGGTCGAGTCTCCCACTGTGTCATGGTCGGTTGGAAGGGGGTGTGTCCTTACCCGCCCTAGGGTAGGGGGCATTTGCTAGGCTGAGCATGACCAACTCGTAAATGGGTCCACTACTGACGTGCCGAGTAAATATTGGCAGACTACTAGTCAGGCGAGTAGTGAGGTATCTTCCGCTTGCACGGTTGTGCGTCCAGTGTGGGACGGCAATATGGTGTACAGTGTACTAGACCTCGGTGATTATCCAGAGATAACTATACTGATATATGATGCTCTAGAGATGAACTGGAATGATATGTGGATTGGTATGCTTGAGCCGCATCTTGCACATGACATTGGCTAGGTATGCCTTGCATCGTATGACCTTGGTACGATCGATAGCATTTATGCCTTGCATCGCATAGCCTTAGTACGGTCGATAGCATTCATGCCTTGCATCGCATAGCCTTAGTACAACCGATAACATTCATGCCTTACATCGCATAGCCTTGGTACGGCTGATAGCATTCATGGACTTATTAACATGTTTTCGCATTACTCTGATATTATATTCTTGCATTTCTACCTTGTGCACACACTTTCACCACCCTTTAAGCTTTCTATAAGCTTATGCACGATAGATGCATGCAGGTGATGTCAGGACGCAGTCATAGCTGAGTAGGAGCTGGAGTGTGTAGCTGAGCTTCCAGAGCCTTTTGTTATCTATTGTATTTTCCCTTTATGCACATGTATCTAAAGTTTTTTATCATAGTGATTTTGTGATGGAGTTCTGGTTATTGTTCGTGGGTTATACTTTTGGTTGTGCTTGTTATGAGATAAATTTATCTTGAAAATCCTCTTTGTAGGATCTCAGGATCGAAACCTGGTATATGGGTACCAGGATCCGAGAATGGGGTATTACGGAGGTTGTCGGCGCCGGATTCGGCGATCGGAAATTTTGTGAGCCCGATTTTCGAGTTTGGGGCGTGACAATAAAATTAGATGATAACATAAGAAAAAAATTACTCCGAGCCATATATAAATTTTAAATAACCTTAACCTAAACCATCCATATTCAAAGTAAAAGAGTGAAGGACTTACAAAATTGAGTGATGAGGTTTACTTGAGGGTGTAATGGTATAGTTAAATATGTGATGTGATTATCCTTAAGACTGTGATGTGGTTGATCAAGAGTATAACTTGGTTCCATTTTAGGATGTGAATGGGTTTTAAGTGGGGAGCTAGGCCACGCCATGGACGTTGTGAAATGAATGGCTACATTCCTTGCCACCTGTATGCCAATTTTTTTTTCCGGATTCTTTTCTTCACTTGTTTCTCCATGTGGAATTTGATCTTTTTTATATAAAGAAATCTGCATATTATCTGTTTGATGAATTGCTTCAGGCAATAAAAAATCTTTGTTGAAACAATTCACATGAGACACATAATACTCACCCTGCTTTTGAACATGAATGCCTTTTTTAATTGTATAATGATCATCATCAATGTTTGAAATAGTTAGAAATGGAGGTTTATTATGGTTCCTGTTGTCATGGTTTACCTCCTCTACTCAACTTATCTAAATGAAAGAAACACATGGTATGAAAATTTGACAAAGAACGAACATAGGAGATTTTTAAAACCACATATCTTCTGTCACGTCCCGAACTCGAAAACCGGACTCAAAAAATTCTCGATCGCCGAATGATGTTTTATTTAAACCAACCTGATTTAAATGATTTTAAACTCGCAAGTATACGAATCAGGTGTAGATACGGTACGTATTATGAGATTGTTCCCACGAGAACTGATTGTCACAATTCAAAATTTACGATTCTTCTTAACTAATCCAACAAATAGTTGAGCTAGTGATTAAGTAAACTAATGAAAATCAATGTAAAATAACTGAGAACAAGGAGGAAAATTCAATCAAGGAGAACACTAGGACTTTTGAATCCACCCCTAATTATCCTAACCCTTGTTTTACTTGTAATTCACCCTAATTCAGATTGATTTAAATTTAATAAATAAAGCACACTCTATATCCTTGGTCGGGCACACAAAATGTATAATCCCTTAAGGCATAAGGATCACATCTTTCCATCCATGGTCGGGCATGAATAAATGTAAATTCCTATCTCTTTCTCTATAGGAAAACCTGTTCATG
Source organism: Magnolia officinalis (assembly GCA_021015155.1). Lineage (NCBI taxonomy): Eukaryota > Viridiplantae > Streptophyta > Magnoliopsida > Magnoliales > Magnoliaceae > Magnolia > Magnolia officinalis. The sequence goes on along the minus strand of JAJHSJ010000002.1, from coordinate 87,243,734 downwards.
ATCAGACACAAGCACCTATAATAAGATTCCAAACAACATCCACATCTAGACTTTGGTTAAGCTCATAGAATGGAGAGGTATGGAATTTTCATTTAATCACACTAGAGAAAGAAACAAATCAATCAATTCAGATGAATTCAACAAATAACAAGAGTCATTCAAATTAGGGGCTTCATCTCAGCCCTAGCTAAAAGATTAGAAACCCAAGGAATCAATTAGAAAGAAGGAAAAAATAGCTGATAAAAGATACATCCTTCCAATCTCTCCCTTCTATCTTCCTCTCTCTTTCTTTCTCTCTTCTCTTTCTTCGCTCCTCTCTTGCTTCTCCCAGCCGAAATCTCAGGATCCCTTTTTCTCTCTCTTCTTTCTTTTTATAACCATGAAGGACGATGGATGGGAGGTCAGCTGCTGAAGAGCTGGAGTCCATGCGGTCGTGCGTGGACAGCTGGAGTTGTACACTCCTCAAAACGGAAACCGGAAGTGTGTTGGGTATTGGAGTTGGTGGTATCTGTGGGGGCCCACTTACAATGATCTTTCAGAGAATCTGCATCGATCATTGTCTTAGTGGGGTCCATTTATGCCAATATTTGAAATTTGGAATAGATCTAAACTTTTGGTGGGCCACCGCGTGGATCAACGTCTGGCGAAAGAACCAACCCTGACGATCTTATTTATATAAATGGTTACAAGGGAATAGGAGGTTTTGGTCGGTACCCTCCTTTGGACACTCTGGACGGTTGGGATCAGTCGTCCGATGATGAAGGTGGGCCGCTGATGGAGCAGCAGACGGACTGTGTGCGAAGGAAAATAGAGAGCTTCCGTCTCTGTTTAAGAAACGCAGTTGGTGCAAATTGGGTTGATTTCCCGAACGGAAGAACGTCTCAGCTCCGGATTCCTTTCGTAAACACAGTTGTTTTTTGCCTGGGCACCGTATGAATGGCTCAGATTGCCCGACCGATCAGAGATGGAGGGCCAATATCTTCCGGGAATTTTGGACTCCTCGGTTGTGCGTAACCTTACGCATGGCAGTTGCGTTGACGCATGGTGGGCCCACTTCGTTTGATCTTTTGAAGAATCAAATCCATCCTACGGGTTGCTGCATCATTTCATGATCAAGGGCCCAAGTTTGGTGTGAATTTGTGATTCATATGGGCCACACCATCACTGGATGTAGCGGTGTATTCCTTATAGGTGTAAGCTTGGATGCATGCATGTAGACAAAAGGACATCAAGGTCTTGGTGGAAGATCTCTCCCGGATGCGTTAGACGGTTCAGATCAATAGTTTGATTGGCCATGATGGGCCACAGCGCATCACCGCATGCTCTGTTCTTGCATGAACAGAGTTGCATCCTTCGTTCCACATTGTACTCGGTAAACATGTTGTTGACCGACTTCACTAGTTCGGTGCACAGCGGTTGTGCACCGACTATGTACGCACAACTATGAATGTGGGGTCCACCTTGATGTAAGTACGAAATCTGCTCTGTCCATTCATTTTGTCTTGGCATATAATGAGTTGAGACCAAATTTGAGGTGAATCCAGAGACAATGTGGGCCCCACTTAAAGAATTAAGGGATTGATCTATCCGTTGGGTCACTTCCTCAGTGATCCAATGGCTGAAATTTAATATGTACGGTTAATTTATGGCACTCAGGCCATATATGACGTTTTAAGCAGAATGGATGGTTGGAACTATGTGATCTTGCATTCTGGACCAATTTCGGGCCTCTTTAACGTGAACGGCTTGATTTTCTCAGATCCCTGGCGTATAAATTCTTCAAGGTTGGTCCTCTGGAGTCCGTCCCTTGCTTTGGTTACTTCGGGGCATCAAATCCACGCTTGTAATATCATTTTTCCGTCCAAGCTCCTAATTACACCTTACAACAAAAACACGATTAAAACAGTCCGTTGAGCATTATCATGTTGGTAAAATTAGGTAATAATTGGGGTCTAATATGCAATATTCGACCCTCATCACTGAATCCAGCGTCGATAGCCTCAGTAGTACCCCATTATCGGCTCCCGGCACCCATATACCAGGTTCCGATCCTAGGATCCTATAAGGAGGATTTTCAATATAAATTTGTTTCATAATCAGCATAACCCATAAACAATAACAAGAACACCATCACAAAATCCACTATGATTTAAAATAAAAAAGAAAAAAAAAACTTGAGTATAAAGTGAAAAAGGAAATACAATGATGATAATCCAAAAAACTCCAGAAGCTCTGTGTCACGCTCCTGCTCCTGATCAGCTACGGCCTAACATCACCTACACACATCAATCGTGCATAAGCTTATAGAAAGCTTAGAGGATGGTGAAAGTGTGTGCACAAGGTAGCAATACAAGAATACAATATCAGAGTAATGCAGAAACATGCTAGTAAGTCCATGAATGCTAACAGTCGTACCAAGGGTATGCGATGCAAGGCATGAATGCTATCGGCCATACCAAGGCCATGCGATGCAAGACATGAATGTTATCGACCATACCAAGGTCATACGATGCAAGGCCTACATAGCCGATGTCATGTGCAAGATGCAGTTCAAGCATACCAATCCATGTATCAATCCAGCTCATCTCTGGAGCATCATATATCAGTATAGTTCTCTCTGGATAATCACCGAGGTCTAATACACTATACACCAGATTGCCGCACCACACTGGACGCACAACCATGCAAGCGGAAGAGACTTCATTATCCGTCTAACCAATAGTCTGCCAATATCTATTTGGTACGTCGATAGCGGACCCATTTACGAGCTGGTCATACTTAACCTAGCAATAACCCCCTTCTTCTCCATGTGGGTAAGGTCACACCCCCTTCCAACTGACCACGACACAGTGGGAGACGCGGCCTCCTAGTATTCGGCCCTCGTGCGCTCATACATCCACTTGGTTTAGACATTGGAGCATCCTCCTGATACCATAAGGGTTTGGAGACTTTCACCCTTGGACATCTATGGAGCCCCAGTGCTTTAACAAGTATTTTCGGTGTCCAATCTTGTCATCCACACTATACCTGTGGAGGCTACAGCCCTGATGTCACTAGGGCGTCGTACAGTAATCACGACACACAATGCAAGATGCATGAGTCACACAATCTAGTCATGCATCAATCCTGCGTATACCGTGTGCTCATGCGGAATAACTCCGCCTATCAGGGAGTCCCATAAAAACCTGTCCAGTGGCATAATGCTATGATCAGTCATTCCTTGTAACAAGCATGCAAATGATGCATATGAGCATGTATCATGATGCTATGCTATCACATAATCATAGTCGACATCGATAATCGACCTATATACAAGGCGGGGTTCATAGAAGGACAACGGATCTAAACCATAACATAAAGATCGATCCTCAACTGTGGATATACCAAATCTGACATCACAGATCCTACCATCTACGGTAATGATATACTTTCCTCATATCAAGGTTGGGCCTAGGTGGCCTACCTATATTCCTAAGGATCCAGAACGGGCTTTATTCGCCATACTATCATATAACCCGCTAGATTCCCTAGGGGGGCAAATAAGTCCTAGATGGACTCTATGATTAAAATAATCCTACTAGCAACCAATGGGGGCCTAACATTTTGGGTTAGGCCAATAAGAATAGATGGATCATGTAAATATCAATGGGACCCAAATATTTGGGTCAACCCACTTAGAGAATGATGAGAATGGGTGTAACGCCCTGAAAATCGGGGGTCGAGCATAAACTCAACTCCCGAGTTCCAGAACATCACTTATGCAACAAAATGAATGATGATTGAATGTTGACTGTATTCGTGCATTGAACATGAGTGAGATTAGCCAAACAGCACATCATACTCCAGAGACAGTTAATTTGCAAGCGGAAGACTGTGATGATAGATAAATATATAACCTATGATGAGTCTCCAGAGTGTGATAACATTACTAGGTTAAATAAATACAAGTGCAGTTCTAAAATATACCAATGTGAGGAAGTGTAATGTCTCTTATCCCAAGTACCATAGCCCTCAATACACTATCAGGTCTTCATTGACCCGTCAGAGAGATACAGATAGAAGAACTCCTCCTATCATCTAGAAGTAGTAGTCGACTCTGCTTCACAAACATCGCCATCACCTGAAACTCAACAAATCTGGTTGGTGTGTACAACACCGTCCCGTAACGTGGGAGTGAGTGATCAACTCAGTGGACCAGTAAAGCATAGGTTAACATGTTATCAATTCAATCAAGCAAAATGATAAAGCAGTACAAATCAAACAATTCTAACTACTCTTATTAAATGCAAGAATGAAATGACATGATGCTGTATGCCTTGCCAAACCACCCTCAAGCGACATCATCTTACGTTCGCGGATGCTTAACTCCCTCAGTGCGCCACACATCTACAAAGCACATGCGGTGCGATGATGCTCATGATTACCAAGTTTTTATTAGTCCATTTCAACAGCAGTATTGGGAAACTAAGGTACCTCCCTTGTATCATTCCCAAACATGATCCATTCTAGGGTCGTCAATCCTAGTTAATCTCATACGATATTATGGTTTGAGAAGCGTAGTGAAGGCATCGCAAAGGGCTCGTCACCCGTCAGCGCGGATACAGATCTCACCGTATGTGGCTCAATTGCTGGCCGTCAGCTCGAGTACAGGTCTCACCGTACTCGGCTCAATCACTAGCCGTCAGCTCGAGTACAGGTCTCACCGTACTCGGCTCAACTCATACTCTAATTGCTGTGAAAGACTCGTCGCCAATCACAGACCCTTGGAGTATACTCGAAGATACTACGGAGGACTCATCGCCCGTCAGCACGAGCACAGGTCTCACCGTACTCGGCTCTCGTCGTAAGTATCGACAGCTCGAATACAGTGTCCTATACCATCGTATTCGGCTCACGAGTTTGGTTGCGCAATGTCACTACGGGGAGGCACATGGCCCCACCGAACAGACCGACAGCTCGACCACGGTGTCCCATACCACCATGCCCGGCTCATGCGTTTTAGCGGATCGAGGTACCATGGTTAAAAGGGGGGTTTCACTGGTAAGTTTGGTACCCTAGGTTCAAGTAGTAGCGTCCAAACAGGGTGAACATGCATAAGACAGATCGGGTTACTTGACGAGCTTGACTAGCATGATCGCCGTTGAGCTGCACGACATGAAGTGCATAAACAACTTCGTGTGGCCTAGCCACTGCCGACAGGCAACGCACGACTCGAGTTCGTCGAACACATCCCACGTGGCAAATGAATCTCAGCCATGAGTTCAATCCCGTTACCGATTACCTGGGCCATAATCATAGCCCCAAACACAATCCATTACAGATAGATAAAGCAGTAATGGATCAAGATTCAACTCATACAATCAAGATCTGGTATTATCCGTTTAGCGCTGCCAGGGCTGTTGCACGCACTCGTTGCTCCGCTCCCCCATCACCCATGACGGATCATACAATGCAAATATAAATTTAAACATATGCATTACATAGTTAAAATCATAAAGCAGTTGAGCATGTTATGAATCACAACACAAGCATGAGTTTGTACATGTTCAATTCCTAATCACACAACTATCCAAGGAGATCATACACATAGTTAAAAGTGGTTGAGAATCATATCTCAACATCCTTATACATTATGATTTGCTAACTACTACTCATTCAGACAGTTCAAGAAACACTTAAACAAACATACATCAACATACATGACATATGTCGATCACATAGGCATTAGGCCAAATCCTTTCACTAGGGAGTTGCCCCAATCATAACACGCGTACACCCACGACGGATAGTCAGGCAAGCAGGAATCCAAGTTCCATATTCATTCAGCCATTTACACAAACACTTGGGCCACACATTTTAGCCTATATAGTGTATATTGGTCGTGGCGTGACTTAGGGCAAATCCTTTCGTCAAAGGAGTATCGCCAATACATCAATCATGAATCCATGACAACTAGTCATGACAAGCACGAATGAGAATTCTATACTCATTCAGTCATTTTCACGAACACTTAGAATACACTATTACAACATACATGACGTATGTTAGCAAAATACGTGTTAGGGCTAACCTTTTTGCCAAGTGAGTATTTTATCCATGTATAGCATAATCATACATCAAATAATCATGACAATTGCATTTCCAAAAATTACACATATACGGTATTTCTAGAATACACAATTTCAACATACGTAGCATTTACAAGCGAACATGTATTACGGCGATTTCTTTCGCCAAACTAGTATTTTATCCATATATTATATAATCATACATTAAATAAACATGTCAAACATTTTTTCAAAAAAAATACGTATACGGTATTTTCACGTATACCTAGAGTATGTGAAATTCCATATTCTACAACGTTAATCGAAACAGGAAATGGAAAGCACTTTGTACATGTGCAATTGCATGCAGATCATGAATCTATCATTATCTGACATTGAAAGCGTTGAAAACCATAACCTATACACCTAAAGTCCGCACCTTTTGTCGTAGAATCGCAACGGAATCGATAGGTTTGCTAAGCTTCCGTATTCGGCAGTTTGGCAACCTATAGAACGAAATAGGTTAGCTATTTCACAACCTACAACAGTCTAAACCCCAAAACAGATTAGGGTTAGGGTTTCTTACCTAGAAACGACGCCGGAAACGCCGGGAAAAGCGTCAAGAAAGGGATGGTGGCAGCCCGTGTGGTGGCAGGGAACGATAGTAGGGAGATCCTCCCACTTCTCCCTCACTTTCTCTCTCTTTTCCCTCTCTCAAATTCCAAATTCGTATGGCTGCCATGAGAGAGGGTTTAAGGTCCTTATATAGTCTCAAAACTCACCGAAATAGACTCTTGTTCAAGGGTTACTGCTAATATAGGTATTTCGTCACTTTTTCAGCTCAAAAGAGAGGTTCTGGTGGCCCTCCTTGAGCCAAACGTCAGACTTAAGCTCACCACACATGAATCTATGTGGGATTACGTTTTCGACTCGATCGAATTCCCAGATCGCACGTGGCGGACTACTTTCAGTTCAACGGTCAGTGGGCCACGATCCGAAATTCCAAGTACATGTAAATGTTCCTGAAATTTTTCTTAATCCGAGGGTGTAATTTAGTCTGATTCTGACGGTCTGGTTGCTTAATACTGATGCGCAAGCGAATGGTGCCAGATCACTATTCCAGATATTTATTTTGTAAAGGGAATAGTGTTTTCCATACTCCCTCGCTCCGGATCCAAACGAATGGCCGTGGGACATCGGCTGGACCTGATTTTTGAGATGGTTGTCAAGCCCAGCGAGGCAGTCCTAGTTCCTTAACTTCGTGTTAATCGGACTTCCGACGTGCGGTCTAGACCTAATACGAAGTTTCGTTTCATTTCCGAGAGCAGCCGGGAAATGAGTTTGGTTCTAAACTTTAGGGTAACCTAGAGTCACTGATTTTGCAAGTTTTGGGTCTTGCAGATCGTATTTAAAGCGATCCCAACGGATTTCATGGCTAATCGAGTTTTGCACTTAGTTAACTTTGTTAAATTTCTAAAGGATTTAATCCTAATTGTTTTCTGGTTAAGATGGTACTTAGGCCTTGTAGTTTGTATATAAAGTGATCCAAGTTTTACTACTTAACTAGTTTAAGTTAGTGTCTAGGGCGAAAGTGCTTTGAAAAATTGAAAGCATAAGGTAGTGAAGGGTGGGATTTGTGAAGAAAATGGTTAAAGATCAATTTTAAACTGTGGGATTGAGTTTTGACAAGTTGATAAGGTCTTAGGATCGACTCATTGCCCTAGGACGTCTAATCCCAGGTTGGCAAAAATCTGGGATGTTACAATGGGCCTAACAATGAGCCTAAGGGAAGGTCACAATGTGGACATTTAACCATCATTACCCATACAATGTGGACATTTAACCAACATTGCTCCCAAGGAATGGCCCACATAAAGCTAAACATATAGTGGGGCCCATGGCCTCACACAAGGACCTCATATACAACATAATGGGCCTCACACAAGGGCCTAGTATACTTCGCAATGGGCCTAATATACATCACAATGGGCAGCTCCCTCAAGGGTCTCATATACATCACATTGGGCCTCACTCATGGGCCACAAAATACATTATTTTGGGCCTCACACAAGGGGTGGATAGTGAGTACATCACATACATCATAGTAGGCTTAATGAGGCAGCTCGCATAGCCCAGAAAATAAATGGACAACAAGGTCAATACACATATCAAGGTGGGCCTCACAGATCAACCCTATAGTCCAAAAAAATAGGTGGACAGATTGCCTACAACACATACATCAAGGTGGGCCTGTTGCACCACAAAATGGGCCTCATGCGGCAGCCCATGGTCCAACCAAATTAGATGGGCAACAAATAAATACATCATGGTGGTCCTGCACATGCCAGATGGGCCCCGCCAGATGGATAGCCTAGATATACAACACATCCATTTTAGTGGGCTGTCTGCCCTGAACGGCGAGGATGAAACACGTACAACATGGTCAGTCCCATGATCAGGACGGTCTGGATGACCACATACACATGATGGGGCCCACGTCCAGCAATGGACGGTGTCGATATACATCATATGGGTCCCACGAATAGATGGTGTAGTTGAAACACGTACAACATTGTAACACCCTGAAAATCTGGGGTCGAGCATACGCTCAACACCTGAGTTCCAACGCATCACTTATGCAACATGGATATTGATGATTAAATGTTGTCTATGTTAGTGCCTTAAACATGAATGAGATTATACCAAAACAACATATCATACACCAGGGACAGTTAAGTTACGCAAGCGGAAGACTGTGATAAGTATATAAAGCATATAGGTGATTGTATGTCACCTGGGTATGAGCGTGTTACCAAGTCAAATAGGTATATGTATACTTCCCAAAATGGATAAAAATGAATATACATGTGTGTTTCAAAAAGACAAAATAGCATGTGTAATGACATCTAGTCAACATCCCAGAAATTCCCGTCGATCAGGACACGGCTCACATGAACCCGCCTGAAAACTGCATGTAGGAGAATGCCTCCTCGTCATTCTCGAAGTCCGGCTCTGCCTCGTAGGCATCGTTACCACCTGCAACTAAGACAGGGCCTGGTTGGTGTGTACAACATCGTCCCAGAACGTGGGAGTGAGTGATCAACTCAGTGGAGCTATAAAGCAAAGGTTAACATGTTATTAATTCAGTCACGCAATAATGATAACGCAATACAATAATCAGGTCCTAAGTACTATTGTTAATGCAAGGATGATATGAAATAATGATGCATGCCCTCGCCTACGCTCCCTCAGCAACTTCATCACACGATCACAGCATGTAACCCTTCCTCAGTGCTAGACCTGCTACACCAAAGGCACACGTAATGTTGTGCATGCTCGTGATTAGCCAGATTCTTACTTAGGTTTATTCATACAACAGGATTGGGAAGCTAAGATACCTCCCTTATATCAATGCCCAAACAATGATCCATTCTAAGGTCGTCAGTCCTAGCAATTCTCATATGATATTACAGTTCTAGGTCACTATAAAGGGCTCATCACTTGATCAGTGTAGGCTTAGTTTATATTCTAGCTGCTACGGAAAGACTCGTTGCCTCAACGCAGTCTCAGATTATGCTCGAGGTCACTACAAAGGGGTCGTCAGCTGATCACTGTAGGCCGACAGCTTGAATGCAGTGTCCCATACCATCGTATTCAGCTCACGAGGCTGTGTTGCTCACTGGTCACTACGGGGAGACTTGTCGCCCCAGCGTAGGCCGACAGCTCGACCATGGTGTCCCATACCACCATGCACGGCTCATGAGTCTTAGCGGATCGAGGTACCAAGGTTAACGGGGTTTCCACTGGTAAGTTGGTACCTTAGATTCAAGCAGTAGCATCCATACATGGTAAACATACATTGGGTCAATCGGGTTACCACCATGCACGGCTCATGAGCTCAACAAGTACGAGTGCACATCGAGTTGATCGACATGAAGTGCATAAGCACTCTGTGTGGCCTAACCACTGTCAATAACCAACGTACGGCTCAGATTCATCGAACACGTCCTGCGTGGTGAAATGACCTCAGCCACTACTTGAGAAACCTTTTTCGATTGCCTGGACTATGCAGTAGTCCCAATCACACTTCAATACAATAGGAATACATATGTGATAGTCCAAAACAACAAGTAGCAACTAACTTAAATATAAGTCTTATTTGAGCATTTCAACAAACACTTAGTATACATGTTAACACATAGGCATTTCAACCATAAGCACGTAATAATGATATAGGATACAAAAAGGAAAACCATAACCATAGTTAAGGGAATTGAGAATCCTATCTCAACACCCACATTACATACATATCAACAAGTATTTACTCATTGAGGCATTTTATCAAACGCTTAGACTACACATATTACACACATGAAATAGACTAGTTATAACATACATCCTGGTAAGCCCTTTTTATAAAAGAGTTGCCACATACACAATAAGCATATATCCATAGTTAATAATCATGGCAAGCACAAATTCAAATTTCATATTCATTCAGTCATATCAATAAACACATGGAATACACTATATTTAACATAGTTCATATGTATGTATAAAACACGGAAAACATCATATCTAAGCATGTGATAGCAATCAAGTCAATCATAAATCATTAACTGATAGTTAAAGCCTTGAAAACCATAACCTAAATGTTTATAGTCCACACCTTTCGGCGGTAAACGAGAAACGGACTCAGTTTGTATACCGAGTCTTTGTCTACGGCACAGCGACAACCTATATCACGAAATGGGTTAGTTATTCCACCCCTAACATTTAGGGCTGTTCACGAGTCAAGCTAGCTCGAAAAGCTCGCTCGACTCAGCTCGAGTTAGCTCGGATTGACTCGGCTTGAATGGCCGATTCAAGCCAAGCCAAGCTAATTATTTGAAGCTCGAGTTGAGTTCAAGCCAAGTTCGACCAGGGGGCATTTCAACTCGACTCGACTTGAACTCGACTCGACTCGAAGCTCGAACTCGAGCTCAACTCGGCTCGATTAATAAATATATTAAATATTATATTATATATATTTATATTATATTAATATAAGTTTTAAGTTTAAACTTTAAAATTTAAAAAAAAAAAAAAAAAAACCTAGAGTCTCTACTCGACCGCACGCACCCTCCTTCCCTTTCTCTTTCTTCTCTTTGATTCTCTTAAGATTTTTGAATTTTTCATCAATATGGAGGATCAAGAACAGAATCCATTACTCTCTTACCCAACAAGCTCGAGCTCGACTCGAGGTAAACTCGACTCGACTCGAACAACTAGCTCGACTCGAACTCGACTCGACAACTTTGGCAAACAAGCCAAGCTTCAATGTTGAGCTCGAGGCCAAGCTCGAGCTCGAGCTCGAACTTGAGTACATCATGGACAAGCCAAGCCAAGCTTGGCCCACCTCGACTCGACTCGGCTCGATGCCCACCTCTACTAACATTATTTGAAACTCTGAAACATATTAGGGTTAGGATTTCTTACCCAAGAACGGCGTCAGAATCGCCCATATGGCGACACAAGAATAGTGGTTAAGCACGTGGAGCGTCGGGATTGAATCCCAAGAACCGACTCCAACTCCCTCTCTCACTTTCTCTCTCTTTCCTTCTCTCTTTTCTCCCTTCTCTCTCCTAGGGCTTTTAAGAAATTCGTATGTGAATGGAGAGAGAGGGTTTAAGACCTTTATATAGGCCCATAACTGGTGGAAATGGCCCCAGGGCCATAGTCTACTTAATTAGGTTATAATGGGGACAGTTCCGATCCAATGGAGCACTTCTGGAGGCCCCTTTTCTGCGTGCAGTCGGACTTAAGCTCCCTGACATGGGATCTAGGTCAAGCTAAGTTTTCGGTCCGATCGGATTTACAGATCGACCGTGGTGGACGAGTTTCGGTTTAACGATCACCGGTGCTCGATCAGGGCCACAAGTGCACTGACATGTATGGGAAATTTCTCCTGATCCGTGGTTGTATTTAGGTCAGATTCTGACTGTCTGAATCCTTATATTTGGCCCGCAAGCGACACGACTCAGTTTACTTAAGTTTGAATTTTATTTCTAAAGATATTCACGTTTCTCACACACTATGTTCTGGACTCAAGTTGTGCATTTCTGGACACAGTCAGGACTTGATTTCCGAGATGGTTGTCAAGCCCAGCAAGGCGATCATACTCGTTTAGTTTCACAGAAATCGGACTTTCGACGTGCGGTCCAGGTCCGATACGGAGTTTCAAGGTGCTCCCGAGAGCAACTGGGTTTTAGAGATTGATCCTACATTATAGGGTAATGATGTAGCGTTAAGGATTTTACAAGTTTTGGGTCTTGCAGTTTGTATTTAAAATGGTTCAAGCAAATTTCACAGCTAATCTAGTTTAGTACTTAGTTAATTTCGTCTAATTTCTAAAGGATTTGGTCCTGAGTGATTTCTGCCTGAGGTGGTACTCGGGTCTTTGTACGGATTTTTTCGAGATGTTACAAGTATGGTGGGCCCAGCGCCACCGTCCAGAGGACGGACGGTGTTAATATAAAATACATATATCAAGGTGGGCCTCACCATCTGGACGGACGGCTGGATATACAATACATACATTCAAGGTGGGCCCCACCCCCACACCTGCCGCACATGTGGGGTGGGCCCCACGTCTAGAAAAAATGGACAGACGGTATAAGTTTAACACATACCTCATGATCAGACCACGGAACTTGATGACGTCAAATACAGCAGCTATATGCTGCTAGATTGCTGGGCTGCTGATCCAGCGTCCAGCAGATGGATGGTGTAGATATAAAATACATGCATTGAGGTGGGTCCACATGTGTGGGACCCACCATCTTTAGGATAAAGCTGATATTTGTGTTTCAATACCGTCCAGATGTGCTAGACGGTCAGGACAGCACCCGTCCTGGCTGGTCATGGCCCATCTGGCCCACTTTTGGGCGGCCAAATGATGGTCGGGGTGGATATACATCACGTACATCATAGTGGAGTCCATATGGTGGGCCACACGGCTCCAGATCGGGCTGATATTTGAGTTTTTTTTTTCCTAGCCAGGCCGGCCTAAAAATTCAGGTAGCAAGGCTACTAGACGGTGGGCAGCAAGGTGGGTCGGCCCTACTATTTGGACAACCATGTGGTCCACCATTTTGACAGCGTGGAGAACTCTCGTACACTCATCAAGTGGGCCATCAATCATGGAAGAAAGAGAGAGAGGGAGAGAGAGAATCTAGTGGTAAAGGGAGCTCCGCCATTATGAGCTCCCTTTACAAGATACAAACATACATCAAATGGGTCCCACCACAAGTGGGCCCTTAAATCATACAAATCCATGGTGGAAATCCTAGATCACCCGCCGATTTCACTCCTTGGTCCGTTGGCCTCCTTGGCTCCTATGCTCAACCTTTAATGGAGGATGGTGAAGATCGAAGGGTTGAGATGTGAGATCTTGGGGTAGGAAGTGGGCCACACACTTGGGTTCTTCTCTCCTTGAAATGCTTGGCCGGTTGCTCTTTGTTGGGTGCTTGAAAAATGGTAGGGAGAATGAGAGGGAGAGAGGATGTTGTAAGAGGAGGTGACATGGAGGGCATGGGCTTTGTTGACTTTTGGGGGCATGAGGTGGCATGGGGTATGGGTTGCCTTGACTTGTTGGTAAGAAAGGGATGGGATAGGTATGAGTTCATTTGACTTGATGAAGAGAGAGGTATGCGTGAGTGATGGGTTGTACTTGACTAGTACTTGATTGATTGATGTGATGTTTAGGTAGAGATTCTCTCGGGATTCGCAATGCGTGTCATTTTCTTGAAATATGTGCGGGCCCACAACTCCTAACCTGGGTATCGCATCGATGCGCAAGATGCGGCGTTGGAACCGCGGTGACTTTGCGATCGCTGGAGTATAGGTTTCGAGTCAAGTCGACTCAGATCTACGGGATACGACTTAGGGTCGCGTGCAAATGTCGACTACAGATCGCGGGTCGCCGGAATTCGATAGGGAGAATCGCGAGAGTCTAAGGAATGGTACGGTTTAGGATACGGGCCTTATATCTTCTCTTTAATAATACCTACTGCAAGTAGTTAATTTCATTTTTATCTTTTGGTATTCAAGTTAGTGACTATCTTCATTTCATATTTCCACTCCTACAATATCTTTTTTCTTTACCAATTTTCAATTAAATGTTGACAGGAGATTTGTTCCTTTAATGAAACTGAACTGGCTACAACAATTAAAGGGCTATTGATGATCAGTTCTTTCTCAGTGTACGTTTTGATTTTCTTGATTACAATACTGCACTTAGAAAGAAATTGAGAAGGGAAAAGATACAGTTAAATGTGAACACTGGTGTTGAGAAGGAAGTTGTTTGAAAGACAACTAGCTTTTGTCTGAAGGTAAATGCATACTTGTTTTTATATCTAGTTGCTCTCTACTACTATACTTTTTGTGATCGTTCTGCTTTTCCAAATAACTTACAATCCAAACACCCCTTAAGTGTACCAATCATGCATGATGTAGACCAAAATGCCCTTGAAATCATAGATGGGCTATCAGGCCTGACAAACTCTGACACTAAACTAGGCCCAATTTTTAAATGGGCTCAAATTTTGGGCCCAGACCAGCCGTGGGAGTCAGGTTTATGATTATATATTGATGTTTTCATGTGGCGTTAACGACTATAGTTGTTTAGATTGCTCGACAATAAATTTGAGAAATTAAAATGCAAGAGTAAGATCCGCAGGGAACACCGTTATGTATGTGTCTAATCCACGCTGCCGGCAATTTATTTCGCAAATGGACCACACCACATGAAATAGGAAAATTGAACATAGATTTTTGAAACCTTCTTAGGGCCATATAAATTTTGGATCAAGCTGATATATGTGTTTACCCTTCATCCATCTTTGTGTGACCTTATGAACAGGTTGGATGATAGATGCACATCCTTGTGAGCTCTGATCCAAGTTTCAGCTTTTAATTGTGGACGTCATTGTTTCACTTGTTTCTATGGTGTGGTCTATTTGAGCTTTGGATATGCTTCATTTTTGGTCTAATGTCATAAAATGAATTAGTAAAATGGATGGACATCGTGGATCAAACACATAAATTACTGTGGGCCCTACATATTTAATGAAATACAATTTTTGTCTGATTACTAGCGTTACATCCGATTTTAGGGTAATTAAAATGGTAATTCCCTTCTCTATTAAACAAACACCAGTGAAAACTAATTTTACACTACCATTTACATTTACAATGGAGAAACAAATGGACCTTATAATCGGACCAGTTTAATACTTGGATTTTGGCATACATGCAAATAAGAACAAGAAGAGCATTTTACTTGTCACGAAAGTACTTCCTTCCTAATTCCTTTGAGAAAGAGAGAGAGAGCTTTCATTGTTTAGCCAAGTGCAGTGAAAGGGAGAGAGAGAGAGAGAGAGAGAGAGAGAGAGAGAAGAGAGAGATGTGAAGAAATGTGGAGAGAATTGAAGAGAAGAGAAGCAATGACTGAGAGTGGGAGGGAGAGAGAGAGAGAGATGTGAAGAAGTGTGGAGAGGGAAAGAGGATTGAGAAAGAAGCAATGAGTGAGAGTGAGGGACGCAGCAGAAGTGAAGTCTTGGGATTTTTCTTTCGTTTTCTTTTTCTGTTTTATATATATATATATATATATATATATATATTAATATATATATATATATAATAGTTTGGAGTTCGATTTTTTCTTTTAGTTTTTTTTTTTTTTTTAAGTGAGTGATGATGTGGATCAATGAGGATTAGGCAACTAGGAAGCCTCTATTTGCCGAATAACAGAGGATCTGGACTCCTTCGAAACTGACGGGCTAGGGACAGCCTGGGGCTCTAAACAGCCACTGTGATGTATGGCTATTACGAGAAATTTGGGACTGTGGACCCCACCTTTTATCCAGCAGGTTTTATGAAGCAATACAAACTTCGTTTGGGAACTTAGACCTGCTCGTACGAACAACGAATTTGAGGATGAAAATACCCCTCCTTTCACGGAAACGGATTGGGTACTCCCCTTGCCACCAGCCAATGGCGGATGGTCGGTGGTCTGTGGGCCCCACCATGATGTATGCTTTTCATCCATGTCGTCCATATATTTTTCCACATCATTTTATGGTATGAAACAAAAAATAAGGTATATCCAAATCTCAAGTGTACCACATTACAGGAAACTGTGTTGAATGAGCATCGACCATTAAAAACTTTTGGGGGCATAAAAATTTTTGGGGGCCCACTGTGTGATGTTTGTGAGAAATCCTCCCCGTCTAGGTTCATTCATAGGGTCACAAAGACCTGGATGAAGAGGAAAAACAAATTTCATTATGATCCAAAGCTTCTATAACCCCTAAAAGGGTTTCAATGGTAGACGTTCAATTCCCCATTGCCTTTTACAGTGTGGTCTACTTGATTGTTAGATCTATCTTATTTTTCGTCTCAAGCCTTAATATGAGCTAGCCAAATAGATGGACGGTTTGGATATAACACAGACCTCATGATGGGACCCACAAAAGAAATGTGATTTCGAAAAGTTGGGTTTCCCTATTGCTACGGATTATAACCGTAGCCATAACCATAGCCCCTGCTTTTTCGATATGTCCTTCAATATATATCGAAGGTATTTCAATATGTACTTTGATATATCGAAGGTCTTTCGATATTATCGAAACAGGTCCAGATTTGTACAGCGAGTTTGCCTCAAAATTCCTGCAATTTTCGATACATATCGAAGAGTATTTGATATGTATTGAAGGTGATTTTACCTATAGCTATGGATTATAACCGTAGCCATAACTAGTCTATGCAATTTTATTTTATTTTATTTTAAATTTTTTAAATTTTATTTTTTTACATGGAGAACTTTATTCTACCTACAATTTTCTCTAATACATATTTATATAAATATGTATATATAAGCATATAAAATTTCTCTCTCTCTCTTTTTTTTTCATTTCTTTCTTTATTCATTTAACAAGAATATCTTCTAAACCAAAATTAGTTACTTGACGTACCCATATGATTTTGGGGTAGGAGAAGCTACTTTAGCCAACCAACCTGGTTATTTTTCAAGATTCCATCAGGTCGATGGTTGAAAATCAGCGGGGTAAACTAGAAATTGAGCGGGGCAAACATGAAATTGAGCGGGATAGACATGAAATTGAGAGGGGCCAACGAGAAATTCAGCGGGGCAAACATGAAATTCAGCTGGGCAAACTAGAAATTCAGCGGGGCAAACATGAAGTCTGTGTTAGGGACCGAATGCATTTTATATAGGGGAGTGGCTATGGGAGAGAGTTCTGTGGGTCTTATCATGGGGTATGTGTTATATCCATATCGTACATCCTTTTGGGGAGCTTGTCTTAAGGCTTGAGATGAAAAATAAGACAGATCTAACTATCAAGTGGACCACACTGCAAAAACCAGTATAGGATTGAACATCTACCATTGAAACCCTTTTTGGGGTCACAGAAGTTTTGGATCAATATGAAATTTGTTTTTACTCTTCATTCAGGTGTTTGTGACCTTATGAAAAGATTGGATGTAAAATAAACATTACGGTGGGCCCTACAAATTGTTTAACGGTGAAAATCATTATTGCTGCTACTATTTATGGTGTGGTCTAGATGATCTTTGGATATGATTCAGTTTTTGGATAATGATCTAAAATAATCTAGATATAATAAATACATCACTGTGTGGCTATGTAACTTTGATCTCCTTTGAACCATTCGTACAACTTGGAGATAGAAGAGCGTCAGTGCTCCTCTTCCAACGACACGTACCTATTGCAGCTGTACACCAGCCAATCAGCTTCCCTCTCCGGCACAACACGCGATCATTTAAGGCGCTAACATGTTAAGAAAGTCTAACGGTGGATTAGGTACTGCCCTGCCACTTCTGAGCTCCAGACAGACTAATGCTCCTGGGCCTAACATGTTTATTTGCCATCTAACTGGTTCATAAGGTCTCTTAAACATTAATGAAGGGAAAACACAAATATATTTTGTTTCCCACCGTTTGCCCTGCTTAATTTCATGTTTGCCCCGCTGAATTTCATGTTTGACCTGCTCAATTTCTAGTTTGCCCCGCTCAATTTTATGTTTGCCCTGCTCAATTTCGTGTTTGTCCCACTCAATTTCATGTTTGCGCCACTGAAATTCATTTTTGCTCCGCTGAATTTCTAGTTTGCCCCACTCAATTTCATGTTTGCCCCGCTCAATTTCATGTTTGCCCCGCTCAATTTCTAGTTTGCCCCACTCAATTTCTAGTTTGCCTCGCTCAATTTCATGTTTGCCTCACTGAATTTCTAGTTTGCCCCGCTCAATTTCATGTTTGCCCCGCTCAATTTCGTGTTTGCCCCACTGAAATTCATGTTTGCCCCGCTCAATTTTATGTTTGCCCCGCTCAATTTCTCGTTGGCCCCGCTCAATTTCGTGTTTGCCCCGCTGAATTTCATGTTTGCCCCGCTCAATTTCATGTTTGCCTCGCTAAATTTCATGTTTGCCCCGCTGAATTTCCAGTTTGACCACGAAGTGATTGAAATTGACCACGAAGTGAATGAAATAGATTTTCGACCATTGACCCGATGGAATCTTGGAAAATAACTAGGTTTGTTAACTAAATTAGCTTCTCCTACCCCAAAATCATATGTGGTACGTTAAATAAATCATTGTTGAATAAATAGACAAAGAAATGAATTCAAAGAGAGAAAAAAAAAATTATATGCTTATATATACATATTTATATAAATATGTATTAGAGAAAAATGTAGGTATAAAGTTCTCCATGTAAATTTTTTTTTTTTTTTAATATACAGACTGCAACGGACTACAGTTATGGCTACGGTTATAATCCATAGCCATAGGGAAAACTGCAGGGTTTTTGAGGCAAACTCGTTGGACAGTTCTGGACCTTTTCCGATATATTGAAAGACCTTCGATACATATCGAAAAAGCAAGGGCTACGGCTCTAGCTACGGTTATATCCGTAGCCATAAAAACACCGTAGCCATAGCTTCCTGGTTTATTTTTATTTTTGCTGTTGTAATCCCCACCGCCTTTTGTGGGTCCCATCATAAGGTCTGTGTTATATCCAAACCGTCCATCTATTTGGCGAGCTCATATTAAGCTTGATACGTAAAATAAGACAAATCTAACTATCAAGTGGACCACACTGTAAAAAGGCAGTGGGGAATTGAACGTCTACCATTGAAACCTTTTAGGGGTTACAGAAGTTTTGGATCATTATGAAAAAAAAAATTCTTCTTCATCTAGGCCTTTGTGACCTTATGAATAGGTTGGATGGAAAATAAATGTTATGGTGGGCCCTACAAAAATTTTAACGGTGAAAATCAGTTTTCCCGCTGCGCTTTGTGGTGTGGTCCAGTTGATCTTTGGATATGACTTTTTTTTGGATAATGCTTCGAAATGATCTCGAAATATGGATGAACGTTGTGGATATAATAAATACATAGCTGTGGGGCCATGTACCTTTGATCTCTTTTGAGTCGTTCGTACAACTCTTGGTTGGAGGAGCTTTTCGTCCTCAAATTCGTTGTCCGTACGAGCAGGTCTAAGTTCCCAAACTAAGTTTGTATTGTTTCATAAAACAGCTAGATAAAAGGTGGGGTCCACAGTCCCACATTTCTCGGCTATTATCCATATTGTCCATTTATTTTTCATTTTTCATGTCATTATATAGAGAAATTTACGACTGTACGACCCATTTATGGCACATTTACGAGACGAAGCCCACCTCATTTTACTCTACAAGAATATGCCCCAGCTGTACGGACGCATTCCCAGAGGTCGAAAATGCCCCCTGCTTTTTCCTTCAAGCAGGAGGACGAGCGCTGACGCTCCTCGAACTCCGAGTTGTACGAACGGTTCAAAAGATATCAAAGTTACATGGGCCCCACAGTTATGTATTTATTATATCCACAACGTTCATCCATATTTTGAGATCATTTCGGAGCATTATAAAAAAAAAAAAACAAATCATACCCAAAGATCAACTGGACCATACCACAACGAGCAGTGGGAAAATTGATTTTCACCGTTAAAAATTTTGTAGGGCCCACCAAAACATATATTTTCCATCCAATCTATTCATAAGGTCACAAATACCTGGATGAAGAGGAAAAACAAATTCCATAATGATCCAAAACTTCTGTGACCCATGAAAGGATTTTAATGGTAGACGTTCAATCCTCCACTGCCTTTTACGGTGTGGTCCACTTGATAGCTAGATCTGACTTATTTTTCGTCTCAAGCCTTAATACGAGTTCGCCAAATAGATGGACGGTTTAGATATAACACATACATCATAATGGGATCCATAAACAGCGATAGGATTACAACAGGGAAAAAAAAAAACCAGCCCGACCCAGTCGACTGGGTCCAAACCCGGTCGACCCCGACTCACTGTCCCACTGACCTGGTCAACCGGGTCCAAACCCGGTCGACCCCAACTCGCTGTTCCACCTTTGTAAACATTTTTTTTTTTTTTTAATATACAGACTGCAACGGACTACAGTTATGGCTACGGTTTATAATCCATAGCCATAGGGAAAACTGCAGGGTTTTTGAGGCAAACTCGTTGGACAGTTCTGGACCTTTTCCGATATATTGAAAGACCTTCGATACATATCGAAAAAGCAAGGGCTACGGCTCTAGCTACGGTTATATCCGTAGCCATAAAAACACCGTAGCCATAGCTTCCTGGTTTATTTTTATTTTTGCTGTTGTAATCCCCACCGCCTTTTGTGGGTCCCATCATGAGGTCTGTGTTATATCCAAACCGTCCATCTATTTAGCGAGCTCATATTAAGCTTGAGACGTAAAATAAGACAGATCTAACTATCAAGTGGACCACACTGTAAAAGGCAGTGGGGAATTGAACGTCTACCATTGAAACCCTTTTAGGGGTTACAGAAGTTTTGGATCATTATGAAAAAAAAAAATTCCTCTTCATCCAGGCCTTGGTGACCTTATGAATAGATTGGATGGAAAATAAATGTTATGGTGGGCCCTACAAAAATTTTAACGGTGAAAATCAGTTTTCCCGCTGCGCTTTGTGGTGTGGTCCAGTTGATCTTTGGATATGATTTTTTTTGGATAATGCTCCGAAATGATCTCGAAATATGGATGAACGTTGTGGATATAATAAATACATAGCTGTGGGGGCCATGTAACTTTGATCTCTTTTGAGTCATTCGTACAACTCTCGGTTGGAGGAGCGTCAGCGCTCATCTTCAAAAGGAAGGGAGGGGTATTTTCATCCTCAAATTCGTTGTCCGTACGAGCAGGTCTAAGTTCCCAAACTAAGTTTATATTGTTTCATAAAACAGCTGGATAAAAGGTGGGGTCCACAGTCCCAAATTTCTCGGCTATTATCCATATTGTCCATTTATTTTTCATTTTTCATGTCATTTTGTAGAGAAATTTACGACTATATGACCCATTTATGGCCCATTTACGAGACGAAGCCCACCTCATTTTACCTTACAAGAATAAGCCCCAGCTATACAGACGACTTCCCAAAGGTCGAAAATGCCCCTACTTTTTCCTTCAAGCGGGAAGACGAGCGCTGACGCTCCTCGAACTCCGAGTTGTACGAACGGTTCAAAAGATATCAAAGTTACATGGGCCCCACAGTTATATATTTATTATATCCACAACGTTCATCCATATTTTGAGATCATTTCGAGCATTTAAAATAAAAATAAAACAAATCATACCCAAAGATCAAATGGACATACCACAACGAGCAGTGGGAAAATTGATTTTCACCGTTTTAAAAAATTTTGTAGGGCCCACCAAAACATATATTTTCCATCCAATCTATTCATAAGGTCACAAATACCTGGATGAAGAGGAAAAACAAATTCCATAATGATCCCAAACTTTTGTGACCCATGAAAGGATTTTAATGGTAGACATTCAATCCTCCACTGCCTTTTACGGTGTGGTCCACTTGATAGCTAGATCTGACTTATTTTTCTCTCAAGCCTTAATACGAGTTCGCCAAATAGTGGACGGTTTAGATATAACACATACATCATAATGGGATCCATAAACAGCGATAGGATGACAACAGGGAAAAAAAAAAACCAGCCCGACCCAGTCGACTGGGTCCAAACCCGGTCGACCCCGACTCACTGTCCCACTGACCCGGTCAACCAGGTCCAAACCCGGTCGACCCCAACTCGCTGTTCCACCTTTGTAAACATTTTTTTTTTACAAGGAGAACATTTTCTCTCCTACATTTTTCTCTAATACATATTTATATAAATATGTATATATAAGCATATAAAAAAAATTCTCCCTTTCTATTCATTTCGTTCTTTATTCATTTAATAAACATATCTCTTAAACCAGAATGAGTTACTTTACGTACCATATAGGATTTGGGGGTAGGAGATGCTACTTTAGCTAACCAACCTACTTATTTTCGAAGATTCCATCAGGTGGATGGTCGAAAATTCATTTCATTCACTTCGTGGCCAATTTCAATCAGTTCGTGGTCAATTTCATTCATTTCATTTCACGTTCAATTCCATGCATTTCACGGTCAATTCCCTTCACTTTCACGGTCAATTCACTTCACTTCACGATCAATTCATTCATTTCACAGTCATTTCGCTTCACTTCACGGTCAATTCCATGCATTTCACGGTTAATTCCCTTCACTTCATGATCAATTCGCTTCACTTCATGAACATTTCCATGCATTTCACTGTCATTCCCGGCGATTCCGTGTTGATTCACGGTCATTTCCATGCAGTTCACGGTCAATTTCCTTCACTTCACGATCATTTCCACACATTTCACGGTCAATTCGATTCACTTCACGGTCATTTCCATGCATTTCACAGTCATTCCTACCTATTCCGTGTTGATTCAAGGTCATTTCGACGCATTTCATGGTGAAGTGCAGCGATTGGACCGTGAAATGCACGAAAATGACCATGAAGTAAAGGGGCATGACCGTGAAATGCGCCGAAATGACCGTGAATCAACACGGAAAGGCGGGGGAATGACTGTGATATGCATGGAAATGATAGTGAAGTGAGGCGATTGGACCGTGAAATGCGTGGAAATGACCGTGAAGTGAAGAGGCAAGATCACGAAATGTGTCAAAATGACCGTGAATCAACACGGAATAAGCGGGAATGACCGTGATTTCCATGCATATTATGGTCATTCCCGCCTATTCCGTATTGATTCACGGTCATTTCGGCGCATTTCACGGTCATGCCCCCTTCACTTCACGGTCATTTCCACGGATTTCACGGTCCAATCGCTACACTTCACGGTCATTTCCATGCATATCACGATCATTCCCGCCTATTCTGTATTGATTCACGGTCATTTCGACGCATTTCACGGTGAAGTGTAGCGATTGGATCGTGAAATGCGCAGAAATGACCGTGAAGTGAAGGGGCATGACCGTGAAATGCGCCGAAATGACCCTGAATCAACGCAGAATAGGCAGGAATGACCGTGATATGCATGGAAATGACCGTGAAGTGAGGCAATTGGACCGTGAAATGCATGGAAATGACTGTGAAGTGAAGGGGCATGACCGTGAAATGCGCCGAAATGACCGTGAATCAACACGGAATAGGAGGGAATGACCGTGATATGCATGGAAATGACCATGAAGTGTAGCGATTAGACCGTGAAATGCGCGGAAATGACCGTGAAGTGAAGGGGCATGATCGTGAAATGCATCGAAATGACCGTGAATCAACACGGAATAGGCGGGAATGACTGTGATATGCATGGAAATCACGGTCATTCTGCCTATTCCGTGTTGATTCACGGTCATTTCGGCGCATTTCATGGTCATGCCCCTTCACTTCACGGTCATTTCCACTCATTTCACGGTCCAATCACCTCACTTCACGGTCGTTCCATGCATATCACTATAACGTCTCGGAAAAATACGTACAAAGACCCGAGTATCACCTCAGCCAGAAATCACTCAGGACTAAATCCTTTAGAAATTAGACAAAATTAACTAAGTATTAAACTAGATTAGCTGTGAAATTCGCTTGAACCACTTTAAATACTAACGATAAGACCCAAAACTTGTAGAATCATCAACGCTACATTACCCTATAATTTAGGATCAATCTCATTACACGGTTGCTCTCGGAGCATCACGAAACTCCGTATCAGACCTGGACTGCACGTTGAAAGTCCGATTACCGCGAAACTAAACGATTATGACCGCCTTACTGGGCTTGACAACCATCTCGGAAATCAAATCCTGACTGTGTCCAGAAATGCATACTTGAGCCCAGAATATAGTGTGTGAGGAACATGAATATCTTTTGAAATAAATTCAAACTTAAGTAAACTGAGACGTGTAGCTTGCGGGCCAAATATAAGGATTCAGACCGTCAGAACTGACCCAAATACACCCTCGGATCAGAAGAAATTTCCTACACATGTCAGTGCACTTGTGGCCCTAATCGAGTACCGGTGACCGTTGAACTGAAACTGGTCCACACACGGTCGATCTGTAAATTCGATCGGATTGAAAACTTAACTCGATCTAGATCCAATACCAGGGGCTTAGTATGACCGCACGCAGAAAGGAGGCCTCCCAAAGTGCTCCGTTGAGTCGAAATAGATCGATTTTGGCTATAACCTAAGTATACCTTGGCCCTGGGGCCATTCCCATCAGTTTTGGGCCTATATAAGGACCTTAAACCCTGTCACTCCCTTCACATATGAATTTCTAACCCTAGGTGAGAAAAGAGCGAAGAAAGAGAAGGAAAAGAGAGAAAGAGAGTGAGTGAGTTGAAGATTCATCCTGGGATTTGGTCCCGTACCTCCACGCACTTAGCCACCCTATCTGTTCACAAATCCGGCGTTTCCGACAACGTACTTTAGTAAGAAAACCTAACCCTAATCTGTTTTAGGGTTTCAGATAATGTAAGTTATGAAATAGCTAACCTAATTCATGCTCTAGGTCGCCAATCCACCGTTGACAAGGACTAGGTCTCTAAAAACGAATTCGTTACGCGTTTACCAATGTAAGGTGCGGACTATATACGTTTAGGTTATGGTTTTCAAGGCTTTCAATCGGTTAATGATTTATTACTGACGTGGGTGTCATTTCACATGCCAAATACGTTGTTTGTTTTACGATACGGATATATATGAACTATATTGAATATATTGTAATCCATGTGTTTGTAGAAATCATTGTATATATATGGAATTTGAAATTGTGTTTGTCATGATTATTTACCGTGTATATATGCTAGTTATATGTGTAATAACTCCTTGATGAAAGGATTTGCCCTAATACATATTATCCCAACATACGTCGTGTATGTTATAATGTGTAGCCTAGGTGTTTGTGAAAATGTCTGAATGATTGTAGGCTTTGCATTCGTGCTCGCCATGACAAATTGTTGTGAATATATGATTGCTGTGTAGGCAGGGGTGTTGAGATGTGATTCTCAACTACCTTAACCATGTGTATGATTTCCTCCATGTACTTATATTATAGTGTCTATTTAGGTATGGAATGCATATGTATGAATTCATGTCTAAGTTGCATTTCATAGCTTGCTCAAGTAATTGTATGAATTGAATTATTGATCCATCACTGCTTTGGTTATCTCATTGATTATTTGTTGAAATTGAATGTGGTTGGGGCTATTATATAGTCCAGGCAATCAGAGCAGGCCTCGAATTGGTGGTTGAGGTTGTCTCGCCACACAGGATGTGGTCAATGAATCCGAGTTGTACTTGAGATGTCGACAGTGGTTAGGCCACACGGTGTG
This sequence comes from Magnolia officinalis, assembly GCA_021015155.1. NCBI lineage: Eukaryota > Viridiplantae > Streptophyta > Magnoliopsida > Magnoliales > Magnoliaceae > Magnolia > Magnolia officinalis. The sequence goes on along the minus strand of JAJHSJ010000002.1, from coordinate 87,217,877 downwards.
CTTATGCACTTCATGTCGATCAACTCAAAGTGTGCTCGTGCTAGTCGAGCTCGTCAAGTAACCCGATAAACTCGATGTATGCTCATCATATTTGCACTACTACTGCTTGAACCTAGGGTACCAAACTCACTAGCGGAAACCCCGTTAACCTTGATACCTCGATCACTAAGACTTATAGCCGGACATGGTGGTATGGGACACTGTGCTCGAGCTGTCGGCCTACGTTGGGGCGACGAGCCTCCCCATAGTGTCCAGTGAGCAACACAGCCTCGTGAGCCGAATACGGTGGTATGAGACACTGTATTCGAGCTATCGGCCTACATTAATCAGGTGACGAGCCCTTTGTAGTAACCTCGAGCATACTCTGAGACTGCGTTGAGGCGACAAACCTTTCCATAGCAACTAGAGTATAAACTAGGCCTGCACTGATCAAGTAACGAGCCCTTTGTAGTGACCTAGACTAGAATCGCACTTCGTATGAGATTTACTAGGACTGACGACCCTAGAATGGATCATTGTTGAAGAAATGATATAAGGGAGGTACCTTTGTTTCCCAATCCTGTTGTATGAAAAGGACTAATAAGAACTTGGTAATCACGCTCATGCACCGCACTGCATGTGCTGTTTGGCATTGAGTAGAGAGCACTGAGGAAGTGACTGACATGCGCGACCGTTAGATGAAGATCGCAGAGGGAGTGCAAGCGAGGGCATGCATCATTTATACATACCATTCCTGCATTAATTAGAGTACTTAGGGATGTTTGATTATATAGTTTTATCATTACTGCTTGACTGAATTGATAACATGTTAACCTTTGCTTTATTGTTCCACTGAGTTGATCACTCACTCCCACATTTTGGGACGGTGTTTTAAACACCAACCAGACTCTGTCTTAGTTGCAGATGGAGACTCGACTAATGAGGCGGAGCCAGACTTCGCAGACGATGAGGATGTTTTCTCATATATGCAGTATTCAGGCGGGTTCATGTGAGTCGTGGCCTGATCGACGGGGACTTCTGGGATGTTGACTGGATGCCCTTACACTTGCTATTTTATTTTTTTGGAATCACACATGTATATTCATTTTTGGTCCATTTTGAGAAGTATACATGTATATATTTAACCTGATAACATGTTCACACTCTGAAGACTTACAACAGTTTATATACTTTATATATCTATCACAGTTCTTCTGCTTGCGTAATTTAACTGTCTTTGGAGTATGATATGCTGTTTTGGTGTAATCCCACTCATGTTTAATGGACTAACACGGACAACATTTAATCATCATTTTCTATATTGCATAAGTGATGCGTTGGAACTCGTGAGTGGAGCTTATACTTGACCCCCGATTTTCAGGGTGTTACAGCGGTCATTCCCACCTATTTCGTGTTGATTCACGGTCATTTCGCCACATTTCAGGGTCATGCCCCTTCACTTCACGGTCATTTCCGTGCATGCACGGTCCAATCGCTACACTTCACCGTGAAATGCATCAAAATGGCCGTGAATCAACACAGAATAGGCGGGAATGACCGTGATATGCATGGAAATGACCGTGAAGTGTAGCGATTGGACCATGAAATGTGCGACAATGACCGTAAGTGAAGGGGCATGACGTGAAATGCGTCGAAATGACCGTGAATCAACACGAATAGGCGGGAATGACCATGATATGCATGGAAATCACGGTCATTACCGCCTATTCTGTGTTGATTCACGGTCATTTCGGCGCATTTCACGGTTATGCCCTTTCACTTCACGGTCATTTCTGCGCATTTCACAGTCCAATCGCTCACTTCACCGTGAAATGCGTCGAAATGACCGTGAATCAACACGGATAGGTGAGAATGACCGTGATATGCATGGAAATGACCGTGAAGTGAAGAGAATTGACCATGAAATGCATGGAAATGACTGGTGAATCAAAACGGAATCACTGGGATTGACCGTGAAATGCATGAAAATAACCGTGAAGTGAAGCGAATTGACCGTGAAATTCATGGAAATGACTGTGAGTGAAGGGAATTGACCATGAAATGCATGAAAATGACCGTGAATCAAAACGGAATCGCCAAGATTGATCGTGAAATGCATGGAAATGACCGTGAAGTGAAGTGAAATGGATTTTAGGGCTTGAACCAAAAAATGAAGAATGTCCAAATATCGAATAGAGCACACCACAGTAAAAAATGTGAATTGAACTTTTACCATTGAAAATTTCTTGGGGGCCATTGAAGTTTTGGATCAAACTTATATTTGTTTTTTTTTTTTTACTTCATCCATGTCTGTATAATCCTACGAACATGTTGGATGACAAATAAACATCACTGTGGGGTATATAAAGGTTTCAATTATGGAAATTAGAGAAATTTCCAACTGTACGACCCATATATGTCCCATCAATCAGCCCCAGCTGTACGACCCCATTTCTCAGGTCGAAAATGCCCCTGCTTTTTCAGCTTTTTGGTTTGGAAAGTTGGGGCTACCTTTGGCTACGGATTATAACCGTAGCTATAGCCGTACCCATAAACCGCCGATTGCAAAAGGGTGGACAGCGAGTTGGGGTCGACCGGGTATGGACTCGGTCGACCCCGAGTCACTGTCCCACTGACCCGGTCGACCGGGTTCTCGCTGTTCCACCTTTGTACTTTTTTTAAATTATTTTTTTTACAAGGAGAACTTTTTCTCTTCTATATTTTTCTCTAATACATATTTATATAAATATGTATATATAAGCATATAATTTTTTTTCTCTCTTTTTATTCATTTAATAAACATATCTTTTAAACCATAATGAGTTACTTGACATACCATATAGGATTTGGGAGTAGGAGATGCTACTTTAGCTAACCAACCTACTTATTTTCCAAGATTCCATCAAGTCGATGGTCAAAAATTCATTTCATTCACTTTGTGGCCAATTTCAATCAGTTCGTGGTCAATTTCATTCATTTCATTTCACGGTCAATTCCACCATTACACGGTCAATTCCGTCTTTATCATTCGATGCATACTCTTCATCTTACACTTCAGATAGTCCTTGGAAATGGCTGTGAAGTGAAGAGAATTGACCGTGAAGTCCTTGGAATGGCCGTGAAGTTTATCGAAATGACCGTGAACGTAAACGGAATTGCCGGATATGACCGTGAAATGCATGGAAATGGCCATGAAGTGAAGAGAATTGATCGTGAAATGCTTGGAAATGGTCGTGAAGTGAAGTGAATTGACCGTGAAGTGCGTCGAAATGACCGTGAACGTAAACGGAATTGTCAGATATGACCGTGAAATGCATGGAAATGGCCGTGAAGTGAAGAGAATTGATCGTGAAATGCTTGGAAATGGCCGTGAAGTGAAGTGAATTGACCGTGACGTGCGTCGAATTGACCGTGAACGTAAACGGAATTGTCGGATATGACCGTGAAATGCATGGAAATGGCTGTGAAGTGAAGAGAGTTGACCGTGAAGTCCTTGGAAATGGCCGTGAAGTGAAGTCAATTGACCGTGAAGTGCGTCGAAATGACCGTGAACGTAAACGGAATTGCCGGATATGACCGTGAAATGCATGGAAATGGCCGTGAAGTGAAGAGAATTGACCGTGAAATGCTTGGAAATGGTCATGAAGTGAAGTGAATTGACCGTGAAGTGCGTCGAAATGACCGTGAACGTAAACGGAATTGCCGGATATGACCGTGAAATGCATGGAAATGGCCGTGAAGTGAAGAGAATTGACCGTGAATGTAAACGGAATTGCCAGATATGACCGTGAAATGCATGGAAATGGCCGTGAAGTGAAGAGAATTTATCGTGAAATGCTTGGAAATGGCCGTGAAGTGAAGTGAATTGACCGTGAAGCGCGTCGAAATGACCGTGAACGTAAACGGAATTGCCGGATATGACCATGAAATGCATGGAAATGGCCGTGAAGTGAAGAGAATTGACCGTAAAGTCCTTGAAAATGGCCGTGAAGTGAAGTGAATTGATCGTGAGTGCGTCGAAATGACCGTGAACGTAAACGAAATTGCCTGATATGACCATGAAATGCATGGAAATGACCGTGAAGTGAAGAGAATTGACCGTGAAATGCTTGGAAATGGCCGTGAAGTGAAGTGAATGACCGTGGAGTGCGTCGAAATGACCGTGAACGTAAACGAATTGTCGGATATGACCGTGAAATGCATGGAAATGGCCGTGAAGTGAAGAGAATTGCTCGTGAAATGCTTGGAAATGACCGTGAAGTGAAGGAAATTGACCGTGAAATGTATATAATGACCGTGAAGTGTAGGGAAATGACCCAAAAATCATATATGATACATCAAGTAACTAATTTTGATTTAGAAGATATTCTTGATAAATGAATAAAGAAAGAAATGAAAAAAGCCAGAATTTTTTTTTTTTTTTTTTTTTTTTTTTTGTGCTTATATATACATAGTTATATAAATATATATTAGAGGAAATGTAGGTAGAATAAAGTTCTCCATGTAAATAAATAAATAAATAAAATAATAAAAATAAGAAGAAATTGCATAGAGAGTCACTACGGTTATGAGCCATAACTATTGACCCGACTCCCACCCGGTCGACCCAACTCGTTGGGTAAATTTTTTGTTTTTTTCTTTTTTCTCTTTCCTGTTATAATCTCCACCGCTTTTTGTAGGTCACATTATGAGGTATGTGTTATATCGAAACCGTCCATCTATTTGATGAACTCAAATTAAGTCTTGGGATGAAAAATAAGATAGATCTAGCTATCAAGTGGACCACACTGTAAAAGGCAGTGTAGGACGTCTACCATTGAAACCCTTTTCAAGAAGTTTTGGGTCATTATGAAAGTTGTTTTTCCTTTTCATTGGCCCTACGAAAGTTTCAATGGTGAAAATCATTTTTCTGCTGCTCTTTGTGGTGTGGTCCAGTTGATCTTTGGATATGATTTTTTTTTTTGGATAATGCTCCGAAATGATCTCGAAATATGGATGAACGTTGTGGATATAATAAATACATAACTGTGGGGCCCATGTAACGTTGATCTCTTTTGAACCGTTGGAACAACTCGGAGTTGGAGGAGCGTCAGCGCTCGTCTTCGAGCACCGGCCGATCCGCTTGAAGAAAAAAGCAGGGGCATTTTTGACCTTTCAGAAGGTGTCCGTACAGCTGGGGCTTATTTTTGCAAGTGGGCTTAGTCTTGTAAACGGGACATAAATGGGTCGTACAGTCGTAAATTTCTCCATTTCATATTATCATCCTGAACCACGCAACGAGGGTTAAACACTTACCGTTGAAAGCTCCTTGGGAGCTATGGAAATTTGGGATCCAGGTGACATTTGTGTTTTCCCTTCATCCAGGTCTACATGACCTTATCAATGAAAAATAAACATCACGTTGGACACTACGAAGGTTTCAACTATAAGCGTCATTAATACTACTTCTTCCTGTGGTGCGGTCCACTTGAGCCTTGGGTCCGACTCATTTTTAGGATTATAGCCTAAAATTGTACGGAAAATTGATGAACGGTGTCCATACATCACGGTGGCCTTTTTAGAGCCCCAGCCTGTCCCGAGCTTGGAACAGTCAGGTAGTACCCAATCCGAATAAAAAAGTAGGTCCTGAAAGTTCACACATACAAGAGCCACGTGTACCATCATCTCTCTTTTAAAAAAAAAAACGGACGCGCACGAAAGGAAGATTAAAGGGCGCCAAAGAATCCCATTAGCCAGTCAAGAGGAAGAAAGAAACGAAAGGATGAAATTCATGAGGTTGGAAGAAACCCTTGTTTTCACATCGTATGCATTTGTTCGGACAAGCTCCATTCCCCTACGTTGCCACTGCTTCTTCTTCTCATGGGACTCTCCCTTCTCCCATCCTCTCTCAACTTCCTCTCCTCTGCCCCCCCAAGTAATAATCTCTCTCTCTCTCCCTTCCTCTGTGTGTGTTCATTTGGCGTTTTTGAGTGAAACTGGTTTCTTGAAAAACCTGCAGAAAGGAGGTCATTATGTAGGAAATTTCAAGTGCCACGTTGTTGCTTGGACGCTCCATCCCCACCGGATACATTGGATTTGGATTCCTATGGGAAGGGAAAAAGATGGTTCATTGGCTCTCTCTTTGCAGCAGGTTAGTAACTTGGTGCTTCCCTCTTTTAAGAATATTCCTTTTTCCAATACACCATCCCAGAGTATGATCAGCTGTAGACAGATGATGAACACGTCGCATACATGCACATCTCAATCCAACGTCCAAACCTCATAATTGTAAACTATTTCATTGATGATAATCATGACTGTCTGATTGATGATAATCATTTTGCGTACATGCACATCTCAATCCAACTGTCCAAATCTCGTAATTGCAACTATTTCGTTGATAATAATCATGACTGCCTGATTGATGGTCACTGAACAGATGATTAGAGAAAAATTCAATGGTTAGTAATTGCCAGACAAATGCGATGAACAAACATCAAATAGTGCGAGGTCAGGGTTGTCCGATCAATCTGATTCTGGCGCTGCATCAATGTGGGGCCAACTATTCAGACAGTTTGGATTAATATACACATGTAACATGTGTACGGTGGCTGCATTCATGCCTGTGGATATACACCACCCATCTTTCCTGGTGCATATATCACAAAGGAGTTATATGATATTTTGTCAGTGTATGGTAGGCCATACTTACTGATACATCTTCCATACAGAGCTGGGCAGAATCCGACTCAATCCGGCGAATCCTACCCGATCCGAACCGAACCGAAGGCCTGGATCGGTGCGGATCGACCCGATCCGGCGAATCCGACTCGATGAGGTGAATCTGACCCGATCCGGCGAATCCGACCCGATCCGAACCGAACCGAACCGAAGGCCTGGATCAAGTAGGACCACTCAGATCGGATAGAGTAGGACCACTCAGATCCGATCGTACATCGGATCGAGTTCGAATCGTGGTCAATCTGGACCGATCCAATTCGAAATCCGAACGAACCCTAACCCCTCTTTCTCTACCCGAAGGAGGCGCCGCACCCAACCATCTCTCCTCCTTTCTCTCCCTCTTTCTCTCCCGATTTCCCTCTTCTCCTTCCTCTCTCCTCCTTTCTCTCCTTCTTTCTCTCCCGATTTCCCACATATCCTCCTTTCTCTCCCTCTCTCCCTAGACTCAACTCGATCTGACTCGATTCAGTTTCCCAGACCGAGTCGGACTCGGTTCGGGTCAAGCCAACAAGGATTCAGATCGGATCGAGTCAGTCCTGCTGGACTTGGTCCCAGATTAGATCGTGTTCGGGTCAGGTTCTTGAAAAATCGGATCAAGTCGAGTTGGACCCAATCCGGTCCGACTCGACTCGATGCCCACCTCCACTTCCATACATGTGGTACATATGGAAATCATCCGAGGTTGTTCAAATTGTGGGTCCCAAGTTGAATGGGCATATACAAAAAATCACACCGATCAGAGGACCCTAGATGTCCAACTGGCCATCATCTTCGTCTTCATCATTTTAGCTTTTCTCTTCACAATTTGGGGTTGGTTTTAATTGTTAGATTGGCTGAATTTTTATATCAGCTGCTCACTGGACCTCAACCTACCTCTTTTAGCCAACGTTTAGATTTGGCCGTGGCAGAGGCTTACATCAACGGCCATCAAAAGTTCAATCAAAATGATCAACTTTCTGATTGTTAGTCATTCCCAACATGGACATGGCACATACCATAACATTCCATTAATGCAATTGTTTTGATCTATATGAAATCATACACCAACGTAACCGATATTATTGCTCGAATGGATTTACATACTCCATACCTATCTATATATTATTTTAGTTTATAGACTGCTGTGCGTGCAAACACACATCACGCAATCATGCCCCTATGCACCATAGATTCTTCGATTGCCGATATCTCGCTCCCGCTCTTATTCCATCATTGATCTTGCTCCGGCCTTGACACTTCTCAGACTTGAACTCTTCACCGAACAACCACTGATCTGATGATGGCTGCGAGGAGGCAACTTGAATAGTGTGCATTTGCCATTAGGCACTGGATCATTGTTAGCAATGGTTCAACACCACAAACAATATTCATCTCCTTGTCTGTATCTCTTCTTTTGTTCTTGCTGTGTCTATGAATCTAGTCATGGCAACCAGTGTTGTCATGTGCGACTGCATATGCGCATATCCATATGCGATGTATACGATCGCATACAACATATGCGATCGTATATTGGCCATGGCACATTAAATTTTTTTATTTTTTATTTTTTTTTGCAAAAAAACAACTTTTTGCCTATAAAAAGGCTTCCAAACCTCCTCCATTTGGAATATTCTCACCCCAAAACTCTCTTACTCTCTTCTTCTCTTACATTTCTTAATTCCAAGTGGTCTTAGTCTCCTCTCTCTCTCTCTCTCTCTCTCTCTCTCTCTCTCTCTCCTACATTCACTTTCTCTTGGAAGTTGGAAGATTAAGATTTAAGCACTTTTAAGTTTCAAAGAAGATAGCTTGTTGATTTTCTACAATAATAAATAAATAGCTTGTTGATTTTGTTGTTACTTTTTACTTGTTAACTATATTGTTGAATGTTGATGACTTGATGTTTAATTCATTTAATTTCTTTCAAATGTATTTTAAATATGTAAAATTAGTTATCTATTAACTTAGGAAAGTTCATCTTCGTTTCTTATATTTTTTTACATTTTTTTTGAAAAATTTCCTATTTTCTGATATTTGTTTATTTATTTATTTATTTTTCAAAAAAAAAATAATGCGGTCGCATATGTGATTCGACAACATTAATGACAACCTTTTATAAAGCCCTGGATCCATAGCTGTTTGGGCTTTTCCCATTGCATACTGGAGAAGCGGACCCTATTGAAGCGTTCTACCGCATGACCAAGCCTCTCCCTCTTGTTGCTGGAGAGAGGACTCTTTCAATGGCTGAGGTTGAAGATGACAATATGGCCACATGTGTATGCACTACAGACACATGTGTCAACATTCACAACGTCCTTGGGTAACAAAATTGAATAATGATGATTGGAAATTGACCTTGATTCATTCGGTACAAACTCTTTGCGAGGACTTTTAGAGAATATAATTGGCTAATGACGATCAGAGTTTGAGTGGCTTCTCACCTCAAACATTTTCAAATGCCTGGAGGACTTTGACATATGAGTATTCTACTACCTATATGAAAGAAGAAAGAGAGCAACAAAATTGGCTAGCATAGATAAAGTGAAGGAAGAAGTGAAGTCGGAGCATCCTAGAGGTCTAAATAATTGGTACTGCTTAATCATGTTCTATTTGTGGAAGAAAAATGTTGGAAAGAAATGTGTACAGTTAAGTGGGTACCCAAGTATTGAGCTTGTATAATGCAGGGGCGTTTCACATTGGGCTCGAGTGGGGTATCCCGTGGGATGTGGGGATACACTCGGGGTGGGTGATCCATGTGATTTGGGGCCCACGGGGGAGGTCTCGTGTTGGAGACTCCTCACCGGGGGTAATTAATGCGCATTTCACACTGGGCTCGAGTGGGGTAGCTTGTGGGATGCAGGGACACACTCGGGGTGGGCGGCCCGTGTGAGGCGGTACCCATGTGATTTGGGGCCCACGAGGGGGGTTCGGCCGACGTCCTAACCCATGCGACGTGGGGCCTGGGATATGAGATAAAAGGATTAATTCGCCATGCTCTAACAGTTCGAGCTTTTAGAGCAAGTGGTTAATTGTCCTGCATCATTGTACTTCATGGTGGCATCCATTGAACGAAACATGAACCTGATGGTTTAGTAGCAACCCTTCTTACTTAAATCAACTGTAGAGGAACTCATTGATCTTTTTGCCATTATATTCTTAATGATGCGTTGTTTTCCTAACACTTACGCAGAGTTCAAGAAAGATTAGAAATTGAGGATTGAGTCAGGTAGTGGCCCTCTGTGAAAGTATGCCATGGCCCTCTGTCAAAGTATGCTATGTGGATTCTACTTCTTCGAATGTGGAAATTGTGTGTTCATGGGACCTCATTGGGCAATCCGGGTGAATTTGGGATTGATAATTTTCAACATGACAAGTCAAGCTGGTGTTCTTAAGTTTGTTTAGGGCTAACAAAGCAAATGAAGTATAAATTCAAGTTGGATTATCAGGCTAGAATTGTTCGAAGACTCTTTTTCTCTGCATGAGTGATAGTTGAAGGGGACTTCACGGGTTCTTTTTCTTGGGCTTCCCAGAAGAAGAAAGAGTCATTTACGTTTTCTTTTTCACCATCAACAAAATCAAATCTATTGCATAAGCATCTTATGATCTTAATCCTGGAGAAACCAAAGATGTCCAAAAATCTTTTAGCAATGGGGTTGTATGCGCCGTCTTTTTGTTAACTCATCTTGTCCACTATCTTGATGGAGCTCTCATGCAAATATTTTGATTAAGTGATAATTAGTTGGTTGATGTCAAGAGGGATTTAGTCGTTTAACCTTTTCCAAGAAATCATGAGAAGCTAGTCCCAAATAGTTAGGACAAGGCTATGATGATAATAACGAGGACGCCGATGACCATGACAATGTCTTTGATGATGATGATGATGAAGAATATACTTTAGTTACTGATTGATTTCTAGATGTTATAATTGTCACTCCCTCGGAAACCAAGGTTTCCAAATTGGGAGGAACCTAAAAGGGTTGTGATTCAAGTGTTGTTTAACCCTTTTTGGAATCACCGCGGAGAAAGATTTGAGTCATTCGGATTATTTTTTCTTCCGCTGACCTGGGCCCACTCATCATCAAAGGCACACCTCCCAATGTAGTAATGCGGGTCAAGAAAGAGAAAGTAAAGGCTTAGAGGTGAGCCTTCATCCTGATGGGCTTAGGGAGGTTTCATAGAGGCTAGACATTTTGTTCTCAGCAGTTTGTAATGAGGTCGATGTGGTCATGTGGAAACCTTATCTTTAGTGAAAGAAGGAATCGGGCACTCTTCTATTGTTGTAGGGGATTCATTCCCTTCATTGTAATTGATCCCTTTCTTTAATAAAATTTTGGTTATTTATAAAAAGAAAAAACAGTGAATGCAAACAAAAAGGGGAAAGTGATATCTATGAATATCAGGGATGCGTTCTCACACATGGTAGATAATGGGGATGCATTCTACCAAAAGGCTAATATTAGGGATATTAAAGTTATTTATGGGTCATCAACAGGGTAGAAACCAAGAAAAAGTTGCTCCTAAACACTTTCAACAATTATTATGAATACATTTTAATGAGTGTTTATAAATTTAAAAATTACGAGACCGCTGTCTGTCTGTTACCTTTCTAAAGTCAAAATTATTTAGAGTGCTATTTTTGGATGCCTCATCTTCAAGCACAAAACATAGACTCCCTAGATGTGGCAACATGGCATGTGTAAGAGATCCAAGATCGTTCGTAGGGTGGTGCCCACGATGTATGTTTATTAACACACAATCGTGTGAGTCCATTTATTAGGTGGCAACATGCTATGAAGAAATGGATGGGTAGTAAAACGATAATGAACTCTCTACATTGTAATTTTACAGAAGGACAGATGCACTGAGGAGACTATCTAATGAATTTACTGCATCTTGCATGCATCTACCATCAAGGCATGTGTAGGTATCTGTATTCGTGATTGAAGATGGAATGTTTGAAAATAACATTCCTCTTATTTCCTTTTTGGGCTAGTTTCAGTAATATTTCACCACCATTATTCAAAATGGTGGTGACTCATCCACTATACACATGGTATGCATGTACAGAAATTTACGCTGTTTAAACCATGGGGCCTAATGTGAATGGATGATGGATCACATTGATTGAACGATCCTAACCATCCCATTGGTGGCTATCATATGGTTGTCTAAAAATATTTTGGTTGACACTCCAAATTCATGGTATGAAATCAGATGATTGAGATTGTCCAATCAATGTGAGTTCTGGACATGCCCCATCCCACTGGGCCCTATTTGGAAATTCTGGATTCCCCTGCATAAATGCCACATGGACATTGGATGAGTCACCACCATTTTGAAAATGATGGTGACCTTTGGCCATGGTCTTGACTCCAGCCCTCTATTATGATGGTTCTCTCCATTTCTAAGTTGGTGTGTCTGATCCACAATATGCATAACAATTCAAACCATTCAGATCATGTGCCTCACTATGGATAGAGCACAACTTGAAATTTAAACATCTGATTCACTTTTTTAATTTGGATCACTAACCAATTCATATAAACATTTGAGCTAACATCATTTGATGGCTAGGATAATCAGAGCTATTTTTTGGGTTGTGCTCCATCCACACTGGGTCCTAAGTATTTGTACAGTCTGGACTTTCATGAATATATGCCAGTGACCTCATCATGTGAGTGACACATGCACATCGAATGCATACCATTAGTTATCATTTTTTCCCTAACCATTCATTTCTTCATAAATGTGTGGTCAGCCTGATAAATTGGCTGATGGATTTTGGCGAAGGAATATACATCATCAGGATCACCTTCTGTGCCATATCAGCATGTCCAGGTTTTGTCTTTTTGAGCTTAAAGATGAGGCTTCTGGAAATAACATTTTACAAGCTTAGACAAAGGATTAGGATAAATTAGTGGAAACTTAGAGGTCTTGGAAACTTTCGAAAGAGGTTGATGGTTAAGGGGATGTACAAACTTCAGATACTCAACTTGTTACTTTTCAAGACACTTCTGCTGCAGTTGGTGGACTCTAGTTTTGTTAGATATGTGAGAGGTTGCAAGAATTGTAAGTGTGTTAATTTTGATGCAATCAGATCTTCTAGGTGAATTGCCATCCTTTGGGATGCATTTTTATTAACCAAAGAAGATTGGTGGGAGGGTGAGTTTTCTGTTTCGGTCTATCAGGAGGTGTCCGGCAAGGTTCATTGTGTGGTCTCTTGCCCCTCAATGATCCAAGCTAGCCAAGTAATCTTTGGAGTGAATTGGGTTCAATTCCAAGTAGATGGACCTTGTGTTGTGTGCGTGGTGGTTTTAATATAATTGATTCTTCTTCTTTTTGGCAATGACTGGGGAGGGGGGAGTGACTTCTTTTTGGAGTTTTTTTTTTTTTCCCCAAAATGGCTGGGTTCCAAGAGCTTGTTAATTTACTGTTGGGTGGTGCAAACTTTACCCGGACAAATTGTAAGAAATATCCAACAACGTCCAAAATCCATTGATTCTTGCTTTATGAGGATTGGGTTAATCATTATCCAGAAGCTCTCTAGTGGGCTATCTTGGGTATCCTCCTTTGTGCCATGGTGCCATTCTAGTTTGTACTCATGTGCTGGAGGGCTAACTTGAAGCCTGAAGGCGATCCTTTACCATGATAGGGTGGGTTAGTTAAAGTCATAGACTTGGTCAAGCTCAGGATTCCGAATTATGAAATTAAGGTGTGTTACAAGAATCACTTCAAGCATATGAAGAAAGCTAAAACCTTTCAATGATATTTAGGAGCTTGACTGAAAAGAAGATGGGGTTTCTATCTTTGGGAATGTAATCTCTAATGAAAATGGTAAAGAAGTGCAGAAGATGCAAGTTGAAGAAATCACTTGGAGATGATGGAGGGCTATTTGTTTAGAGGCAAACAAGAATGATTTCCCATGGCATAGCCAATGCTAGAATAAGGAGGAATAGGATTCAAAGGTGACTAATTGGTTATGGAAGATAACCGGCCAGCAATTTATTTGGTGCTAGAGAAGTTTTGCAAGGACCTCGACACTGCTCTGGACTGAGTAGGTTGAGATTAGATAACCTTGCCTTTGAGAGAGTGGGTGATGAGGGGGAGTGTCTTTTTGAGGAGGAAGTGTTTTAAACCTTCCTTCTCTTTGCAATCATTGAGAAGTTTTGGAAAGTTCCCTTATGAAGCATGCTCTGTTTCCTTTGCATCTATCTGGGTACTTTTCCTTTCACTGTAATTATTTTTGGCAACTATCCTTTGTAATTCCTTATATAGTATCATTCTTGAAGTTCTATACTGCACACATTGGTATTACGAAGCTGGTGGGTTATAACAATATGAGCTTTGTTGATCACATATTTTGGGTGGGCTGTTGGGCTCCCACTAGACCATGAAGCAGACAGTTCAAAGTTCAACAACCAGTCTAGTGATCTTGTTCTCAAAATTTGCATCTGAACTAATTTTGAAAAAGGGAGGTTAGAAAACCCATGTGCTAGTTTTTGTTTATGTTATTTCTTCAAAAATGATTCCAATTGTCTCAAGATGGAGACACCGAGAAGCCTTTTTCACGTTTTTGCTTGTGTTAATGCACACGCTTTTCTTGTCCTTTAGAAGTGAAAATGTTTCCCTCATGGTAATTGACTTGGATTATTACTTTAAAAGGCAAACAACAGAGAGGATTCTTAGGGAATATAATGGTGTCAGCACCAGAAGCTCCATGTTCTCTGTAAAATTGCCATAATATTCATTGAAAGGTCTTGTCCTCAATGATAAGGTTTGGTCAAAATTGGGCAAGGAAGGTGTTTGGGGGGGGGGGGGGGAGACTACCTTCAACTTCTGAAGAAGTCTATATACATTTACAACATCCATGAAAGATAGTACTAAGGCCACTTAATTCAAGCTGGGTGCTAATCACAATAGAATTTATAGCTTCTACCTTTTGAGTAAGTATACATGCTTCATCTTATATACCACGACTATGAATTGTTTTGGTTTGCATGTATCGCTTATTCTGATTCATGACTGGCTTAATTTTTCTTTATTATGATTCAGCAACTGGCGTTTACATCTGTGACACAGCTGGTGCTGTTAGTACAAGTAGAAGAGCTGTAAGATATGTTTATTGTCAATGAGTTCTATAATTCATCTCTGTTGCCCATGCCAGCTAGTTTGTGTTTGCTTTGCATCATTTTTTTAAAAATAATTATTTGTTTGTTTTGTTTTGCAGCTTAGAGGGGCTAAGATACCTGAGACTGAATACACTACTCTCCCAAATGGGCTAAGGTTAGTAATACACAACCCTTCCAATGATCTAAAAGCTAGCAAATCACTGTAAATTCTTCTCACTATTAGTCATTTTCAATTCCTTTTACGTCTATTTTTCTTAAACCGTGATTGGTCATTGCTAGTCATTAGCACTTGTGCGTGTGCACGTGTAAATGCGTGTGTGTGTGTGACTGTACCCGTGTGTAGGGTGGTGTTTTAGATTGTTTTTAGTGCTTGAAGGCATTTGTCCTTTGCTTGTTTTTAACTTTTTATTAATATAGTGATTAGAGCTGTTAGATCTGAACTTCATCTTCTCCCTTTGCCCATTTCCCCCCATTTATATGGTATTCAGAGACATTTGTTCTTTGCTTTTCGTCCTCTTAAATGTCTTTCTTTATCCCACCAAGAAAGCAACACCCGTAGGGCTGACTTTCAACACGTTGGATATTTAAAAGGCAGTTTTGGTGTGGTGGACAATCTATTGTTGCAGTTTGATGTAGACCAGTGTTGATGGGGACATCACGCGCACGCTCGCCGCCCCCCCTACGCACGTACGCAAGGAGAGCCCCACCGTCGATCTGGCTCGATGACGACGTCCAGGGAGGGCCTCCTGGTTAGAAGACGAAGTTTTGGTTCAAGAGGGTGGGCCTGATAGTCAAGTAAAGCCCATCATGGGGATCTCATGATTGTGGCCCACTAGTCGGATTAAGTTCATATTTTAGGTTTTGCTTATTTATGTTATTTAGAACATCATGAACGCTTTAGATTTTTTTGATTAGTTTTTATTTTGGTTTACTTCATCGCCAAGTAATAGGTTGCGCAGAAGGCGCGAGTTTTGGGTATAGGATTTTCTTATAAATAGGTACCCCTTGTAATTCTTTTTATTCATTGAAGAAATAAAAATTCCTGCGTGTTTTTTTTTTCTACTCTCTGAGTTTTGAGTTGTGGAAAAATTCAAGTGGGTGTGAAGCCCTCCCTTTTCGAAGGGCTAACTACTGTGGTGCGAAGCCACGCCTATCTAAATCCGCCCTTACCTTCTTTCATCCGTATCTCTCACCTTCTATAATCATCCTTGGTTTGAATCCATCAGTTTTTGCAACCGTTCTTTTCCCTACAGCCAGTTTTTAGAATCTTGCCCTGCAGGAGGGCCGAAACTTCGACGGAGCACTGCGCCCAGCCCGCACGTCGGATTGCCACAAGATTTGGAGGGTTTGTAGCCCCCCCTAGCCGACCAGAGCCTAGAAGGTCGTTTTGGGATTCGAGCCCCCAACGCACTTGCGGCCAGCTTACTGCGCACGTGCGTCAGGCTCGGGCCGCAGTCCGCACGCGGGAGCTGTCGTTTGGTTCAGGTTTTCTTCCTATTTTCCCATTTCACACCAGTTTTTCATACCCTTATCCTAGATTGCGTGATTTCTACTTCGTTTGCCCCCCTTTTTTTTACCCTAGGGTTTTCTAAATTGCAATTCGTGAATCCCTTGGATTAGGGACTGGTTACTGTGCATGTGTGGATGATTTCTATTTCCCTTTGAGCATCGTTTGGTCCATAATTTTACTGATCCAGTCCTAGCTTGTGTAGGCCTGGACCCGCACAGATTCCCCTTGCTTAAATGTTTGAACTTTTGTGTGGGATGTGGAATTTTTATGTTATTGTTTCTGAATTAGTATGATCTAAGCCTGAAATCTTGCATATCATATTTAAATTTCATGTCTTGCATCAAATTTGGTATCAGAGCCTAGGGTCTTGTAGGGGAATACATCACATATTTAGGGTTTAGTTTGTTTAAGTCCTTCATGCATCCAATTCATCGCATATAGCTGTTTAGAAGACCGTAATCCTTAATATTAGTTGCTGAAATTTCTGGTAGTAGGAAGTTAGCAATTTACATTGCTGTAACTTTCTGTTATTCCCTTATTTCGACAACTATATTGCTGGATTTTAGTAACTCTGCATAATTCCCTCATATAGAGTCTCATAGGATCCTTTAGTCCTATTTAGTTGTATATAGTCGTCCTAGAAAGTTCTTAGGTGGAGTTAGCAAGTGTATGCCCACACGTACGGGTTGCGGTTTTGGTTTGCACTCTACACTAAACATGGAGCAACTGCAAGAAGCGGTGGCCAAGTTAACCCAGCAGGTTGATTCCTTGAGTAAGCGCTTGGAACAACGTGTAAATCAACGCCTTAACCAAATAGAGGCCTCCCTCGGGACAAACCCCACCATTAAAGAAGATGTCCAATCTCAGGCAAGTGGTCAGGAAGTTAGACCAAGGAATAAGGGCGACCAAGGAGTTGGTCATGGGCGCGCACCTGTGCACCCATCCCGTGAGGGACATCATGATCAATATGACTTAGATGCGCAACTCCTCAAGGGAGTTAGAGTAGATGCCCCTACATTTGATGACCACTTGGACCCTAAAGTCTTTTTAGATTGGTTAGCGGATATGGACCACTATTTTGAGTGGTATGACATGATGGATGCTCGTCGAATCCAGTTCGCCAAGATGAAGCTTGTGGGCCAAGCAAAGAGATTTGGGCGATGGTAGAGCGAAAGAAAGAAAGAGCGAGGGAACTCCCAATAGTCCATTGGGGAGATGACAGAAAAAGGAGAAGTACCTTCCCTTTTCTTAGTGCTTACGGTTGATCGAGGAGTGGCAGTCTCTTCGACAGGGTTCCATGATGTTGCTGATTATATTGAGAAGTTCGAAGAAGACTTGACTCGCTGCGAGGTTGATGAGGACCCTGTACTTACCCTTGCTTGTTTTAAAACGGGCCTCCGTCCTGACATTAGGAGAGAATTGCTCGCCAAAGTCATAGACACTATTGAACAGTTGTACCTAGTGTTAGATGTTGAGCAATATCTCAAAGCGTCTGTGGGAAGGCGGTTTGACTTTCGTGAGTCCAGTGCTAAGGCCAACCCCTTTGGGGCTAAACCTAACACTGCATACCAAAACAAACATTCCAACAATTTTCAGCCCAGACCCAAGGATGATAAGGGTAAAGAGATTGCCGGGTCTAGTTCACGTGGAAGCGGGGCCACTAGGTATTTTAGGTGTCAAGGGTTTGGTCATTTTGCTCACCAGTGCAGCACGAGAGAGGGTAGCAAAGTATTTTTTATTGATGGGCAAGTAGAAGTAGTGCTCCTAGAGTGACGGTGAAGAGGAAGAATATGAGCCCGTAGAGACCCCTAGTGATGAGGAAGAGGAAGCACAAGGGTCTGCGACCCTCGCAATTGTGCGTTGCGCTTTGGCTCAAGCCAAGAACACTGATGACTGGCGCCGCAACACGATCTTCTACACTTATGCAAAATGTGGAGAAAAGAGCTGTAAGTTGATCATAGATAGTGGTAGTTGTGCCAACGCGGCATCGACTAGCACTGTGAGCCGTTTAGGCTTGAAGCTGGAAGTCCATCCTCAACCTTATAGAGTGTCCTGGGTTGATGAAACCTCCATTCCAGTGTCACACCGTTGTCTTGTTCCTATTCAGTTTGGATCTTATAAAGACACGCTTTGGTGTGATGTTGTTCCCATGGACGTTGGCCATATTATTCTGGGCAGACCGTGGCTCTACGACAGGGATGTCACCATATTTGGTCGTTCGAATGTGTGTACATTCTGGTTTGAGGACAAGAAGGTCAAGATAAATCCTCTACCCACCCAAGAGTATGATTGGAAAGGAGTCTGCCACAGAGAGTGGTGTGAATGGCTTAAAAGAAGTGAAGGAGTCGAAGTCCAAGTCCAAACCTCTCCATATTCTGAATGCCAAAACTTTGAGCGAGAAACGGAGGTGGAATCGATGCTATACGCCCTTGTGGCTAGGGAGAGTGTACCGGAGGCTAGTGTGGAGTTACCCACTGAGGCCATTCAGGTAGTGCATAAGTTTCATGATGTCTTTCTTGATGATCTACCAAATGAGCTTCCCCCTATGAGGATATACAACATGCCATTGATTTAGTCCCTGGGGCGACTCTACCAAACCTCCCGCATTACAGAATGAACCCAAAGGAGCACGGTGAGTTGAAGAGGCAGATTGATGAGCTCCTAGAGAAGGGTTTCATTCGAGAGAGCGTGAGCCATGTGCTGTGCCCGCTCTTCTTACACCTAAGAAGGATGACACATGGAGGATGTGTGTTGATAGTAGGGCCATCAACAAAATCACAGTCAAGTATCAGTTTCCCATACCGCGTCTTGATGACATGCTGAATATGATGACCGATGCTATTATCTTCTCAAAAATTAACCTAAAAAGTGGCTATCACCAAATCCGTGTACGCCCTGGTGATGAGTGGAAGACGGCCTTCAAGACAAAAGATGGGCTATACGAGTGGCTAGTTATGCCTTTTGGGTTAATTAACGCCCCAAGCACTTTCATGCGTATGATGACCCAAGTGTTGAGGCCTTTCATGGGGAAGTTCCTGGTCATATACTTTGATGATATCTTGATTTATAGCATGACCAAGGAGCAACACCTCAACCATTTGATGGCAGGTTTGTGGGATCCTTAGGGCCGAGAAGTTGTACGGCAACCTAAAGAAGTATGCATTTTTGTTTAGTAGTGTGATCTTCTTAGGTTTTATTGTGTTAGCTGAGGGTGTATCGGCGGATCTCGAGAAGGTCAAGGCCATCGTCAATTGGCCTAAACCTGCAATATTCATGAGGTGCGCAGCTTTCATGGCTTAGCCACCTTCTATAGGCGGTTCATTCGAGGTTTCAGTTCCATTATGGCTCCCATCACGGATTGCATAAAAAAGGAGAGTTTCAATGGACAAAGGTCGCCTCGAAGGCCTTCAAGGAGATAAAGGTCAAGACGACCGAAGCTTCAGTCACACGACTTTTAGATTTTTCAAAAGCCTTTGAAGTTGCATGTGACGCGTCAGGAGTGGGCATATGAGGAGTGCTTAATCAGGAAGAGCACCCTGTCGCCTTTTTTTAGTGAGAAACTGAATGAGGCAAGACAAAGGTATTCCACCTATGACAAGGAATTCTATGTGGTAGTGCAATCATTGCGCCATTGGTGTCATTACCTATTGCTGTAAGAATTCGTATTATTCTCAGATCATGAGGCCTTGAGATATCTGAACTCTCAAAAGAAATTAAACCCTAGACATGCCAAGTGGGTTCAATTCCTTCAAGAGTATACTTTTGTACTTAAGCACAAGGTCGGTGTAGAGAATAAGCCTTCCGACTCGTTGAGTCATTGAGTCGCATTACTCAACTCCATGAGCGTGGAAGTTATGGGTCTGGAGCGCATCAAAGAAGAGTATTTGAGTGTCCAGATTTCGGAGTTGTGTACGGGTCGTTGTTAGAGAGTTCGTCAGGTGCTAGCAGTGAGTACTTGATTTTAGACGGATATTTGTTTAGGAGTGACCGCTTGTGCATACCACACACCTCCCTTCGCGATTTTCTTGTCTGGGAGTTACATTCAGGAGGGGTTGCCGGTCATTTTGGTTGAGACAAGACTACTGCCCTAGTGGAGGATAGGTTTCATTGGCCAAGCCTCAAGCGAGATGTGGTCAAAATTATAGGGCAATGTCGTGCTTGTCAACTGACAAAGCAAAAGAAACAAAATACAGGATTATACACACCTTTGCAGTCCCATTCATCCCTTGGCAGGACATCAGTATGGACTTCGTGCTTGGACTTCCCAAGACTATTCGGAAACACGATTCCATATTTGTTGTCGTGGACTATTTTTCTAAAATGGCCCACTTCATTCCTTATTCTAAGACCTCCGACGCATCTCATGTTGCCAAGCTGTTCTTTAGTGAGGTCGTCAAACGCATGGGTTACCAAAAACCATAGTGTCTGATCGTTACGTGCGATTCATGTGTTACTTTTGGAAGACACTATGACACATGATAAATACTAGGCTCCAATTTTCTTCTATCTATCACCCTCAGACCAATGGTCAGACTGAGGTGGTTAATAGGAGCCTAAAGAGTTTGCTCAGATGTTTAGTGGGGGAGCATACTAGGACATGAGACACCATATTACCCATAGCCGAGTTTGCATTCAATAGTTCTGTCAATTGGTCCACAGGTCTAGGTCCATTTGAAGTCATTACTGGTTATAAGCCTAGGAAGCCTATTGATCTTGTCTCTATATCATTGTCCCATAGGCCATCAGAGTTTGCAGAGTCTTTTGCCCATCACATCCATTCATTGCATCAAGAAATCAGGCGAAAGATCACTACTAGTAATGAACATTACAAATTTTCTGCAGACCAGCATAAACGTTTCAAAGAATTCAATATTGAGGACTGTGACAGTCTGCATCAGGCCCGAGCAGTATCCTCCGGGGGCCGTTCGTAAGTTACACGCGCGTAGCGCTGGACCTTTCGAAATTATAAAACGAAACGGTCTCAATGCGTATGAGGTAGATCTTCCACCTTCCATGGGAATTAGTTCCACATTTAATGCGGAGGATCTAGTTACTTTTCAGTGGATCACTGATACTTTGTCCGGCCTTTCGCCCACCCATCCTGATTCCCTAGATTTATCTCTTGATCCATGGCCTCTTCCCGACCTTTCTTCCCAGCCTCTACCTCCCATACCTAGCCTTCACACACCTAGAGAGGAAATAGAGGATATCCTGGACCATGAAATAGTTTCAACGTTAGACGACGGGGGTTTCAAAAGTACCTGGTTAAATGGAAGTCATGCCCAGCTTCAGGCAGCACGTGACTCACTGAGGAGGAGCTTCAGGGACTTGATCCTGACATTCTGGAGTAGTTCAGGAGTTTTATTTCGCCAGTGGCGAAATCTTCGCAGTCAGGGAGAGTTGATGGGGACATCACGCGCACGCATGCTGCCCCCCTACACACGTACGCACGGAGGAGGGCCCCACCGTCGATCTGGCTTGATGACGACGTCTAGGGAGGACCGCCTAGTTAGAAGACGAAGTTTTGGTTCAAAAGGGTGGGCCCGATAGTCAAGTAAAGCCCATCATGGGATCTCATGATCGTGGCCCACTAGTCAGATTAAGTTAATATTTTAGGTTTTGCTTATTTATGTTATTTAGAACATCATGAACACTTTAGATTTCTTTGATTAGTTTTTATTTTGGTTTACTTCATCGCCAAGTAATAGGTTGCGCAGAAGGCGCGAGTTTTGAGGTATAGGGTTTTCTTATAAATAGGCACCCCTTGTAGTGCTTTTCATTCATTGAAGAAATAGAAATTCTTGCGTGTTTTTTTTTTTTCCTTCTACTCTCTGAGTTTTGAGTTGTGGAAAATTCAAGTGGGTGCGAAGCCCTTCCTTTTCGAAGGGCTAATTATTGTAGTGCGAAGCCACGCTTATCCAAATCCGCCCCTACCTTCTTCATCCATATTTCTCACATTTTACAATCATCCTTGCTTTGAATCCACCAGTTTTTGTAGCCGTTCTTCTTCCTACAACCAGTTTCCAGAATTTGGTCTTGTAGGAGGGCCGAAACTTCGACGGAGCACTGTGCCCAGGCCGCACGTCGGATTGCCATGAGATTTGGAGGGTTTATAGTCACCCCCCGGCGACCAGAGCCTACAAGGCCGTTTTAGGATTTGAGCCCCCCAGCCTACCGCGCACGTGCGTTAGGCCTGGGCTGCAGTCTGCACGCGGGAGCTGTCGTTTGGTTCAGGTTTTCTTCCTATTTCACACCAGTTTTTCATAACCCTAACCCTAGATTGCATGATTTCTACTTTGTTTGCCCCCCCTTTTTTTTACCCTAGGGTTTTCCGAATTGCAATTCGTGAATCCCTTGGATTAGGGATCTCTTTGAGCATCGTTTGATCCATAATTTTACTGATCCAGTCCTAGCCTGTGTAGGCCTGGACCCGCACAGATTCCCCTTGCTTGAATGTTTGAACTTTTGTGTAGGATGTGGAATTTTTATGTTATTGTTTCCAAATTAGTATGATCTAAGCCTGAAATCTTGCATATCATATTTAAATTTCATGTCCTGCATCAAGTATATTTGGAAAAGTTGCACCAGTCCTCTATCTAGAAAAGAGATCTGTAAAGTTTTGGAAAAAAAGAAGTAGCTACAACACGCTATTTGAAAAGGAGAGTTTTTTAAATTTGGAGTCTAGATCTGGAGCGCCAAACTCTCTGGAAAAGAGATCTTGGTAGATCTGAAAAAAGTAAAAAATTGCAGCACCGCACTTCTAAGAGGTTAGCAAGGGTGGCAAATGTACAGTGACACTAATAAATCAATATGCTGAAATGTCCATGTAGTTACAATTATCTGATAGAAGTGCTGGCTTTTTGAAGGCGTACACTGGAAGGGAAAATCATGGAGCCGTGAAATATATAAAAAAAGGAAATATAACCTAACGGCAAAATGTACAGTATATTCTAATGTTTCACAGGATCCAATTTTCTTGTCACTGGTTCTTGGAGTGCTAGCTCTTCTCATTGTGAAAAAAAAAATGATGAAAAGTGAAAAGGTATGGTTTCCAGAAGTACACTCCTGTCATCTTCTTACTCAATCTCTGGCCCCTTCTTTTTGTAAATATAGCCATGAGTGGCAAAGAACTAGGCACATCATAGTTATGCCACAGTAGCAAGTATCATGGTGTCCTTTTAGAATTATAAAATGCGTCTCTATCCAAGAGCATGGACAGATAGGGTAGAAATGTCATATACAAACAATTACGTCATATACATCAAATGATAGTGCTTTGATCATTGCAAGATCCTGAGCAACATGGCTTGTAAGAAGTTCATTTACTTGGATCAATAACAAAGATCAGTTGTAATCACCTTATTCTAAACAACCAAAGGGTTTTGATACATGTGTATGCCCAAGCTAATTGCTGTTGATTGTACTTCATGGAGATTTGCTTCGTTTTGGAGATTGATTGACTATCTTTTGTAGATTTGATCACTTGATGATGAATAACACTATACATAAACAAGGCTAATTTATATTGATCGAATATTAAATGATTACAGCTCATGGCTAAATTATGGGATAGACTTAGGGCTGTCAATGGGCTAGGCTGGCCCAACGGGCGCGGGCCTGCTTGGACTGGAGTATCAGGCCTGAGGGCTGGGTTCGGGCCTAAAGTTTGAGCCCGTTTCTCAAGTGGGCTGGACTTGGACTTAGTTGTCCAAAAGCCCATCACCCAGCCCGGCCTGATTTTTTATTTTTTTTTAATATATATTTTAATTTAAATAAACATATTTTCCTCCCAAAATCCAAAATTTACACCATTTTTTCCCATCCCATCCCATCCCTCCCTCTCTCTCTCTCTCTCTCTCTCTCTCTCTCTGTTGAAATGGGAAGAGGAAGTTTATCTCTCTCCTCTCTCTCTCTCTCTCTCTCTCTCTCTCTCAGCTGAAATGAGAAGAGGTTCTCTCTCTCTGTCTCTCACTGTGTTGAAATGGGAAGAGGAAGAGTAGAGGTGAAGCAAATCCAGAATAAATCAATCATCAACTATCGCCAAATGTCTAAACGGGCTTTTGAAGGACGCTCATGAACTCTCCGTTCTCTACAATGCTGAGGTGGCTCTCATCATCTTCTTCAATAAAGGAAGTTTTCCAACAGCTCCAGGTAAAGAAATTCCACAAAACGCAAAAATTAAAAAAGGGAAAAATAAAAAAAATCTGATTTTCTCTTGCTTCTGATTCTTTTTCTCTTCCATTTTGACTGTTCCTTAGCATCTTGATGCTGATTTGCTGATTAAAGTGAAAAAAAAGCAGTCTCTCATGCCTTGTTTTTCTGGTTTTTGCTCGTCTGAGCAATTTGACCTTTATATGATTGTTTCATTTCAGATATGGAATCAGATCTGGTTTTTGTCTTTTTTTTTTTTCTTTTTTCTTTTTAATATTTATTTTTAAACCTAAAGAAACTTCATTAATGGAGATATGATGAATTGATGATAACATCTATAACATCCTTTTGCTGAAGCTTGTACATCTAAACCTCAAAAGTAAGATTATTCTATCCAAGAATTAAAGACCATCCAAATGCCAAATAAAAAAAAAAAAACAGTAGCCAAAGTTCTTATTCTTCTTTCTCTTTGAATGGCCAGGCTTGGGCTTGGACAGGGTCCTGCATTTGTATTCCGGGCTGGGCTCAGGCTGGACTATTTTAGCCCATCAAGGGCCCAAGCCTGGTATGGGCATATGTTGAAGAAGGCGGTCTAGGCTTGGACAGAGCTTGGCCCGGCCCTAACCTGGCCCATTGACACCCCTAGATAGACTAGTTCCTCACTTGCAATTTTACATGTAAATAAATAGTTAATTTCTCTTGCATTTTTAGATTGTCAATGTCCATGATGGTTCAATAATAGAAATTTCTATAAACATTGGTCCTCTGATTCGATTATGGAAAATTTCATGTCATTTCAAATTAGGGACTTTGATTCCTTCAGCTTCGGTGCAAATATTAGTTTCCAGACAACCATCACTTTCAAATGATGAAGCTTTGTTGTTAAATCTTGTTTGGATTTAGAAGTAAGGTCTCTCCTCCTCAGGTCTAGAACTATGATCCCCAAATACTTTGGATTAACATCTGTATCATGACTGTGGTTGATAAATTAGTATTAAGGGTGGCAATGGGCTGGGCGGCTCACCCAGCTCGAGGAGCCCACTTGGCGTTGGGTGGGCTTGGACTGTGGTTTGGGCTTGGGCTTGGGCTTCACATGTATGGCCCGATAATATAGATATGGTGTAAATTACTTGAATGCCCTTGTAATTGGGTTGAGCTGGGCTACAATAACATGAGCCCAAGCCAGCCCAAAAATTGATCAGGTCATGCATGTTGGGCCCAAGCCTGGTCCATGGTCCAAGCTAATAGGTCCAAGCCCAGTCCAAAACCGAGTGGGCTCTTTGGGCTTGGTGAGTCTGAATATATTATATAACTTGTTGATCATAGTCAACTCGTTGATTGTAAAAAACTCATTGATTGTAATAGCTAATAACCTATGTAATGTACTGTTATATAGTGATTGATCATAATCAACCTCTATAATAGTTTATCACATAGTGGTAACTGGAGTTTTGTGCTTCATTGCTGGTCCGAAGCCGGTGTCAATTTATGCCCTTCCATCGTGAATTGGAACAATATGATGATGATCGAAATGTGTGTATGTATGCGCGTGCGTGGGTGTGTGTGTGTGGCTCATTTCATTATAGCTTCCCCCCCACCCCTCCAACACACACTCATAGAAGGTTTTTTTTTTTTTTTTCCTTTCTTTCTTTCTCTAGACATGGTGGTCAACCGGGGGGCAAGATTGCTTCAGCTCAGGCTTGGGCCTTCTATATGAGGTCCATTCCTGGCTTGGGTCTAGCCTGGCATGGTCCAAACCTGGCCCATTGCCACCCCTAAGTATTAAGTGCAAACTTCATGGTCATATCCATATTGCATCTGGGTATCATTGCTTTGTAAAGGCCATCTTTGCTCTTATCGTGATGTTCTTCTAATCAGGTACTATGACTTGAAGGTTGGAGGTGGGCCTGAAGCTGTGAAGGGATCACGTGTTGCAGTACGGTCATGGTTTCAGTTAAATTTATCTATATGCTTCTAAATTATCATCTGAAAATCACTTTTGAAGACGATGTTTTCAAGGGAAGGAAGGCATTCATGTTTACAATTGCATGTTTACTTATTTATGATGCTCTTATTGTGTAGTTAAGATAAACTTTGTATATGCTGTTTTTGAGTGGTCCTCTGCATCTGTTTGTTTAAGTGGTCCTCTGCATCTGTTTGTTTAGTTCTAAATGTATGTGCATCCTTATTATTTTGTAAAATTTTATATAAAAAAGATTAGGAACTCATTTGTTAAATGGCTTAGACATTTATTCATGTAATAAATTGTTTTACTTAGTTATCCTATGAGTGTAAATAAAACTTCATACTTTGAAACCCATCATGTACTGTGTTCATTTAAACATGCTGATGTTGTTTTGATAGAAATAGATTGATAAAAGTTTGGTGGCTGCCATAAAGCATGCCCAAACTTAGATATTAAATTATTGGCAAAACCTTTAGCTATTGAAGATACTGAAAATTCGTTCCTGCTACCGTCAATTTTTTATTATTATATTGTTTCGAAATAAAATTCTCTTTGCCTATCACAAAAAGAAGGCCTAGTGCAGAATTAACTCCATCCATCAATTTACACAAATGAGGATAACTATGGACAACAACATTCCTACATAAACGTTATACTAAGCTCTGTTGGAACTACAAAATAGTTTGTGACATATACTACAAAAACAATTCAGTCTTCACTAAGGGTACACTTGTCTGCACAACATCTGCATATATAAAAATGCTACTAAAGAAACAATTCAGTCTTCACTAAGGGTATGTTTGTCTGCACAACATCTGCATATACAAATGCTTAGCAGTGTAAAGTTTTTACCATGGATCCATTTTATAGCAATAGTGTTAACACCGATAGTATTTTACCACATGTTATTTTTGGTTTTTTTTTTCCTATTAAAGTCATTTTCCGTGTTTGTTTATGATGCAGTACACAAGTCTGAAAATCTGTTTTAGCCCAATTTTTGACCTGACAACATTGTTAGCTCTTATCACACATCCTGAGCATTTGGGGTCCACTACATTCATCCCCACATGTAAATGGGCTCTGCCACACATACCAACACATGTAGGGCCCACCTTATGGGTCCAAAAAAGGACATAAACCTGTTTGTAACTATTCAAAATAGACATCACATATGAAAATAAATGATAATTCAGTCCATTATCAACCATCCAAAGTTCCAAACCAAGGGAAATTGGCCTGACCACACATTAACACATGGGGCCACTATACGGGTCCAGAAGATGGAGATAACTTGTTTATACCTGTTCGAAGCATGTATCACATACAACAATAACTCATTAGTCTGTCCATCATCAACCATCCAAACCAAGGGAAGCGGACCACAAAATATCTCTCCACTTGCAACCTTGTTTCCTAGTTACCTCTCCCTTAAAAGTTCTCAACTATATCATGTTGTCAGATGTCAGAAAGGTTCACTGCTTAACTTTTATATTGTAGGTTCATTATGTTGCCAAGTGGAGGAATGTAACTTTCATGACTAGTAGGCAAGGGCTTGGTGTTACTGGTGGATCTGTGAGTATGAATATTACATTATCATCCATCTGATTTCGTATACATTCTAGTTTCTAAAATTGTGCACAACAAATCATGAGTGCAATTTTCTATCAGGAGCTTTCGATTGAAATCTATTTGCGGTGTCTTCTCCACCATGCATGTCACCACAGCTATGGGATCTGGACTCCATCTGGTGGGTCTACACGTATTGGCTCACAGTCCAAATATTGCACAAAATGAATGCATGTTTGTGACCATCCAATCAAATAGATTCTTGCCCATTGAATGTGGACTATTACCCATTTTTGTTTATCATTTGTTTGTAGGCCACCTGATGATTCTTAGGATCATCCAGCTGGTGTACTTTATTTATTGGTTTTATTATGCTTTCTGAGCCATGGTCTGCACACAGTGGGATGACCTGATGGAGGTCCAGATCACTGGAGAGGTGGCCACAGGTATAATGGAGATGGCATGGCTGATAGTTTTCTATCTGCCACACTAGATAGTTGATGACATCAACTATAGATCCACAGTAACAATTTCTTTATCTTCTTTTGTTTTTCATTTTTTAAGACTGTACTGCCGAATATTACCATCTGCAAGATTGCATCTATTTAGCATAAAAGACACTGTTCTTGCATTTTAAAAAAAAATAAAAAAAATTCAGAAATGAGATGATAAGCAGCTTCTAACTGGATTTTGTGTAAAAACAAGAATGTGTTCATCTTCAGCAAATTTTATACAGATGAAATGATTAGCAGCTTATAGCTGGATAAAGAATTATTATACATTCATATTGTTAATTTAGAAATCCATAATGATATTCCCTTTGTAATCAGAAATTCTCCAAGGCCTTTTACTTCTTAATGTGATGCTATTATACTGAATTTTTTTGCAGCCTTATGGATTTGATGTGGGTCAATCTGAGAGAGGATCTGTCCTTAAAGGACTGGATCTAGGGGTTATAGGCATGAGGGTGGGAGGCCAGGTGAGACTGATATTTACTGTGTGACTTCTCTGTTCTACTGTTATCCTGCAAAAGACTGATGTTTAGCATAATTTACAAGTTCACTGCTAGGTCCAGTGCTTCAGGGTCAGTTTTGGTGGGCCATCAGATATTGCACCACCTCAAAATAATGTTTTGTTTACATGTGAGTTGAATGTCACTAGCTACGGGTAAGGCATCACTTGATGGAAAAGTGGTAGTCAGTTCACTCAATGAAGTGCTATATTTCCTTCTCAAACAGTCCAACGAGGTTGGCACCATTTGATGGCTCAGAAATGGTGCCAGATCACCACTCTGTGGTAACATCAAAGTGGGCCTTAAGGATCTTTTTCAATGTTATCTTTTATGAACCCAGACTCTGGTAACTTTTGAGTGACACATAGACTCAGCAAGTTTCAGTGATTTTTTCTTCAGTAGATGTCCGAACATATAGTACCTGCAGTTAATGTTCCAAAAAAGTTGCACGTTTTGAAATGCCATTTGGAATAACATCATTTTCATTCTTATACTCGTCTTTGTCAGAAGCTTTAGGGTTGAATAAAGCGGATAATGGAGAAGTGATGTTTGACAAAACTACCTATTATCTTTACAATGATAATTTGTTATCCTTAAACATGCCTAGTTGTGATATCTCAAATATCAGCCTTTGACCTGAGATGGACTCAAGCTGTGTGAGTTATTAGATAATGGCACATGATGAAGTCTGGCAAAAATCTTTGACACGATTCCGGACATTCTTAGTGAGATCAATGGTTTTTCAGTTCATCATCATAGCATTATCGCAACTAACTGGGGCCAGCTACATGAATCCTTATCCCCCATTCGACTCTATCAAGGCCCATATCATCATCTGTTGCGTTTACTTAGGAAAACCAACTTGGATATTGAAGGACCATATCCTCAATTAAACCATAGGTCATCATATATTTTCTTACTACATCTATTCATGTCCTTTTTGGGCCTTCTTTTTGCCCTCTTAGAGCCTTCAACTTGAACCAACTCATTGCTTCTAACTAGGGTAGTTCTTTCTCTTTGATACTTTAGGGTAGTTCTTACACATGGACAAACCATCCAAGTCTACTTTCCCTCGTCTTATGACCAATTGCAGTTACTCATAAGTTTTGTCGACTGCGTTCATTTCTAATTGTATCCTAATCTCACCACTCATCCATTTCAACGTCCTCATTTCAGCCACACTTATTCTATGAATGTGATGTTCCTTGATTGCCCAACATTTTGTCTCATAAAGCATGGCTGGTCTTATAGCTATCTTATAAAATCTCTCCTTCAATTTGATTGGTATGCGGTGATCACATAAAACTCCCGTGCCACATCTCCATTTCATCCAGCCTGCTCTAATTCTGTGAGCAACATCCTTCTCTATTTCTCTGTTCTCTTGAGCTATCGATCCAAGATACTGATAGTGGTTAATTTGGGAACTTCTTGGCCATCAATCTCAACTAGTTCGTTGTTGCTACTCTTGTTTTTAATAAATTACATGTCATATGCATTGTAAATGTTCCTCTAGTTTTAAAACTTTTAGATTCTAAAGCACCCCTCCATAGTTGTAGCTTTCTGTTTTCCCCTGTGTTTGTCTCAATAATCAAAACTATGCCATCTACAAACAAGACACCATGGGGCCTCCTCCTGTAAATGCCTAGTTAACTCATCTGACCAATGCAAAAAGATATTGACTTAATGCTGACCCCTAGTGTAGGCCGTATGTTGTTGGAAATTCACTTATATCTCCACTAGTGATCCTCACATGAGTTACGTCTCCCTTATAATGTCCTTAACCATGTCAATTTACCCTCTTAAGACTCATTTCTTTCCTAACACCCACCAGATTTTCTCTCTAGGGACCCTATGTGGGCTGCGTCTTAAATCAATAAAGACCATGTGCATATCCTTTCTCCTCTCCCCAAACTAATCCATCAACTTTCTAAGAAAGAAAATGGCCTTGATGGTTAATCTCCTTGGCATACACCCCAACCTTCTAATACATTTATCTCATCCCTTAATACTGCAATAGATAGGGCAGCTCTGTATGTCTCATTTATTCTTGTAGATAGATACCACGATACTTTTCATCCATTCTTTTGGCGTTTTCTTTGTTCTTTCTATCTTGCAAAACAACTTAGTCAACCAAAATAAGTCAATCTCCTTTGTGCGCTTCCAAACCTCTGTTGGCATACTGATGCAGGACCGATGCATGAACTAAGTGACATGTGAGATAAGCTAACCGAATTAAGATATTTAACAAAAAAAAAACACAAACGTCCCTATATTCATCACAAATATTATGAAAATCAAAAGAAAATCATGCGTAATCCTAGCCTAAGCTACGAACATCGTAACATAAGATCATTAAATAAAACGAAACTAGGATCTAATGGATGTAGGGACACCCAATTAGCATAGGGTATGGTCTATTTTAAAATAGGAAACCTAATACATCATCGGGTGAAAATTAGGGTTTGGGTAATTTGGGGAAAGTCAAAGATTTTAGGTTTAAGGTTAGGGTTTCGGGGATGGAGGAATGGGGTTTTGATATAATGACGGTGGAAAGCCAAAAGGGGTAGGTGGGATTCACACGTGTGGCCGTACGGTCACACGTGTGGCGTGAGATGATGGTTTTATGGCGGTTAGGGTTTGGTTTGTGGATGGGTATGAGAAAGTTGAGTTTTGGAGAAAACGAAGATTTGAGATGGGAGAATTAAGAACCTAAAGAGAATACCTGGATGGGGAAGAAAAGAGAAGATGGTGTGGGGATAGATGGAGACCTCGTACCTCCGTTGATGAAGATTAGCCTCACACCGATCTTCCTTCCAAAACGTATAGAAGTATCTTTAAATCGCATGAAGATGGGAGAAGAAAGCAAGAGTTTTTCTCTCTTTCTCTCTCTCTCTCTCTCTCTCTCTTAAATCACGAAATTCAATCAGGGAGAGGTCACACACCCTCTTCTTTTTATAAATCCAAGAAGTTTTAAAAATTACAAAAATCCCCTTGTCTTGTGAACTTTAATGAAAATAGCCCTAGTCCAAATAAAATCAACTAAAACACCCATAATGTGTCCAAATATAAAATAATAAAAAACTAAATCCTAAAATATGATAAAGTATAAAACTGATGTGGACGATCAACGATCAATCGCCCGATCATGTGATCCATGCGATCCAATGGCCTGATTATGTGATCCATGCGATCCAATGGTCCAATCGTCGCGCCCCTCCGATCCAACGGTCTGGATCACTTCATAAAGTAGCCCATGTGCATCTTCCTAGTGTGAGGTCTTCCAGATGCTCGCACATGCACATGAGGTCTTCACACGATCACGGGTACTCGCCCAGACACAGAGAAATCGGCGCGGCTCGCTTCCTCCTTTGTTATGTATGTAAGGGTGTACGTGACGTGATGTCCTCATCACATACCATATGGTCCTAATACCCTTCTTATCTTTATCCTTTTCAAAGCTTCATTTATTTCATATATTGTAATCCTATGGAAGTGTCTATGATATTGAATGCCATTTGCTTTTACAATTCCTATCCCTAAGCCCTCCTAGTGGACGCCATTAAACAAGTTCTGGAAATAACTTATGCACCTTTCATTGATCTCATTGCCCTTAACCAATACCCTATGGTTATCGCCCATAATGTGTTAGGCATGATGTAGGGTTCTAAACTTTTTGTATCCCTCATTTTTATAAGTTTGAAAGACATCTTTATCACCTTCTATAGTCCTCAATCTATTGTACAAATCATCATATTCCTTTAGCTTAGCCTCACTACGTTTTTAGCATTTTTTTGGAATTTGTTCTTCTACAATTTCCTTGTTTTTAGTCCCTCGCCAAGCCTTGTTTCATGATCGTTTCTCACCAATAGCCTTTTGTATCTCATCATTCTATCTCCAAATTTCCTTATTGGAGTGGCTTTTTCCTCTAGATACTCTGCTCAAACTTCTTTCGACACTTACTCTATGCACTCAACCATCTCATTCTACTTAGCGGTAACTTCTTTGTCAACATTCCACTTTCCTTCTTTGTTAAAAAATTTCTTAAATAATATGCTTCCTCTCCTCTTAAATTCCACCAACTTGTTGGGCGCATTAATTTCATTGCGTCTCCTCCATCTTGATGTAAACATTCATAACTATTAGCAGTTTCGTTGTTAGACTCCTGATCTAACCGTGCAGGCTTTACATATTGATAATTTTATCTTCCTAAGTAGAAAGAAGTCTATCTGGCTTGTATATGATTCACTTTCAGAGGTTATTAAATATTCCTCTCTTTTTAAATTTTGTGCTTGCTATTGCAAGGTTGGATGCTGAAGCAAAATCAAGGGCAACATTCCCATCTCATTTCATTCCCAGAACCATATCCTTCATGGATCCTTTAATATCCTTTACTCTCTTTTTCCTACATGACTATGTAAGTCAGTCCTATAAATATTCTCTCTCCATTTGAAGTTTCTTGTATCAGTCTATCAATGTCCTCCTAGAATTGTCTCTTAATTTCTCTTCTAATTCTGTGCTTATGCACTAATGACATTGATCATCTCATCTCCCAACACAACTTTATTGATAGAAACCGATCACCTACTCTCTTAACATCTACAACTTTATGATTTAAATTTTTTTGTACCGTTATCTCTCCTATGTTTCTATTGTTCCTTTCCTATAAACCAAAGTTTATTCGTATCCATTTCCTTGCTGCTTTCCTATTTCCACTTGGTCTCGTGTACCGAAGATGTTAACTTTCCTTCACTTCATTGTATACACTAACTCCATACTCTTATCCATCAAAGTTCTTAAATTTCATGTGGCAAGACATCCTGTTCTCTGGGACTAGATTCTTTACCAACACATCCAAAATGGAACAGAAAATCTTGCCTACTTTTCCCTGCAACCAGTTGCCGTTTGGCATCACTTCCAGGGGACACCCTAGCCAACCCTTGCTCATTTCTCACTGCACATGGGTGTTGGTGTGGGCATCGCTTGCAATGAACACCCTAGCCAACCCTTGCATTTCTTTAAATGGCCTGGCTGAACTTCATTAATCTGGAAACATGCTGTTTTTGTAGAGATTGTTGATAGTTCCTCCCGAGCTTGCTTATGGAAGTAAAGGAGTCCAAGAGATTCCTCCAAACGCGACGATTGAGGTAAAAAAGTTCATTTCTCTTTTAAGCTTTGTTCGGTAATGGTAAACAAGTTTCTTATAGTGATGCTATCTTTCATTTTGGGTTCTAAACTTTGCTTTTCTATCTTCACCTTGAATCTGCAGTTGGATATTGAACTACTGTCTATCAAGCAAAGTCCATTTGGGTATGTATGGATGCTGGAGAGCATATTAGGAATTCATCATTTTCACGTTTCCTCAAATGTCTTTTTATTCGAGACTTGGCATGAACTGACTCTACCATTGGTTGCTGTCAATTGCTACTTTCTTGTGACAGGACTGGTGTAAAGCTTGTGGAAGGATGATAAAGTAAGCTCCTTTTATTGCTTATATGCTCCAATGCCTTTGGACCCATATTTATTGAGATTTGTCTATGTTCTCGCCTTCTCGGTATGGTGTATTTTCGGCAGTTTCTGGTCTAAGTTGAATGCTTCACCTATTCCTCTTTGAAAGTCTCACAGAAACTCTTTAATTGTGTCATATCATGTTTTTTTTTTTTTTTTACACTCATTTGATGCATTTGCAGTGATGTATTATAAACGGGCAGTACGCAGGTACTGCACAACCATGCCAGGCATCAGATTTCTGTTATCATAAAATGCCATGCAACATCTCATCACTGCTTTTTAAGTTGCATTAGTTATAGCTTCAATAAGTATAGATGATGATAGAAGTTGGTGTTTGAGTGGAAGTTTTCCTTGTCTTGGCTCATTTCTTTTTACTATCACACTCATCCCTTGATTGCATGGATCTAGCTAGCTTCATAGATAAATAGGGTAGGGTAATTAGCAGATGAGTAGGTTGGATCAAAATATACCCCTCGAGTTTAGGAGAACCGTAAGCTGGAGTATGGTTAATAATTGCTGGTGTTTGGGTAGCAAGCATAGAAATTATGAAGTCCAACGAGTTCCCCCTGAAAGTGGACGTGGTATTGTTTTTTGTTTCTAACAGTGTTTTAAAATCCAGACCAACTGGTCGCATGGAACTGACACAAAGACAGGCCAGTACTGCCAGGTCACTAAAATTCGAGCTAACTGATTATTTGATTAAAAAAAATGCATGAGTGCCCATTGGATAGAAAACAAATTTACTATCCAGCATGACAGAGGCTCTGTTGAATAATGTCTCAGGTAGATGTCTGGAGTAGGCTAGGTGGGAACGGTCGAGAACGCGCACCCAAAAAAAAAAAAAAAAAAAAAGGTAAAGGTCCAGTCTGGGTTTTAGGACATCAGTTGCTCTTGTTAGCTTCAGAGCAACAGTCCTTATGAATGGTAGCTTCAGAATCCTGTTGTTGGCTGCTCAAGCGAAGATCTAAGTTTTCAAGATTGGCCACGGGCACCAGATGCCTTACTGATGACTGTGGCCTTTAGACCTCAGAGCCGATCTTCTAAT
The DNA here is from genome assembly GCA_021015155.1 of Magnolia officinalis. NCBI lineage: Eukaryota > Viridiplantae > Streptophyta > Magnoliopsida > Magnoliales > Magnoliaceae > Magnolia > Magnolia officinalis. The sequence continues at coordinate 87,182,315 of JAJHSJ010000002.1, read as the reverse complement.
GACATTGGTGGATCTGATGTGAGAAGAAGGTTATTGCATGTTGATTATGGATGAATGTTTAAATCCTCAACTCGACAACCCCAATCCGGCATGATAACAACTCGAACTCCACTTAAATTCTTTCAAGAGGAGGTACCAAGTTCCTGCATAAGCGTTGTTTGCCCATTTCCAATAAAAGTTTGTGTCTGCTAGTGTTGCTCTATTGCCAACAGGATCAATTTAGGTTGTCAAATTCAATTAGAGATTCAGAAATAAGAAAGTCAGGGACCTGGAATCCTTGGGGTCCAAAGTTTGTTGCTAAAGTACGGGTCTAGGAATCTCTAAGTAGTAAGAGGGTCTTTTGCCCCCAATCAATAGGGAATAAGAATAGCTGTTGAGTTGAAGGTGTATTACCAACATTGTTGGGTTGGGATACTGTTGCAGTAGCAGTGGTAGCAGCAGTAGCACCGACCACAATGGGAACAGCTTGGGCAACTCTATTGGGGAAGGAAACAAAGGTGCACCTTGCATGACAACAGCATAGTTGTAGTAGCACAGGTTCACTGCTACTGGATTTGCCTGTTTATGAGAAGAAAAGTTCTTCCTTCAATATCAGCAATTAAGTCCCTTGTCTCTCTGAAAGTTATATGAACATTGTTTTCAGTGGAAAGGTTGCTGACTTAGATGGGGTAGTGCGATAGAGGTCATCGTTGCAACCGCTGCAATCCGAGAAATTACTGTAAAACTCAACATGTGGCCGTTCTCTCAACACCGAAGAGGACGGCTTCTTGTTGTAGGGATTTCAACCGTGTTTAGAATGGCAATTAGCTTAGTGGATAGACTTAGTAACCAGGCATTGCAATGCGCAGGTATTGTCATTGATGGAAATTATCATTGTTGTGTTTGGATAACATCCTAGAGTAGGCTATTATTTGGAACTTTGGATGTGTGGAAAACGAATTATGTTGGAAGTCTGAATTTAAATTCACTATTCTAGACCATCCATTATGGAGTCCCTTCTTTGATTGGTTAGTGCTTACCCCTCCCAATAAAACTTTGGTCTAATGTACCTAAGTGTCCACTCAATGGCTAGGGAATTGGATGATCCATATTGATCACGCTATGGATGGTCTGATGATCTAGTCCATCCATCATGTGGCTTCCACCTTTGAGTGCCAACTCGGTTGGATGATCCTAACCATCCACTCAAATGGGCGACCCATCTCGACCATGCAACAACTCATCTGATCATTGACCTAGGCCATCATTCATGTTGTTTTCGCCTTTCATTGGCCATCTCTTCAACCATCTAATCCATGTCTAGGGAAATGGATGGTCCATAATTGATCATATTACAAATGGTCGATTCATCTAGACCATCCATCGTCTGGATCTCACCTTTGATTGTCCATCCTTCACACACTTGGATTGGATGATCCTAACCGTCAATCAGTGGCTAGGAAATGGATGGTCCATATCGATCATACTAAAAACAACCCAATCATTGATCTAGACCATCTATCATGTGGGCCCCACCTTTGATTGTGTTAGAATCATGGTGTGCCGTAAAGGCCGTTACATAAAGGTAACGGTGGCAACCGTTACACGTTACGGGGTCGTAATGGCCGTAACAACCGTTATGGAAAAAAATGATTTGTAATTGTCGTTAACAGCACATTACATACCCTATAAAGGCCATAATAGCCCCATAATGGTCTATTACGGAACATATACAGGTTTTTCGTACTTTTTAATCAACATTACGGGGCAGATAGAGGTTTTTCGGGAGTTTTTTTCAATAAATAAAAAATGAAAAAGAGAGACCATAACGGTCATTACAGGGCTGTAACAGCTGTTATGCCCCGTATCGTAAAGGTAACGGTGGTGGCCGTTACGGCCGCCGTTATCGTTACGGAACACCTTGGTTAGAATGGTCACACGTGTGGACAGTGACCATCATGTTTGGGTCCAGTCTTTGTGCATGGGTTAAGTATATATGAGCTTTTGAGTCTATGGTAGTGTGCTTATTTTTATTTCTTGTTGTAAGGGTATTTTGGTAATTTCCTCTTTTAAGTGAAGCCCTACTAATAAAACTAGAGGGGTGGGAGGCGTGTGAGCATTAGAGCTCTCCACTCTCTCATGTTCTCTCTCTGTCTCTCTCTCACATTCTTTTCTTCTAGATCAAGAACATAGTATCAAAGCAACTTTGATCCAGGTTTTGCTTCTTGATCTCTCTTCTTTACCTTATTACCTTTATTTTTATTTTTATTTTTTCGTTTTCTCTAGCGGGAAACCCTAATGTGTTTGGGGTTGATCTAACCTAATATCTTTTGGGTGTTGTACCCCCACGTGATGGGTGGTGAAATCGTGTTTAACGAGTACATGTAAGGCCTGCTTTTGCATTATACTCGCGTGATGGGACAAAGTGAGCCACCGTTCATCCGGTGTGCAATCTACGTTAAGTTTCTTAAAGCATGAAATCGGATTTGAGGGCTGAAAATTCAGAAATTTGTGAAGACCCTCCTTTATTATGTTGATCGAGACAAGTTGAAGGTTGGAATCAGGTATTGATTTAGTACATCAATTTATTGGAGAATTTGTGTTGAAGGAAAATTGTTGTTATTATTCAGATGGATTCAAAAAATGACCTCAAGAGCAGTATTTTATCCTCATCGGATTTGGTGCCCCTCCAAATAAGATCAATGAAATTGAATGACACAAGCTATCTATAGTGGGTCACATCCATAGAAGTTTTTTTGGCTGGAAAGAGGAAGTTAAATATTTGATATCCCCTAAGCCTAATACCACCGCTACAAATTATGGTGATTGGGAGGTAGATGATGCCCAAATTAGGGCATTGTTGTGGAATAACATGGAATCACATATTAGTGCCAATGTTATCTTCCTTAAGACCGCTAAAGTTGTCTGAGACACCTTGAAGGAGATGTATTCTGGTGAGAAAAATTTAATCTGTATTTATGAACTCTTACAGAATATATTCGCATTTAGCAGGGAGATAAAAGTGTGGGAGAATATTATTCTGCCGTACGCGGCATGTGGGAAGAGTTGAATGTATATCAACCGTTGCCAACCGATTTTCAGGTTATGCTTAGGCAAATGTTGGAATTTCGTGTTGCTAAATTTCTGCCCTTCGACCCGAGTTTGAGCCTATGAGGTCCTTGATTCTTGGAGGTAGTGCAATTTCCTCAGTGACAGAAGCATTCGCCAGAGTATAGAGGATGACTGGCATGTTTACTCAAAGTTCCACTTCATTAGATCGTTCAACTTTTATTTCTGCAGTGGGCAGAGGTGATGGGGGATTTCAAGGTGGCCGTGGTTGAGGCGGTAGATTTGGAGGTGGCCGTGGTCGTGGTCGTGGTGTGATTGTCATTGCACCCATTTTGGCCTCAACAATCATAATATTGATTCATGCTATGATCTTCATGGAAAGCTTGCATGGGCTAATCAAGTTAACTCTTTGGAGGATAGTTTAGAAGGTTATGTATCCAATCCCGCCACTCTTGCTGAGCCAAGCACTTCAGGTGACACAATCACTATGTCCAAGGAAGAGTATGCCAAGCTTCTGAAAAATCATTCCACTCATGTGTCTTCTTCCACTGCTACCCTTGCTCAGTCAGGTACATCGTCTTACATTTTCTGAGTGTACTCCATGGATTATTGATTCTGCTGTTTTCGATCATATGACCGGTAAGCGTAATTTGTTGTCCAAGTTAGTCCAATCTTCATCCGTTTCATCTGTTACCTTGGCCGATGGCACTTCAACTAGTGTATCTAGTGAGGGTTCCGTATGTCCTACATCAGATCTTTTGTTGTCATTAGTTCTGTATATTCCAAAGTTTCCATTGAGCCTATTATCTGTAAGTAAACTAACCAAATCCTTTTTATTGTGAGTTTCAGGATCGAAGGATGGGGAGGATGATTGGTGAAGGGCATGAATCTAATTGACTTTACTATGTCAAGAATGAAATGACCGAAGTTGGTGCTGCATTGCAAGCTAACATCTCTCCACATCAATGGCATTCCAGGTTTGGGCACCCATTCTTAGCTAATTTGAAGCATCTTGTCCCGTTTGTTCTGTGTCTAAATTAAATGTTAAGCTTGTGAGTTAAGCATGCATCACGGAGTGTCTTTTCTTTCCCGTGAAGATATAGTGATAAACCATTTTATTTAATACATTTAGATGTTTGGGGACCAATTCATATTTCTAGTTTATCCGACTTTAAATATTTTGTCATTTTTGTGGATGATTGCTCTAGAATGACATGGTTATATTTGATGAAAGATCGTTCTGAGGTGTTTATGTATTTCAAAGAATTTCATGCTCAAATCCAAACTCAATTTGATGATAAAGTGTGTGTTCTAAGATCAGATAATGCCAAGGAGTACAAATCAATTTTTTTTATCTCCTATTTCTAATCTTATGGCATCATTCACCAAACATCCCATGCACACACACCGCAACAAAATAGAGTCGTTGAGTGCAAAAATCATCATTTGCTTGAAGTAGCTAGGGTGTTATTACTAGACATGAAGGTTTCAAAGAGTTTTTGGGGCTATGCTCTTTTAACTGCATGTTATCTTATAAATCTGACGCCCTCATTAGTATTAGGAGCTCAAACTCCTTTGTCTGTCTTGTCTCCCCTAGTGTCCTTCCTTTTCTCTTCCTCTTAAAATGTTTGGATGCGTTTGTTTTGTACATCAATTGGATCATGTCTCCGATAAGTTTGAGCTTAAAAGCTGTAAAGTGTGTTTTTCTGGGGTACTCAAATACTCGGTGTGGCTACAAATGCTATAATCCTATTACCTAAAGACAATTTGTGTCCATTGATGTCACATTTTTTGAAACTGGATATTTCTCCGATGATGGAAAGACGTTGCAATATTCCAAAATTCTACCACCCTTCCTGTCGTGACGGACACAAATTTACCAACAAAGCAAACCACAGAGTCACATCCCAATCCTCTGTCGTTGCAGGTTTACTCCAGACGTTCCAAGAGAAGTATTGAAGCACCTAGTGATGTGTCCTCTGCCAGTTCTACCAATCCGTCTGAAGATCCTCCTCTTCAGTCTTCACCAGACTGGTTGAATGAAGCCGATAAACCTATTGTTGTTTGAAAGGGTATACGTTCTTGTACTCTACATCCTATTTCCATTTTTTTTTTCATTGAATGGTCTATCACCTATTGCTGCTCGAAAGGGTATATGTTCTTGTACTCTTCATTTCAATAGTTTGCTTTGTCCTAGTAGTTTGTGTCTATCCCTCAATCGTTTTAGGTGGCTGTACATTCTTATGGGTGGAAAAGAGCTACAGAAGAAGAAATGGTTGCGCTTCTAAAGGCTCGTTTGGTGGCAAAAGGATATACTCAAATGTTTGGAATTGACTACTCTAAAACCTTTTCTTCGGTGACCGAGCTTCATTTAATTCGTTTCTTCACGGTGATTTACTTGAAAAAGTATATATGGAGCAACCACTTGGCTTTGTTGCTTAGGGGGAATCTGATAGAGTCTGTCAGCTAAGAAAGTTGATTTATGGGTTAAAGCAGTCTCCACGTGCGTGGTTTGACAAATTTAGTAAAGTGATAATACAGTTTGGGATGAAACGCAATCAGACTGATCACTCAGTCTTTGTTAGGTATAGTGAGACTGACTCTGGGTCTTGTCGTTTACGTGGACGACATCACATTACTGAAAATGATAGTAAAGGCATATATGAGTTGAAGAAGTTCTTGCAGCAACAGTTTTGTACAAAGTTGGGAATTAATTTATCGCAAAGGAAATATGTTATGGACTTGTTAGAAGAGATAGGTTTACAGGGGCTAAGTCGGTTATAACTCCCATGGATGCAAACTCCAAATTAAGTACATATGAAGGATACCTTTTTGATGATCCAGGCAGATATCGCCAGTTGTTTAGGAAATTGATCTATTTAACTATTACACGGCCTGATATTACTTATCTAGTTAGTGTAGTTAGTCAATTTATGCAAGCCCTTAGCGTATCTCATATGGAAGCTATGGCCCGCATACTTAAATATTTGAAGGGTGCCCCAGGTCGGGGAATTCTCTATAAGCGAAATGGACATCTTAGAGTGGAAGGATTATCTGATGCAGACTGGGCTGGATCTCCTTCAGATAGGCGATCCACCACAGGTTACTGTACCTTTGTAGGAGGTAATCTTGTTATCTGGAAAAGCAAGAAGCAACAAGTTGTTGCCCATTCTAGTGTAGAAGCAGAGTATAGAGCCATGGCCCATACCATGTGTGAACTTGTGTGGTTGAATGTGTTGATGTATGAGTTAGGTTTTGTGGTTGATACTCCTATGAACCTATATTGTGATAATCAAGTTGCATCACATATCACCAATAATCCAGTTTATCATGAGATGACCAAGCATATTGAAGTATACTGCCACTTCATTGCCACTTCATTAGAGAGAAGGTTGCAAACAAGGAAATATCCACACCGTTCATCAAATTTGAAGACCAAGTTGTTGATATGTACACAAAGGCTTTAAGTCGGACTCATTTGGACATGTTTTTTGACAACTGGGCATTTATGATATATATGCTCCAACTTGAGGGGGAGTGCTAGAATGGTCACACGTGTGATGTAATCACCTGTGTGGACACATGTGACGTGTCCACATGTATGACCATCATGTTTGGGTTAGTCTTTATGCATGGGTTGAGCATACATGAGCTTTTGAGTCTATGGTAGTGTATATATTTTTGTTTCTTGGTGTAAGGGTATTTTTGTAATTTCCTCTTTTAAGTGAAGCCCTACTAGTAAAACAAGAGGGGTGGGGGCGTGTGAGCTCTCTCATGTTCTCTCTCTCTCTCTCTCTCTCTCTCTCTCTCTCTCTCTCTCTCTCTCTCTCTCTCTCTCTCTCTCTCTCTCTCTCCTCCTTCTTACATTCTTTCTTCTAGATCGAGAACAGATTGAACATTTGTCACCACCTTGGATTGGATGATCGTAACCGTCCATCAATGGCTAGGAAATGGATGGTCCATTATGATGATATTACAAATAATTCAACAATTTATCTAATTGTTTATCATGTGGGTTCTACCTTTTATTGCTCATTGAAAAAATTTACTTCGTCAATCTCGGTCATACATTTAGTGGCTAGGCAGGGCGTAAGAGCCTTTGTCGCACGATCTCCCTAATTATATACTCCGTACAAGCAATGTTCGTCTTTGTGGTATCGGTATCGTTACAAGTATCGTTAGCTAGGGAGACAGAAACATGTATTGATAGCGCTGATACCTGTATTGTTGATTGAAGGAAATATAGGGAAAATATGCGGAAAATGGTGGAAAAAAATAATTTCCCATTTAATGGGGGCCTAAAAGCATGCGCCATTGTAAGAAACCAATGTAATAGTAACCAAAATGACTTTATATAATATATGCAGATACCAATTAATGACCGGCTATCTCTCATTCCGGCATGGAATTAAGAGGTGGCTCGAAGTCATCATCTGCATCCCTGCTTTGTCTATCATGATATTGTTGCTTAATATGTCGATAGTATTGTGCCTAGGTCATGGATTGCTCATGCCAATAAAGGTACTATCTCACATATCTCTGATCGCCATCCTCACCGAACTATACGAGTATGCCCAGATGTGGGTATTACATGATGAACATCGATTGTGGCTAAGTAGGGTCCTAGGGGGACAAACAGATTCTAACCCCAACTCCCGGACAATATTGAGCTCAATCATATGACAGGTACCTCGTAATTGGAAATGTTATCCGTTGGCTGTGCATATCCATAGGTGGACGATTGTGATTGAGTGTCGTAGCCGCCGTGCCCATAGTCATAATATCCCCCATGCAAATAAGGTGGAATGGAAGTGGAGCTCTCTTGCTCTGAAGTAATATTCATGGATGACAAGCTGTGTGCAAGAGACTCCTCAACGTGTGCTACATTCTTCCGATCATTACGACACTGAAAATGTTGACTGGGCGGTGCTGCCCTCTGCGAGAATAATGGACGGGATCTATGGTCTTCATCTTGGACGGCATGGTTAAAGTGAGCCTTCTTGTGAACTGGTTAACAAATTGCTGACTCTAACTCGTCATGTAACCCCCACCACCATCGTCTCCACTCTTGTAGCCTACAACTCCGTTGGTACCGCTGCCGCCACCACTTCCACTAGACTAACCTCCCTCTCCTTCCTCGCCACTTCCATCCTTGTTATTATTCCCACCATCACTGTCAAATGAGCATAAAGTCTCATCATTGCTCAATATGACCCTACGATAGGGAGGGCGCTGTGAAGGTGCCTCGCCAACCCCATCAGGACACACCAGACTCATCATCAAAGAATTGAAGGAGTTCACCTTAGTTCTCTGCTCGTTGATAACCTGGTCGGCATCGATACTAAGAGACCACTCCCCTGGTTACCTCCGGAGTGGGATCTCCCTCAACATTATCTAAATCAGTTGGCTTGACCAAGTGAGCCCTTAGCATTATTACTAAACTGTGTCATCGTGCCTATCAATAGTAGGTTGAGCGGGTCTTGATGTGCCTCCATGCCTCGATCTGCTCGTAGTTGCCTCTCTTTCAGCTTCGTATTATAATGGCAATATAGATCTTTGTAGCTTTTCATATCCCGGTTTGTTCCTATTATTGGCGTGAGTGACTATGTGCTTTAATTCCTTTCACATGGCAAAGAGGAGAGTCTAGGCGAGAACATGGATGACCAATAACTGTAGTGTGGGTATATCACCTTCGTACATGGCCCACTACTCGTCGATCCATCAAAAGCATGTTTCAGTTTAAACGGAGAATGCAATTACTTTCATAAAACCATACTATTTAAGTAATTAAAATAATAAATATACTCATATGGCATCATCGTCTCTTGATGCTTTTGCGTGTGCGATCAAGAACAAATCCTTGACATCTTTAAAACACAACAACTATAAGCACAGATTCACAAATCACCATTATTAATCACTCGTATATATATAGAGACTATAAAAAAGTAAATCTATTTTACCATTACCGAAATCTGTCAATTTGCATTTACTTTGTTCTTGAAATCTGCTTTTGTCTTCGAGCTAGAGAACACACTTTTCATAGACCTGGAGGATGGCTATCGTCAATTTGTTATCCTCAGTCGACATTTGTAATGGAATTTGGGGTTTAGGTAATATGCTGAACCCAAATAATATTTAATCAGTTGTAATAACATATAAACAAAAGTAATACTTAAAGTGCAAGTGCTAGTTCGAGTGATAAATAAATTACGTTAAGCATAACAAACTTACTAGCCTAATGGAGTGGATGGTCAAGGGTCTAGGTCCATTTGTCATTGATGATCTGGAGCACTCATAGATGCGTATGGGGAAATGCAGCCTGTATCCCCTCTCTCATCAATCTCATAAGCTTGTACAAGGACGCCATTGAAGGCCACGTCTCATTCTCTATGGCCTTGAGGACCCTTGTAAATTGGTTGCAAGATGCCAATGGCGTCATGAACTGTCCTAGAAGGAATCACTAAGGGCCTATTTGATTCTCAATTTTTCTTGGTAAATATAGGTAAAAAGGTAATAACAACTTTTGCCTGGTATTTGCAAGAGCTGGAAATTGATTGGCGTTTCCACCTTGAAAATCAGTTCGAAAAGGGAGTTGTTGAGTTTGTCTTAAATTTGTGGGGTCCATTGTGATGGATGTGACTTATCCATGTTGTCCATCCGTTTTACCAACATAGCATGGTTGGCTTTCATTTTCCACTGTTTCCAGTGGTGTGGTCCACTTAAGCTCTGGATCTGCCTTATGTTTCGGCTTAGGCCCTAAAATGAGCTGGATGAAGGGATGGAAGGCATGGATAAGTTGCACACATCATGGTGGGCCCCACAAATTTTGTGCATTTCTACCATGGGTTTGGAGATGAATACGTTCAAATAGCTTGCCTATCAACGTCATGTTGGGAAGGGTGCATGAATTGCAAATGGAAATAATTATTATCCATTTACGATAAATTATAAGGGAATTAAAAAATCAAACAAGCCCTAAGCATTCTACAATCTTCTGTGCATTTTAGGTCTATCTCTAATTTCACTAGAAATTTCTCTTAAATCTGAATAATCTTCTTAGCCCCACTCTATGCCTGTACAAGCTGTCGAGTGCGCTAAAATTCATGGCGAATCCTGTCGCACCCAGTCGAGCGATATTCACCTAACACCGCTCACCCTTAGTGGCCAACAATCATAAGCAAGTATATATAAAGTTACCCTCCTTGCCGATTCAATAACGTTCCTGACCGTATCTCTTTGCCCTATCGACTTGAGCATCAGGTCAATGCAATGAGCCACACATAGGTCCAATAGATATTATACTTCTTCATCAACTTCTTCCTCGCCTTGAAGAATACACTATTGTTGTCTGTCACAACTTGCACCGCATTTTTTAACCTCACCTCTCTAATCACTCCCTTTAAAAGGTTGTGATCTTTTATATGGGCGGATGTATTAATAGATTTGAGGAAAATAGTCTGCCCTCTATAATATACTATAAAGTTGATAATGGACAACTTCGTCGGTCCTGTCTACCCATCACACATGATCGTTACCCTGTATGTCTCCTAGTTCGGCTTGAGCTCATGTATCCAAGCCTTCATCTCCTTGTACTTGTGATCGAGGTAGACTCCTAAGATCTCATTTGCCGTTGGAGGCTTTATGCTTATCTCAACACGTTGCGCGATGTCAATCATATTGTGAAAGTGAGGACCGATTGCCACATTTGCTGGTATGTGGCTCGAAATGAATCACTTAGCTATGATGCTCCTCAAATTCTCCTTGAAACTCTCTTATTCCATGTCTTTTAGATTCTTTTGCTTTGCAGCTGCAATGTGTGCATTTGTAACACGGACACTTCAGGCATGTTGTAGGTCAGGCCTGCTTGAACCACCATCACCCCTACTACCGCCCTCACCTCTCTGCTACCGCCTCGCCTCCCCTACTACTCCCACCAACCTCCTATCTAGAGGTCCCAAACAACGGCCTAATCTCCTTAAGTTGTCTCTTCTGCTCCCTTTTCCGTCCCGATGCTAAGAACCAGCGCATCGCTTGTCTATTCTCCCTCATATCCCACTCAATAATAGAGTCCTTGGGATATGCCAACACCTAATTATCATTGCCGTCCTGGTCCTCATTAATAGTCCCTAGGCCCTGTTTGGGATCCCGTAACTTCTCTTTAATATCCCTCATCCATGCCTGTTGCTGCTAACTACGTGTCTTCCCCTCACTCAACACTTTCTTAATCTCTGCTCTCACTTCCTTTGGAACACTTGAGCAGTCCTTCACATTCTATTATCCTCTGCCTTGTGCTCCTTTAGCTTAGACACTCCCCACTCCTCATGTGTGGCCATAGTAATTGCAAAGTGTTCTATATCTATTTTCCTTTATTGACCGTTCATGTTTCTATTGAATGTCCCTTACTCTTCCTTTTTCCGATGACATTTTGCTTCCTACTACTTGCATACAAATACAACCAATAATAATATAATAATCACTTCAATATCATTGAAGGAAAGAACAAGTAATGCATCAATCCATGCATGCATGCAAACAAACATGCATTCATACCTCTAACCATCCATCCATCCATGCATGATACATACATAAACACATGCAAGATGATCCATCCAGCCATCCATCCATGCATGCATGCATATAAACAAAAACACATGCATGATGATCCATCCATGTGTGCATGGATACAAACATACATAGACACATGTAGGATGATCCATTCATCCATTCATCCAACCATCATCCATGCATGCAAACGTACATAAATACATGCAGGATGATCCATCCATCATCCATCCATGCATGCATACAAACATGCATGATGATCCATCCATCCATCCATCCATGCATGCATGCATACAAACATACATAAACACATGCATGAAGGTCTATCCATCCATCCATCCATGCATACAAACATACATAAACACATGCATGATGATCCATCCAATCGTCCATCCATGAATGCATACAAGCATACATAAACACATGCATGATGATCCATCCATCCATCCTTCTGGCCATCCATCTATCCATGCATGCATAAAGAATACATAAACAAACACCTGCGTGATGATTCATCCGTCCGTCCATGCATGCATACAAACATACATAAACATACATGATTATCCATCCAACCAACCAACCAACCAACCATACATCCATGCTTGCATGCACATACACACATCCATCCAATCATCCATGCATACATACACACACACACATGATCCATCCATACACATACACACAATGCATACACATACACACAATGCATGATCCACACATACATCCATGCGTACATACACGCACACACACACATGATGGATAGACATACAAATCCATGATCCATCCATCCATCCAAGTATACACACATTCACACACATACACATATACCGCCATGCATCCATTGAAAAATAAATTTCAAATGGAATTGTTTAAATAAACAGATTTTATTTTAAAAATGAAAAAAAAAAAATCTAAAAAAAGAAGTTGAATTTATTTATTTTTTCAATTAAACAGTTTTTATTTTTCAAAAATATAGATAATAATTTTTTTTTTTCAAAAAATCAAAAGTCACCATGATAAACATGGAACCATAAAAAAGAAGAAATTAAAAGAAAATAGAAATCTAAAAAAAGAAGTTGATTTTTTTTTTTTCTTCGAATTAAACAGATTTTTTTTTTTCGATGATAAAATAAATATTATTTTTTTAAAAATCAAGAGATCACCATGAATTGATAGGTCAACCCCTTCTCATGCTCACGTAAAAAATTGGGGCTCCAATTAAAAGAAAATGGGAAAAAATCGGATTTTCTCCATTTTCCTAAAATTTAAAAAATTGATCCCCCAATCTCATGATTTTCCACCCAAATCCATGTCAATGCATGAAAATCATGTGTAAACATGGATTTAAAGTGAAATCCATGTGAAAATAAAGAAAAAGCCAAAAATTTCAATATTTTATACCTTCTAGATTCCAGCCCACCGATGCTTTGATCCATGATTTCGCTCCCAAATTCGAGCTTCGATCCACAGGGAGTGAAGGAGAGTTGATGCAGGACATGAGATTTAAATATGATATGCAAGATTTCTAGCTTAGATCATACCAATTCAGAAACAATTACACAAATTCCACATCCCACATGAAAATCCAAACATTCAATTAAAGGGGAATCTATGCAGGTCCAGGCCTACACAGGCTAGGACTGGACTAATAAAAATTATAAGCTAAAAGATTTCAAAGGGAAATAGAAATCAACCACTCATGCATAACAAACAGTCCCTAATCCAAGGGATTTCCCAATCTTAATTTAAGGAACCCTAGGGTGAAAAAATGGGCAAATAAATTAGGGCTAATGCAAACTAAGGCTAGGGTTTATAAAATAGGAATGAAAAAAAGGAAAACCAGAGGAAAACTTAACCCGGAAAAGCTTCTGCGCGCAGATGGTGACCCGGGGCTGACGCACGTGCGCGGGTGGGCTGGCCGCACGTGTGATGGAAGCCCGCCTCCCCAAAGTGACACCTAGGCCTTGGTCGGCTAAGGGAGACCTCCAATCCTTCTAAGTTTGATGACGATCCGACGTAAGGTCGAGGCGTAGTGTTCCGCTGAAGTTTCAACCCTCCTGCAGGTCCAGATTTTGGAAACTGGCTGTGGAGGGATGAATAGCTACAAAAGTTGGGAAATTCAAAGCAATAATGATTATAGAAGATGAGATATATGGATGGGAGAGGGTAGGGATGGATGGGGATAGATGTGGCTTCACACCACGTAGTTAGTCCTTCGAAAAGGGAGGGCTTCGCACCCACTTTTGAATTCTTCCACAACTCGCTAAGAGAGCAGAAAAATAAAGAAGAAATTTTTGTTAAGTTGAATGAATCAAAAGAACTACAAGGGGTGCCTATTTACAGGGAAAATCCTATACCCCAAAAACTCGCACCATGTGCACAACTTATTACTTGACGATGAAGTAAACTAAAATAAAAACCAAACAAAGAAATCTAAAGCGTTCACGATGTTCTAAATAATAACAATAAGCAAAATCTAAAATATGAAGTCAATCCGACGAGTGGGCCACGATCATGAGATCCCATGATGGGCTTTTCTTGACTATCGGGCCTACTTTTTTGAACCAAAACTTGTCTTCTAGCTAGGAGGCCCTCCTTGGACGTCGTCATCGAGCCAGATCGATGGTGGGGTCCTTTTGCGTACGTACGTGCGTAGGAGTGGTGGTGTACGTGCATGTGTAGGCGACATGCTGGCGTGCGTGTGCACAATGTCCTCATCAACTCTCCCTGGCTGCGAAGATTTCACCACTGGCGAAATAAAACTCCTGAACCGCTCTAGGATGTCAGGATCAAGTATCCGAAGCTCCTCCTCAGTGAGCCACGTGCTGTCTGAAGCTGGGCGCGACTTCCATTTAACTAGGTACTTCTGAAACCCGCTGCTCGACGTTGAAACTATCTCATGGTCCAGGATATCCTTTATTTCCTCTCTGAGTGTGTGAAGGCTAGGTATGGGAGGCGGAGGCTGGGACGAAAGGTCGGGAAGAGGCTATGGATCAAGGGGTAAATCTGGGAAATGAGGATGCATGGGCGAAGGGCCGGACAAAGTATCAGCGGGTCCCTGAAAAGCAACTAGATCCTCCACATTGAATGTGGAACTAATTTCCATGGAAGGTGGAAGATCTACCTCATACGCATTGAGACCGTTTCGCTTTATAATTTTGAAGGCCCAGCGCTACGCGCGTATAACTTACGAACGGCCCTCGGAGGGTACCGCTCGGACCCGATGCGGACCATCACAGAGTCCCCAACATTGAACTCTTTGAAACGTCTATATTGGTCTGCAGAAAATTTGTAATGTTCATTACTAGTAGTGATTTTTCGCTTGATTTCTTGATGCAATGAATGTATGTGATGCGCAAAAGACTTTGCAGACTCTGATGGCCTATGGGACAATGACATGGGGATAAGATCAATAGGCTTCCTGGGCTTGTAACCAGTAACGATTTCAAAAGGACTCCTGTGGACCTATTTACAGAACTATTGTATGCAAACTTGGCAATGGGTAGTACGGTGTCCCATGTCTTGGTATGCTCCCCCACTAAACATCGAAGTAAACTCCCTAGGATCCTATTAACCACCTCAGTTTGGCCATCTGTATGAGGGTGGTAGGCAGAAGAAAATTGGAGCCTAGTATTCATCATGTGCCATAGTGTCTTCCAAAAGTAACTCATGAATCTTACGTCACGGTCAGACACTGGTTTTTGGTAACCCATGTAGTTTGACGACCTCACTAAAGAATAGCTTAGCAACATGAGATGTGTCGGAGGTCTTAGAATAAGGAATGAAGTGGGCTATTTTAGAGAAACGGTCCACGACAACAAATATGGAATCATGTTTCCGAATAGTCTTGGGAAGTCCAAGCACGAAGTCCATACTGATGTCCTGCCAAGGGATGAATGAGACTTGCAAAGGTGTGTATAATCCTGTATTCTATTTCTTTTGCTTTGCCAGTTGACAAGTACGACATTGCCCCTATAATTTTGGCCACGTCTCGCTTGAGGCTTGGCCAGTAAAACCTATCCTCCACTAGGGCAATGGTCTTGTCTCGACCGAAATGACCTGCAACCTCTCCTGAATGTAACTCCCAGACAAGAAAATTGCGGAGGGAGGTGCATGGTATGCACAAGCGGTCACTCCTAAACAAATATCCGTATAAAATCAAATATTCACTGTTAGCTCCTGACGGACTTTCTAACAACGACGCGTACACAAATCCGAAATCTGGACACTCAGAATACTCTTCTTTGATGCGCTCAAGGCCCGTAACTTCAACACTCATGGAGTTGAGTGATGTCACTCAACGACTCAACGCGTCGGCGGGCTTATTCTCTACACCGGCCTTGTGCTTAAGCATAAAAGTGTACTCTTGAAGGAATTGAACCCACTTGGCATGCATAGGGTTTAATTTCTTCTGAGAGTTCAGATATCTCAAGGCCTCATGATCTGAGAATAAGACGAATTCTTGCGACAATAGGTAATGACGCCAATGGCGCAGAGATTGCACTACCGCATAGAATTCCTTGTCATAGGTGGAATATCTTTGTTTCGCCTCATTCAGTTTCTCACTAAAAAAGGCGACAGGGTGCTCTTCCTGACTAAACACTCCTCCTATGCCGACTCCTGACGCGTCACATGCGACTTCAAAAACTTTTGAAAAATCTAGAAGTCGCGTAACTAGAGCTTCGGTCATCTTGACCTTTATCTCATTGAAGGCCTTCGAGGCGGCCTTTGTCCATTGAAACTTTCCTTTTTTTATGCAATCTGTGATGGGAGTCATAATGGAACTGAAACCTCAAATGAACTGCCTATAGAAGGTGCTAAGCCATGAAAGCTGCGCACCTCATGAATATTGCGGGGTTCAGGCCAATTGACGATGGCCTTGACCTTCTCGGGATCCGCCGATACGCCCTCAGCTGACACAATAAAACCTAAGAAGATCACGCTACTAGACAAAAGCGCATACTTCTTTAGGTTGGCGTACAACTTCTCGGCCCTAAAGATCCCACAAACCTGCCTCAAATGGTTGAGTTGTTGTTCCTTGGTCATACTATAAATCAAGATATCATCAAAGTATACGACCAGGAATTTCCCCATGAAGGGTCTCAACACTTGGGTCATCACATGCATGAAAGTGTTTGAGGCGTTAGTTAACCCAAAAGGCATAACTAGGCACTCGTATAACTCATCCTTTGTCTTGAACGCCGTCTTCCACTCATCACCAGGGTGTACACGGATTTGGTGATAACCACTTTTGAGGTCAATTTTTGAGAAGATAGTAGCATCGGCCATCATATCCAACATGTCATTAAGACGCGGTATGGGAAACCGATACTTGACTGTGATTTTGTTAATGGCCCTACTATCAACACACATCCTCCATGTGCCATCCTTTTTAGGTGTAAGAAGGGCAGGCATGGCACACGGGCTCATGCTTTCTTGAATGAAACCCTTCTCTAGGAGCTCATCAATCTGCCTCTTCAACTCCACATGTTCCTTTGGGTTCATTCTGTAATGCGGGAGGTTTGGTAGAGTCGCCCCAGGGATTAAATCGATGGCATGCTGTATATCCCTCATAGGGGGAAGCTCATTCGGTAGATCTTCAGGGAAGACATCACGAAACTCATGTACTACCAGAATGGCCTCAGTAGGTAACTCTACGCTAGCCTCTGGTATACTCTCCTTAGCCACGAGGGCGTATACCATCGCGTCCGCCTCCGTCTCTCGCTCAAAGTCTTTGGCATTGAGAATATGGAGCGGTTTGGACTTGGACTTCGATTCCTTTGCTTCTTTCGAGCCACTCACACCACTCTGTGTGGTAGACTCCTTTCTAGTCGTACTCTGGGTGGCAGAGGGTTTAGCTTAACCTTCTTGCCCTCAAACCGGAATGTACACATTTGAACGACTAAATATGGTGACATCCCTGTAGTAGAGCCATGGTCTGCCTAGAATAATATGGCCAACGTCCATGGGAACAACATCACACCAAAGCGTGTGTTTATAAGATCCAAATTGAATAGGAACAAGACAATGGTGTGATGTTGGAATGGAGGTTTCGTCAACCCAGGAAACTCTATAGGGTTGAGGATGAGTTTCCAGCTTCAAACCCAAATGGCTCACAATGCTAGTCGATGCCACGTTGGCACAACTACCACTATCTACGATCAATTTACAACTCTTTTCTCCACATTTGGCATAAGTGTAAAAGATCGTGTTGTGGCGCCAGTTATCAGTGTTCTTGACTTGAGCCAAAGCGCAACGCACAATTGCGAGGGTCGCAGACTCTTGCACTCCCTCTTCTTCATCACTAGGGGTCTCTACGGGCTCATATTCTTCCTCTTCGCCATCACTCTCTGGGGGCACTACTTCTACCTGGCCATCAATAAAGAATACTTTGGTGCCTCTCTCATGCTGCACTGGTGAGCAAAATGACCAAACCCCTGACACCTAAAACACCTAGTGGCTCCACTTCCCTGTGAACTAGACTAGGCAATTTCTTTACCCTTATCATCCTTGGACCTAGGCTGTAAATTGTTGGAAGGTTTGTTCTGATATCCAGTGTTAGGTTTAGCCCCAGAGGGATTGGCCTTAGCACTAGAATCGCGAAAATCAAATCGGCTTCCCACAGACACTTTGAGATATTGCTCGACGTCCAACACTACTTGATACAACTGTTCGATAGTGATTATGCCTTTGATGAGCAATTCTCTCCTAATGTCAGGATGGAGGCCCGTTTTAAAACGAGCAAGGGTGAGTACAGGGTCCTCATCAACCTCACAGCGAGTCAAGTACTCTTCGAATTTCTCAATATAGTCAGCAACATTCATGGAACCCTGTCGAAGAGACTGCCACTCCTCAATCAACCGCAGGCGATAAGAGAAAGGGAGGTACTTCTCTTTCAACATTTCTTTCATTTCTCCCCAATGGACTATTGGGAGTTCCCTCGCTCTTTCTTTTTTTCGCTCAACCGTCGCCTAAAACCTCTTTGCTTGACCCACAAGCTTCATCTTGGCGAAACGGACTCGTCGAGCATTCGACATATCATACCACTTAAAATAGTGGTCCATATCCGCCAACCAATGTAGAAAGGCTTTAGGGTCCAAGTGGCCATCAAATGTAAGGGCATTTACCCTAACTCCCTTGAGGAGTTGTGCATTTGGGTCATTGATCATGATGTCCCTCACAGGGTGGGTGCACAAGTATGCGCCCATGACCAGCTCCGTAGCCGCCTCCATTCCTTGGTCTAACCTCCTGACCAACTGCCTGAGATTGGGCATCCTCCCCAGTGGTGGGGTTTGCCCTGAAGGAGGCCTCTATTTCTTCGAGGCGTTTATCTATGTGTTGTTCCCAATGCTTATTCAAGGACTCAACCTATTGGGCTAACTTGGCCACTGTTTCTTGCAGTTGCTCCATGTTTAGTGTGGGGTGCAAACCGAAACCACGACCCGTACGTGTGGGCATACACTGACTTGCTCAACCTAAGGACCTGCTACGACAACTATATGCGTCTAAAAACTAAATGATCCTACGAGACTCTATATGAAAGCGACTACACACCGTTACTAAGATTCAACTACATATATCAGGGACTACGGTTTTCTAGCAGCTATATATGATGGATCGGATGCATGAAGGACTCAAACAAACTAAAACCTAAATATGTGGTGAATTCCCCTACAAAAACCCTAGGCTCTGATACCAAATTTGATGCAAGACATGAGATTTAAATATGATATGCAAGATTTTTGGCTTAGATCATACTAATTCAGAAACAATTACACAAATTCCACATCCCACATGAAAATCCAAACATTCAATTAAAGGGGAATCTATGCGGGTCCAGGCCTACACAGGCTAGGACTGGACCAATAAAAATTATAAGCCAAACGATTTCAATGGGAAATAGAAATCAACCACTCATGCATAGCAAACAGTCCCTAATCCAAGGGATTCCCCAATCTCAATTCAAGGAACCCTAGGGTGAAAAAAGGGGCAAATAAATTAGGGTTAATGCAAACTAAGGCTAGGGTTTATGAAATATGAATGAAAAAAAGGAAAACCAGAGGAAAACCTAATCCGGAGAAAGCTCCTATGCGCAGATGGTGACCCGGGGCTGACGCACGTGCGCGGGTGGGCGGGCCGCATGTGTGATTGAAGCCCACCTCCCCAAAGTGACACCTAGGCCTTGGTCGGCTAGGGGAGACCTCCAATCCCTCCAAGTTTGACGACGATCTGACGTAAGGTCGAGGCGTAGTGCTCTGTCAAAGTTTCAGTCCTCCTGCAGGTCCAGATTTTGGAAACTAGCTGTGGAGGGATGAATAACTGCAAAAGTTGAGAAATTCAAAGCAATAATGATTATAGAAGATGAGATATATGAATGGGAGAGGGTAGAGATGGATGGGGATAGATGTGGCTTCACACCACGTAGTTAGCCCTTCCAAAAGGGAGGGTTTCGCACCCACTTTTGAATTCTTCCACAACTCACTAAGAGAGCAGAAAAATAAAGCAAAATTTTTTATTAAGCTTGAATGAATCAAAAGAACTACAAGGGGTGCCTATTTATAGGGAAAACCCTATACCCCAAAAACTCGCACCATGTGCGCAACCTATTACTTGGCGTTGAAGTAAACTAAAATAAAAACCAAACAAAGAAATCTAAAGCGTTCACGATGTTCTAAATAATAACAATAAGCAAAACCTAAAATATGAAGTCAATCCGACGAGTGGGCCACGATCATGAGATCCCATGATGGGCTTTTCTTGACTATCGGGCCCACTTTTTTGAACCAAAACTTGTCTTCTAGCTAGGAGGCCCTTCCTGGACGTTGTCATCGAGCCAGATCGATGGTGGGGTCCTCCTTCTGCGTACGTACGTGCGTAGGGGTGGTGGTGTGCGTGCGTGTGTAGGCGGCATGCGGGCGTGCGTGTGCACGATGTCCTCATCAAGAGTTTGCCAATTTTCACCCCAAACTAAGACTTGGAAAAAAGAAGAAGGGAAGATTCCTTGTTTTGTTTTAAAATTTTTTTTTGGATTTTTTTTTTTTTCTCTATTTACGCAAGGGGCTACTGTCAGAAGAGGGAAGTCCACTTGTGTTGCTGATACAAGCGATATTTGGTACTTGTACACATGAGGAAATCTTGATATGTTGGTGGTACACAATATTATCGATAAATGACAAGACATCGGTGATATATGGAAATCCAACGAATAAATGAGTTATTGATATCGTCGAGCCTGCGATATCTATTATTAATAATATCGGCGATATTAGAAACACTGCATACAGGCTATAAGCACAGAGGGGAGAGTTTGGCGTAGGCTGCATGCATTAAAAGAAATGAAAGGAAGTAGGTTGATATGGGCTATTTATGGCATTTGCATGATAGAATCCGAACTGTCCTTTGCAAAGTGCCTATACTTTTTATTATAGTTTTACCCTTTAATAAGCAAAGTTTCTAAGACTAATTGAGAGACAAAAACGCCCGAAACTACCAGCATTATATTTAGTATAGATGTGTAAGTATTGAGTATCATTAACATACGTGTAGAAAATGCATAATGTGCCAGGTTGGGGCTTGACAAAATTTTAATCAGTAAACTTGGCCTGACTCAGGCCTTGTATTATCAGGTCGGTCTTTGTTGGACCTTGTCATGGCGCAAGCTTCGGATGTGGAAATCCTCTAGTGCAGGCTTGAGAATTCATGTTACATCAAGGCTTGGACTTGGCAGCTTGAATGGACCCCAAGCTGGTAAGAAAAATGTTTTAGAACCCAGACTGACCGGATTTGGACCGGAACTTGTGGCATGTTCGTGCCGCAGTCTGGATCTCCATAGGAGCCATTTCGAATGAATTTGGACCACCTGGGTCACATGTGTCAAACTATTTGATCTAGGCAGTTTGGTTTTGAATCGGTGGCCTTTAGATTTTCTAATTGGTGAGTTATTTTAATTACTCAAATTATAATATCATTGTAATGTTCGGCTGAATTATTGAGTTGCTGGTTGGGCTGGTTTGGACTGGACTGCTCATGAAAACTAGTGGTATACTGACTGGGTTTTAAAAACATTGGGTAGGAATTATGGCTGTTTGGATGCAAGCAAAGTTTTGTTGGCATAAGCTGTCGAAGTCATGTTGTTGGGACTAGTTATTTTGTTTCTTATTTGTCAAACACCCTATAACATATAGTTAGGATGGAATGTGGAATGTGTGGAAAGCTTAATATGGATGGTGGCATGTATAGCATTTATAGTGCTTTTACACATTGACACACGTGGTGCATGTTGGGCACTTGAAGATTGATGGTGGCACATGTGCATATGTGGAATGTTTGAACTTGGACTGTCACACATTTAGCACATGAAAAGCAGATGCAGGAAAATTTGTGTTCCCCTTGTGAATAGAACTTGGTATAAGCTATCCTCGTCCTTGCTCCACCTTTACATGCAAATCTTGCGAACAATCATATTTTGCGGATACATTGTCCTTTTTTTTAAAAAGGTTTTCGTACATAAATGGGTTTGACAAATCATAAATAAGCAGTATGTGCTAACACAATTTTGTTTAAATCCAAACAACCTCCTTAGTCATGTACAAAACTCATGGTCAGATTCACCTAGTTCTAATTGTAAAGCTCTTCAGAGTTCGCACTTGCCTATTATCATAAATCAACTTGCATGTTACTTTTTCGCATTAGGCCCTTCTCTTAGGTTGGATTTGATTCGAAATTCGATCTTATAGGCCTTTTTCAGAAGGGATGCGGTTGGTTGGATTTGATTCCAATGTTGCATTTCTTATATCTTGGAAGGTTTATAAAAGATGAGAATATCCTGAATTTACATGAAAGGAGCAAGGACACAAAAGGAGAGGAATCCTTGTAAAAGTAGGACCACCTTTTTCTGAAATATAATGCATTTTGTTTGTGGAGAATCTCCCAAATGACTCCATATGGAAAATCCACTTACCATAAGCTATATTTTTTTCCTAAAAACGGAAGTTCCTTGAACACTATGGTTTTGCATTATCGAAAGAGAATAAAATATCAAGATTTGATAAAAACAATTGTTAGAATACAACTTGGGTGGAAAAAGAGCCAGAAAACTGCTATATGATATACTATATATAAATAAGATTAAAAAACAAAAACTCAGTTACAATAGTTTGAATGCATGAGTATGAAAATGCACAGGTGGTCAAATAGGTCAATATCATTCTTTGCTTCTCTTAAATCCTTCATTTCCAAGTAATCCTTATATAAATTAATTTCTCTCTACTGAATGTTTCTACCTTGCGCTCAGTTCTATCAATGAATGACGACAGCCAATCTGTCTTTAAATCACCCTCAAAAGTCATATTTGAATGAAATGAGTTTTTTTTTTTTTTTCCTTTTTTGAGTAACTTCAGTCTGGTTTGCCTGCTCTTCTAAAAAATATGGAGCTTTTTTGCCCAAAAGGAGTACATTAAAAGGACTATAAACAGAGAATACGACAGGATTGGGAGTCCTGCATAGTTGGGATTAAGCCTAATCTTGATTTTGGTGGGGCCCATGCCTTCTATGTCGGTTTTGCCACGCTAAAGTTGCACCTCTGCATAAATGTAATTATTAGTATTTTAAGTTTTTTTTTTTTCTAAAACTTTGGTAATTGCATTTATGCGGAGGAAACTGCCACTTAAGTGCTGCGAACCTGATGTGGAGGGCATGGGGCTCATCAAAATCAGGATTAGGCTAAATCCTGATTTGTAGGATCCCTACCCAAACGTACCCTTAAAATTTATAAAAACATGTATATATATTGTTTAAAAAGAAATCTCGATCACTAGCTTGAGTTTATATGATTTAAACGAGATTTTATAGACATTTCACCTCCCTCAATTTCTTGCCACCCAGTATTCAGCTTTATTGCTGAGAAAATTCAAGCAAGGGTACTGTGCATTCTGCTAAATTTTCTAGATGGTATTATAGGACGTTGCTTTAAAAATTTTCATTTATGATTTATTTAGGTAGCAAATTGGTGGTCGAAGAGGGCTTTTCATATGATTCCCTGCCTGTACGTGCCACATGATGATATTTGGAAAAGTCCTTTTCATATGACTCGAGAACAACTTGTCTTGATTTTATTTACAGTCTGCCCAGTGACAGCTTCCAGTGTTGGCCCCTCACTTCCCTTAGGGGTCATTTGCATGCCTTTAAAGTTTTAAGTTGTAAACACTTTACACCTGAAAAGAGTTTCAGGTGTAAATGGTTTATATGCTATTCCGAGTGGTAATCTATTTACATGTAAACAGATTATATATTTGACAAACTTGTAATGTATTTACAATGGATAAAGTTGGTATCATACCATAGAGCTTGGGTGGTAAAACCTTTCAAAATTTGCAAATCATGTTAAGGAATCGATTTGTTTTTGGATTACTAGACGAATTGGTGTCCTCCACCCATCACAATGGACCCCAAATGCAATCTGATAGTTATTAATGGTGGACGTCCTATCCTCCCTTCGTGTGGTCCATTTGATAATGGACGAACTTTTTTTTTTAGATCCATAGGAGAGCATCATGGGAAGCACATGATGGATAGATTGGATGTACCGTACATATTCAGGTGGGGCCAACATATCTTGGGTGTATATCAACCATTGTGTTCTACTGTTTATAATGCCTTTTTAGCTGCAAAGACTTCACTTATAATATGAAACATGGCTTTTTTTTTTTTTTGCCAGATTTCATAATACAGCTAAAAGCTGTAATCTGTAAAATACAAGTATCCAGGCAGCTCGTTACTTGTAATCCCTTTGCTACTTGAGGATTTTACAGGCATTCAAACGACTCCTTAAGAATAGTTGGGCTTGTCTGTGTATGCCTCCAGCACTCCAAAAACCAAATTTCTCCCGATTTCCTAGCGCATGTTGGAAAGCTCTGCATTCACTTCAAAAATTTCTAACTATTATAGCTCACATAAAAGATGGATAGATGTGCTTCATGTGTGGTCCATCTCTTGGGTTGATCTCAAACCTTGGATCTAGATCTCAGCTCTATCATGAGATTTAAATTTACTAGTGAGGATAGATCAGAGAGAGAGAGAGATGACTTCATTTGAAAATAAACCACATTGGCATTATCTTTATTCGCCACATGGATTCAAGATTATATATATAGTGGCATGCTCACCTTGCGCACGTGTCATGGGTGTCGAATCCGAACGGTCCATAAGATGTGGAATCTCATGAAACCTTAGGGGGTGAATTTTCACCCTAATCTAAGATTCTGGTGGGCCATAGCAAAGAGAAATTCAAATCAAGGGAAGAAACTGTTTGTATTTTTATGGTCCACCGAAGTTTTGGTTCAAAGTAAAAATTGGTATCAAGGGGCTTCATGAGGTTCTGCTTCTTGTGGACCGTTCAGATTTTCGAGACTCATCAGATATGATGAGTTCTCAAAAAAGTTGGTAGGTAGTCTGTGTTCGCAGGTGAGCGTTCCCCTATATATATATATATATATATATATATATATATATATATATATATATATATATATATATATATATATATATATATTCTGGAAATCTGAAAACTACACTTTAGGTTGATCATAATTCAGAGAACCTGTTATCTTTTCAAAGCTCCATTAGCTCCTACTCCTTATAAGTGAAGTGAGCTCCTGGCGCATTACTCCTAGACAAGCTTCCCACACTTGAGCACACAAGAACATGAGGATCTAATACGTGAGCATTGAACAAATTACAAACCTTCTCCCACGTCAATACCATTCACCCTTCTTTGGGATTCTTTCATGAATGATACACCCAAACAAGTCGAAAATCCTATAATTGCTTGTCGATTAGAAACAACCAGTTTTTGCAAAGCCTCTCCTGCAGGGAACGAAGTAGATCAAAGGATTCCAAATCCATGGACACAAAATAATAGGAATCAAACGGTCCTGTAAACGCCAAAATTTTTGAAATATTCTTCCTACATCTTTTAAAAGAGAATTTATATGATACGTGGACCCGCATCTTTCCACAGCATGCATGGGTTTTTATTTCTAGTGGAGTTTGTTGTACGGTGATCCAGACCGTTGCTCTGTTGTTTTCGACTGTGGATTGACCGCCTGCAAATTCTACTTGAGAAGAAATCTTAACCTCGATCGGTTCATATTCAACTTGAAAAAGGTTATAATATTGGTCTCCAACATAGTCCAATTTGGGTTATTTCTGGGACAACTCCCATCCAAGATGGGACTCAACATATCAATGGTTTGGATTACCCTATAAGGTTTGATACTTGTCTGATGTGGCGTACATAACTAAATTGTGGAGCCCACTATCACGTTCCCGAAATCATATTGCTCGAAGAAGCCTAACAGCTGATTTGTGGGCCCCAGGTCTTTAGGATATTTCTCATTTTTAACCGTCCCATCAATGTCCCAGGCTGATATTCGCATAATGAAATAATGTCACTCTAATAGTTTGAGACGCATTTTGTGGACAGTTTAATTTGAATTACTTACATTCCACACATGCAATTTTTTAAGTAATAACTAAGTGCCCGCGTATCATCCATCACCCTCCGCCAGAGAATCAAAGTTCTCTTTTTTTTTTTAATTTTAGTGTTGGCCACTTTATTCTTCCTTTTCTTCCCAATCCTTTTTCTATTTCTCCATTGCTCTCTCCACTCTCCTTGTGTGCATGACCATCCAACCATTGCAATCTCTTCCCTTCAGTCTTTCCATTCAAACATCCAAACATGCCAAAAACAAGAAATCCAGTTCCCCCACTTTCTCTCTTGTTTCTTCAGTTCTTTTTTAGTATTTCTTCTTCCCTAAACACATGTACTCCCTGTGGTTCCTTGGAAGTCCCATACCCTCTAAGCACCAGCCCTGGCTGCGGCGACCCCAACTACCGCCTACGTTGCAACATCTCGGAGGGAAATCTGTACTTCGACGCTCTTAATTCGAGCTCCTACCGCGTGCTCGCCATCCAAGCTCCGGCACAGCACATGGTGGTGCAACCATCGCCGTGGCTACCCGGGGCGTGCGTCACCCAAGACATGCCCAAGAGCGAGGGGCTCTGGTTAAACCAGTCTCTCCCTTTCAACGTCACAGCGTCAAACACCATCTTTCTCTTCAACTGCTCGCCCCGTATCCTAGTCTCGCCCCTCAACTGCACCTCCTCCAGCCTCTGCCATCGGTACCTAGAGCGCTCGGGCCGGGTGGACCCACACCGTGTATCCCAGTGCACGAGCGGCCTGTCGCCATGTTGTACATTTGTTGCGGGCGGCATGCCCTCGGCTTACAAGATAAGACTCCACAACTCCGGCTGCCGAGCCTTCAGAAGCATTCTCCACATTGATCTTGAGAAGCCCGCTAGCGAGTGGGAAGAAGGATTGGAAATTCAATGGGCTTCTCCGCCAGAGCCCGTCTGCCAAACTCAACTGGATTGCTCCAGTACTTCGACTTGTTCGACGACTAAGCTAGGCCTTGGACGGTGCCTCTGCAATAGGGGCTACCACTGGGACCATGCAATGGGAATCTGCTCAAGAGATGATCCTCACCGCTCACTATCCCCCATGGCCCGCCTTGGTTTAGAGGCAGCCATGGGAGCGCTGGCCTTGTTCATGATCTTGATGGCGGCAGCGGCCATCACAGTAAGAAAATCTAGGAAACTCTCTGGCACAGCGGGGCTTGCTAAAGTAAGGGAAGACATGTTGAAGGCGAGCACCGGCGGGAAATCTGCTCCGATGTTCAGGTTGAAAGAGCTGAAGAAAGCGACAGATGGGTTCTCTAAAGAGAGGATGCTGGGGAGCGGTGGGTTCGGAGAGGTTTACAAAGGAGTGCTTGAAGATGGTTCGCTGGTGGCCGTTAAATCTGCCAAGGTGGGCAACATCAAGAGCAACCAACAAGTTCTCAACGAAGTCGGCATCCTATCTCAGGTCAATCACAAGAACCTGGTTAGGCTCTTGGGCTGCTGCGTTGAAGCCGATCAGCCATTGTTGGTGTACGAATACATATCCAACGGCACACTCCATGACCATCTTCGTACAAGTGTGGGGCCCACCTTCTTGGGTTGGAAGAAGAGGCTAAACATTGCTCTACAAACGGCCGAGGCATTGGCCTACCTACACTCATCAGCTCACACTCCAATCTACCATAGGGATGTGAAGTCCACCAACATCCTCCTCGATGATGAGCTCAACGCCAAGGTGGCAGATTTCGGGCTGTCAAGATTGGCCCGTCCGGGCCTCAGCCATGTATCGACGTGCGCCCAAGGCACGTTGGGATACCTCGACCCCGAATATTACCGTAATTACCAGCTCACTGACAAGAGCGATGTGTACAGCTATGGGGTCGTGCTGCTCGAGCTCCTCACCTCGCAGCGGGCCATCGATTTCTCTAGACATCCTGATGATGTGAACCTTGCCGTGTTCGTGACACAGCGGGCCCGTGAGGGCAGGGTCATGGATGTGGTGGATCGTCGGTTGCTCACTGACGAGCCTCTTGTCGTGGCGGTCAGGAGCGTCGAGCTCTTCGCCGAGTTGGCTCTGGCATGCTTGAGGGAGAAGAAGGGGGAGAGGCCGAGTATGAAGGAGGTGGTGCAAGAGCTGCAGTATATAATAGAAACAGTAGCACATGGAGAGGTTGCTGGCAAGGAAGGTGGTGGGCTTATTAGTGTAATGTAAAAGTTTCACGTAGGGTCGTTGAAGGGTCATGCACCTCTACGTGCGGCCACACGTAGCAAGATTGTATGTATGTGAATAATCTGAGCGTGCTTAAGGTGGGTCCTGACGGTTAGATGACATTGTCCACACTCATCAGCCTTGTCACACGTGTATGATGGACGTGGACTGTTACTAGCTTTACTTAAAGGTGTCCATATCTTCCATATCTTCGTGTCCATCTGATGAGTTTATCAGCCTGGACTTTGGAACGGGTCATCCACATGCCACCAGCTACTCCATAACTAGGTTGGCACGTGGCAGTGCATGTGGATGGACACGTATGGGTTTCGCGAAGCACGATCTTCGGACGTTTGCTAGGTCCCCGCGCATCCAGTAGGGGGCACATGTGTGAAAGATCCAGCATTTCATCAGGTGGGCCAGACTGGTTGGATTCCCTAGCTATAAAAAATCAACCGCTGTTACTCGTTAGGTGGGCCACGATGCACGGAACACGCCACCATTTTTTTTTTCTTTCTAGCCGTCCATTTATCTTTACTGCGTGGCCCGTCTTGGGAGCAATAATACCCTGACTCTTAGACTAGAAGATCGAAAACAATGTGGCCCACCTGATGAAAAGCTAGGATATCGCACACTTGTGCCATATTGGCACGTGGATGGGCAGAGGTCTTTTTTTATCTTTGAATATTCATCATTGTTGTAAATAAAGCATGGATTGGATTGGAAAGGAGATGATGAAGCGGGAGAGCTTTTATCTATGAAGGCGAGTATATGCAATTGAGTGCGGTGCAAAGGTGGGGATCGGATCCTCATATCTATGTGCAGAAAGTGGGGAAGAATCCTCATTGCCAGAAAAAGTGAAAGACCATACCATTGTAAGAAAAGCTAGGAAATGCCACCTTTGCAAAGTAGTGAAAACCATTACTGATAATATATAATAATATAATCTCCCTCTATATATAATGATATTGTCCCGTTCGAATAACACGTGGAAGCTTAATATCAATCGGGGCCGTTTATTAGTAGTACTACTGGAAGCAAGCTTTGTAGAAAAATGATGCCGATTACATGATCCTAACCCTTTGAATGGGGCAATTTGTTACAATTGTTTGTTTTTTACAACCCATAGATCACATTGTTAGAATCATCAAACCAAAGCCCCGATTCATCTAGGCTTTGATTTGATAATTCTAACCATGTCATCTATGGCTTATAAAAACAAGGGCTACTCATAACAAATTGACTATGTTCAAAGGGTCATGATCATGGTATATATGATTCTTGCACCATAGCTTACTCACAATAATACTATTGAATGAATTGTCCGGATTGATATTAGGCATCCCATATATCATTCAAAAGGTTTGAGACATTAGAAAAATACACATACACTTATATATGTAAACATCATACTAAATTTACAGATTTTAATCATTTGAACAATGGCCTTTCATATAGATGGTCAAGATTGCATCCAGTAGGGGGCACATGTGTGAAAGATCCAGCATTGTAGTATGCATGTGGGTGGAAATGGTCACATGTAAAGTTACCACCACGTTCGTGGAGGTAACCTCTGTGGCCTCACTATGATGTGGTGATGACGTCAGTCCTTTCCCTCCGGTCGTGCACACCCTTATATTTGGCCAAGGGCTTGATTTGATTGTCATGCACACCCTTTAATATTTGGCCAAGGGCTAAAAAATCAAGTCAATTTGAGGTTCCATAAGTAGGTTATCTTAATTTCTACTTATTAAGAAGATAAGTATGTTTAGCAAACAACATGCTTATCAGCTTATCCTCTCTTTCATCTTTCCAGATGCCTCTCCTCGGAGACTTATTAAAAATAGAAAAGCTAAAAAAACATTAACTGAAGTGGCTATGTACTTGAAGTAAAAAAGTTACAACAACTAATCATAAACTAAACTTACTCACCTGGAATAAGTCACTTATCTACCGCTGTAAGTAGAAAAAGTAACTTATTTGGTGGTATCCAAATGTGCCCTTCATGACTCAGGTGGGTCCTATCAATAGAACAATTGAAGGGGGACACGCTCCTCTGACTTCATTAGGGCCCACTACGTTGTGTAGTCCAATCCATTCATCTGACACATCTATCCCATATGAAAGGACACCTAAGAAAATCAGGCAAGTCATAAACTTGTGCGGCTATGTGCAATCAAGGGCAGGCGTCCCCTCCAAACCACTCCTAATGATAGGTCTTGGTTTTGAATTTTCTTAATTTTTCGACCCATGATCAAGCACAAGGAAGTGGGTCTTTACACCCATTTTTGATACACCCTCATGGACCAATAAGATGCAGCCATGTGTTGGCACTACGCACCTAATAATGACAGAATCTACTTGCACCTAAGGATATCTTTAGCCTTCATCCTTCGTCAACACGTCTCCCATCATAAATGCAGTGGTGTAGAACCATATGCATGCCTCACATGTCTCCCATCATAAATGCAGTGGTACATAATAGTATGCACGCCTCTAAAGGAAAAAAACCGGTGAATGACACAGCCCTAATCTGTATGGCACATGACAGAGGCAATGTATCCAACATTGTCTCTAAAAGATCCATTGAGGTAAGGATCCTATCACAGATTTGAATATACTTGGTAAGGCCATCTCAAACAATCCTTTTAGAATGAGAGATCCTCCTAAAAAGGTTCAGATCTCTCATGACAATTACGAAGATTTGAAGATTGGACCAATATATGAGTGGATGAGAATTAATGGATTGAGTCGATTCAAATCTAGTGGAACTGGTTCCATCAGTTCGACAGATCTTCAATGTCGTGATAGGGGATACATGAAAACGGTTTGTGATCAAATCAGATCCAATGAGATGGAGCCTTGAAAATGATTTCTAACATACAGAGATCATTGCAGCCACGGTAGCAAGAGATCTGAAAATAGTTTCAGATTTACGGAGATATCTTGTAGGAGGAGCACATAAAAAAGTTGTGGCTACGAAGGATCTTGGACCAACAAGGAAACCCGACGAGGCTTTTGCCACCTCCAAAAGTTATAAAAGTAGAATGCGATGAAGAGCTCAAGGCCCATGCCAAATACAATCTAACTTTACAGTCTTTATCTTTTATTTTAGCTTAGCCTAGCATAGTTTTTAGTCACCTCTACTTCTGTCTAGCCATATTGCAGAGAGTTTAAGGTTTAGATTAGATTGCTACTGTCTAGCGTCATCGTTGAAGTACCATAGTAGGATAAATATCTACAACCTTTCATTGCTAGATTTTGATTAACCAAGTCCTTACTTAGAATATCAGACACCCTAATCATATACCACTAACCATTTGCCTTGATCGTCTGTCCGTATGGATCATTCAGGTATTTATCTCTCATTTTATTTTTATTCTCCACTTTTATTTACTTTATCGATTGTATTTAAGCATTATTTATACATCAATAAAATCAGTATTATTTTTTACCTCTTTTATTTTAATCCGTCCATCTTTGTTCATTTGAGAAATATATTGGCTGCAATTACTGGTGAAAGAATAAGTCTTTAAAATAGGGCAAAAAGAATATATCAAGAGGGACTAACTCCTACCCTTCCACAATTTGCCTGATCGTTGTAACCGTCGGTGGCTAATAAGGGCCGCTGAGTCCTAAAGTTCAATCCTAAATGGTCCATCTCAGCGTGGGGATCACCAATGTTTAATCAGACATTGAGTTGAGTACGACTCTAGCACGTCCGCACTTTCTTAAACGCACACGTTAACTTAATACAGGCTCATGCTAACACGTGTGGCCTTGTGTTTGATTGAATTATGTAAACATTGTGCACAACAGTTTTTGTGGATGTCATGACCACATTACAGTGGCTACCACATAAGTAATTACCACCTCAAATGTTGTGGCATCATTACGAGGCAAGCATTGACACACACACACACAGACTATGACTGGGTGATATCTAAAATAATGTTGGAGATAGAAAGTTCATATCATTGTGCATAAAACAATGGTTAAATGAGATGGTCCATGGCCCATCATATAAGCAATTTTAATCATTTTGACATGACCCATGCTCTAAAGCTACATAGTCTCAGCATGGATATAAAACTAGCAATATGTCATAATGTATACCAAAATGTTAAACCGACAAGATAATATTCTAACATGGAACATGATTTAGTGAGGCCCTGTCATGTAAGGCTCCTGTAATGATCCGAGGTTTTGGTGTGCATTCATACATACGCATACATGTACACTTTGCATTCATCCAAGCATACATGTATAGATCCATCAATTCATCCATGCATACATGCATCTATCCATGTGTGCAAAGTGTATTTACTAGTATGTGTAATTGATTCGTTTACTGTTAACCCTTGATTTATGAATTAGTAAATATATGTTTTGTGTATATAATATATGTATATATATGTACACATGTACTCTCGCCACTCACGCCTACAAGATCACCCATAAACTAACCCAAATCTAACTGTTGAATGTACACTAAACAATCCTGATCATGACCCACGACCCATGTATCATAACCACTCAATTAGGACCTTCTGATTACACTAAAAATCTGTCCAAATAAATTACCCATTAGTACATCCAATTAGTCCATTCTAAATCATTTTATACCGAGCCACACTGACCCATAGCGAACCAGTAAAGTTTGAGATCAATCCACCTTTGTTTAACTCACAATCCTTACCATATACTTGCATCATTGATGACCATTAACCTCATTTTTAGATTCGCACATTAAGACGTGTGATGCCCAATCTGTCCAAAACAATCCAACTAAGCAGATAAACTATCGAGGACGAAATTTTTCTTTAAGGGGGGTAGATTGTAACGTCTCGGAAAAATTCATATGAAAACCCGAGTGCCACCTCAGGCAGAAATCATTAAGGACCAAATCCTTTAGAAATTAGACGAAGATTAATTAGGTGCTAAACTAAATCACTTGTCGAATTTGCTTGGACAATTTTAAATACGAACTGCAAGACCCAAAACTAGTAGAAGCACTAACGTTACATTACCTAAAGACTTAGGATCAATCTCAAAACCCAGTTTCTTTCGGGAACACATTGAAACTCCGTATCGGATCTGGACCGCATGTTGAAAGTTCGATTACCACGAAACTATATGGTTATGACCGCTTTACTGGGCTTGACAATCATCTCGAAAATCAGGTCTTGATAGTATCCAAAAACGCACAACTTGAGCCTGGAGCGAAGTGTGTGAGAAACGCGAA
Source organism: Magnolia officinalis (assembly GCA_021015155.1). NCBI lineage: Eukaryota > Viridiplantae > Streptophyta > Magnoliopsida > Magnoliales > Magnoliaceae > Magnolia > Magnolia officinalis. The sequence continues at coordinate 87,148,791 of JAJHSJ010000002.1, read as the reverse complement.
TATCTTTGGAAATCGAACTTAGATTTAAGTGATTTGGGCCGTTCACTTGTGGGCCGAATTTAAGGATTTAGACCGTCAGAATCTGACCCAATTACACCCTCGGATCGAGAAAAATTTTTTTTAACACATGTCAGTGTGCTTGTAGCCTTGATCGAGTATCGATGACCGTTGAATTGAAAATGGTCCGCTACGGTCGATCCACAAATCCGATTGGACCAAAAACTTAACTTGACCTAGATCCAATGTCAGGAAGCTTACTCTGGACCGTACGTAAAAAAGGGGCCTCCAGATGTGCTCCGTTGGACCAAAACAACCAACTTTTGGCTATAACATAAGTATACCATGGCCTTTGGGCCATTCCCATAAGTTCTGGGCCTATATAAGGGCCTTAAACCCTCTCTCCCCCTTGTCATACGAATTCCAAACCCTAGGAGAGAGAAAAGAGAGAAAAGAGAAGAAGAAAGTGAGGAGAAGAGAGAGAGTGTGAGGGTTTGTTCCTAGGATTCAATCCCATCACTCCACGGGCTGAATCAGCGTTTCTGAATCTCTATCCCGACGATTTTGACTCCGTTCTTGGGTAAGAAATCCTAACTCTAATATATTATAGGGATTTAAATAGAGTAAATGGTGAAGTAGCTAACCTATTTCATGCTATAGGTTGTCGTTGTGCCTTAGACGAGGACTTAGTATTTAAACTGAGTTCGTTACGAGTTTACCGGCGAAAGGTGCGGACTATAAACGTTTAGGTTATGGTTTTCAAGATTTTCAATGTTAGCAATGATTTATGTCTGACTTGATTTCTATCACATATGCCTAGATACGATGTTTTCCATAGTTTACACATATATGTAAACGATGTGGATTTTAAATGCATTCCATGTGTTTGTTGAAATGTCTGAATGAGTATGCAATTATGATTTGTGCTTGTCATGATTTTTTATTGGGAATTCATGATTGTTGTACGTATGACAACTCCTATATGGAAGGATTTGCTATAATGTGGGTTTTAACTAATACATTATATGTATGTTGATATGTGTAGTCTAAGTGTGTGATAAAATGCCTGAATGAGAAAATGTTTGTTAAAAATGTATTTAATGAGGGTGTTGAGATAGGATTCTCAACTCCCTTATCTATAGTTACAATTTCCTTTATGTAACCTATCTTTCTATCATGTGATTTATGGATGAAATGCTTATGTATGTTAACATGTACACTATGTGTTTGTTAAAATTCTCAAATGAGGTTTATATATGTAATTGGTTGTCACATGATGTCTTTGATTATCGCATGAGAATGCAATTGTTTTGGAGTGTGATTGGGGCTACGATGTAGTCCATGCAATCAGTAACGGTTTATGATCGATGGCCGAACTGTTTTAGCCACGACGGATACGTTCGATGAATCCGAGTCGTATGGAGATTAGCGACAGTGGTTAGGCCACAAGGAGTGCGTATGCGCTCCATGTCGATTAATTCAACGCACGCTCGTACCAGTCGAGCTTGTCAAGTAACTCGATTGGCCCGATGAATGTTCACCATGTATGGACGTTACTACTTGAATCCAAGGTACCAAACTTACCAGTGTAATACCCGTTTAACCTTGGTATCTCGATCCGCTAAGACTCATGAGCTGGGTATGGTGGTATGGGACATCGTGGTGGAGCTGTCAGCCTATGCTGGGGCGACGAGCGTCCTCGTAGTGACCAGTGAACAACCCAAACTCGTGAGCCGAACACGGTGGTATGGGACACTGTATTCGAGCTGTCGGCCTATGATCAGGTGACAAGTCTGTAGTGACCTCGAGTATACACTAGGATTACGCTAAGGCGACGAGCCTTTCCGTACTTGCTTCGAGTATAAGCTAGGCCTGCGTTGATGGTGACGAGCCTCTCCATAGTGACCTAGAACTGCTATCGTATGAGATTAGCTAGGATTGACGACCCTAGATGGATCATTGTTTGGGAAATGATATAAGGGAGGTACCTTAGCTTCCCAACATGCTGTATGAATTAAATTAAGAACTTGGCTAATCACGCACATGCACCGCATTGCATGTGCCTTTGGCGTTGGAGTTTAGCACAACGGGAGTGTTGCATGCCACGATCGTGAGATGTTGTCGCAAGAGAGAGTGCAGGCGAGGGCATGTATCATTATAACATATCATCCTTGTATTAATCAGAGTACTTAGGAATGTTTGCTGTATTGCTTTATCATTACTGCTTGACTGAATTGATAACATGTTAACCTTTACATTATAGCTCCACTGAGTTGATCACTCAGTCCCACGTTCTGGGACGGTGCTTTAAACACCAACCAGACCCAGTTGTAGTTACAGATGATGACGATGCTTACGTAGCGGAGCCAGACTTTTATGATGATGAGGATGAGTTCTCCTACATGCAGCTATCAGGCGGGTGTATGTAGGCCATGTTCTGATCGACGGGGATTACTAGGATGATGACTAGATGACATTATACATTTTGTATATTTTGAAAACTTTACATATAATTAATTGACCTGGTAACATGATCATACTTAGGAGACTCACAATCACTTATATACTTTATATACTTATCACAGTCTTCTACTTGTGTAATTTAATTGTCTCTGGAGTATGATATGTTGTTTTGGTATAATCCCACTCATGTTTAATGCATTAATACAGACAACATTTAATCATCATTATCTATGTTGCATAAGTGATGTGTTGGAACTCAGGAGTTGGGCTCCTACTCGACACTCGATTTTTAGGGCGTTACACGATCATATCTAAACTAGGTCGTATTTCGATTTGGACTGGAATGTCGGACTAATACTATAACGAACTTGAAAATCTTCTATAAAAGATCGATGAATCGAACTGGGTATCGATATCATCGACATTTGAAATTCAATGACATCGTGGGAGGATCGATAATATCGAAGCTAACTGTCTCATATTTAGCCTGCTCTCATGTTTTCATTGTCGAGGAATCGAACCGTGGTTCGATGAAATTGGAGTTTAAAATCCGATGACATCGAAGCATGTTCGATATGATCGAGCTATGTATAAGAGATTCAACTGTGATTATCAGTAGAGTTCATATCATCGATTTGTCCCTCGATATCTTCGAAAGTATACGTTCGATGATATCGAACTCTGTAAAAAACTGACTATTTTATTATAGTTGGATCTCTTTGCCTATTTAAGAAGAGCTTGCTATTGGTTGCTTCATTGAGAAAAATAGAGAGAGCTTTGAGAGAGTAACTCACATCACCTACCCTAAGCTCTTTTTCTCATGGGAGTTCATTCCTCAATCCACCCTCTTCATTGACATTCAATAAAGTGGATTAGTGAATGAACTTCTGCATTCAAGGATCTTCCAGCTACCACCTTAATGGCAAATCATTGAGCTGGGATCCCTTGAATGCCTAAGATCTTGGAATTACTCTATCTCTTCAATGATTATCATTTAATAGAGTAATTACCAACATAACCTTGACCCAACCCATCATCATACATTGGAACATCATCAGTGTTGCGGTTCAAAGGAGCTGAATATTGTTCGTCATCAAAGGAGGAGATCTTCATCAACGCGCTTAATGAGACTCATCTACTTATCTATATGTCATTAGAGTCTAGAGACCCTGCTAATCATTCCTTTGTGTAGGATTGGGTCACAGGTGATTCTCACCCCTTTCAAGTCCTCATAGGAGGCCTCCGACGGGAGAGTACGTGTGGGTGCTGTGTGTTGACCCTTGCTCTTGTAGAGCATAAACTTATGTCCTTAGTATAAGTCCTTGGCCTGTGTGGCCTAAAACTGAGGTGCTGTGTGTTGGCCTTTGATCTTGTGTAGGGCATAAACTCTAGGTTCCTTATGTGGATCCTTGGACTGTGTGGCCTAAAACCCTAGGTTCCTTGTGTGGATCCTTTGCTTGTGTGTAGAGCATAAAACCTGGGTGCTGTGTGTTGACCCTTGCTCCTGTGTGGGACATAAACTTGTGTCTCATGGAAACATGTCTAGGTTCCTTGTGTAGGTCCTAAAGTCGACCTTGTGCAGGTTGTGAAGGTTAGAGGTGAACCTGATTTAAAACCTCCTTTAGTGAGATCCAGTACACTCAAGGGTTGAGTGCGTCCGCCGGAAGTGTAATAGGCACGTAGCCGAACCAGTATAAATGACTGTGTTTGGGATTGATATTTTTACCTTACTATTTGTGTTTACTTTGAATGTTCTCATAAAGCATGCTAACATGATTGTTTAGAACTGATAAGAATCACATCCCATACACACACAGAGTCGCATCGTTCAATCATTATAGACTAAGATTGTATACTGTTTAAATACTGAATAGTCTTATGATTGGATCCTCCATTTTGCCTTGGAAGCCATTAGAGTTAAATTGGGGTCATCTTGATAGTTGCTTGATAAATCAGGATTCTGATAATGGGATTTTAAATCATCTTAAAATTTTATAAAGTCCTATTCACCCCCCCTCTAGGACACTTTGACCTATTCCTACTTCTACCAAAGCGGTCATCACTGCAATTTCAATTGGTATCAAAGCGGGTCTCTCTTAAGGGCTTAACCGCCTAGAGAGTGATCTTGACTGAAGTTGGTAATCATGGTAGGTCTAGAGGAAATAGTTGACATACTGCAAATATCCAAAATAAAAATGGTTTGAATCTTTAAGCCTTTCTGAAAATAAAAATAGGTAGAACAAATGTCTAGTAATTCATACTGCTCTTAAAGTCGGTAATAACTCAAAGTGGTATCTTAACAGCGGATGCTCCAGACACATGACTGGCAATTAGACCCACTTCTGTGACTACTCAGAATTTGATGGTGGGTCTGTCACATTTGGAGATGGGAGCTCCGCCAAAATAATTGGGCAAGGAAAAATAATTGGACCAGGACTCCCTAATATTAAGAATGTTCTTTGTGTGGAAGGTCTGAAACATAATCTTCTCAGTATCTCACAAATCTGCAATAAAGAAGACGTAGTCACTTTTTCAAAAGATATATGTAGAATCATAGATCATACAGGAAAATCTATCATGAAAGGTTTACGCACAAGTGACAATTGCTACGTTATTGAAAGTAGTAATGAGAATATATTATCCACAAAATGTCATATGGCTATAAAAAGCGAGTCCAAACTATGGCACTAAAGGTTGGGACATGTTCACTATCGAAACCTAGCCAAGTTAAGTTTAAGAAATTTGGTTAGAGGCCTCCCAAAGATTAAAAAGGAAGAAAAAGTTGGATGCGGTAATTGTCTAAAGGGTAAACAGATAAAAGTCAGTCACAAAAAGACAACCACCATAGCAACAACAAAGCCATTGGATTTGCTACACATGGACTTAGTTGGTCCCACCAAAGTTGAAAGTCATGGCAGAAAAAGATACTTCTTGGTGGTAGTAGATGATTACACCAGATTTACTTGGGTTGCCTTCGTTCGAGAAAAATCTGATGCTTTCAATGAATTTGTAATTCTGGCAAAGCGACTTCAAAATGAAAAAGGATATTGCATAAATCGTATCAGAAGTGATCATAGTAGTGAATTTGAAAATAAACGGTTTGAAAGATATTGTGATGAGAAAGGAATCTGCCATGAATTCTCAGCCCCAAAGACTCCACAACAAAATGGAGTTGTTGAAAGGATGAATCGAGTGTTGCAGGAAATGGGGTCAGTTATGTTGAATGTTAAGGATATGGCAAAGAGTTTCTGGGCTGAAGCAGTCAATACAGCCTGTTACATAATAAATAAAGTATATCTGAGAGCAGGTTTGAACAAAACACCATACGAGCCATGGTACAGAAAATAACCCAGTGTGAAATACTTTCGTGTCTTTGGCAGTAAATGTTATATTCTGAAAGATAAAAATCACTTAGGAAAATTTGAGTTTAAAAGTGAGGAAGGTATTTTTCTAGGGTATGCCTTGAATAATCGTGCTTATAGAATATACAATCTAAGGACCCTAACCATTCAAGAATCAGTCAATGTGGTGGTTGATGACCAGCCCCATGAAGAAGAAAGCCCTTTAAATGAATTAGAAGATGATGTGGACTCATGCATTCTAGGAAAATCAGATAACAAAACTCCCTTATCTAATGAACCTCAACCATCATCTAACATACCCATCATTAAGGATCACCCTCTAGATCAAATCATTGGAGACCCTAATGATGGTGTAAAAACTCGACGTCAGATAGAAAACATCTATAGTCATTTTTGCTTTACCTCAAAGATTGAGCCCAAGAATATTGTGGAAGCTCTTTAAGATGAACATTGGATAAATGCTATGCAAGAAAAACTTCAACAATTCCAGAGAAATGAGGTATGACAACTTTTCGCAGACCACTATCATAAATATCATTGGAACCAAATGGGTCTTCAAGAACAAATCCGATGAATCTAGCAATGTTATTAGAAATATAGCAAGATTGGTAGCTTAAGGGTATTCACATATAGAAGGCATTGACTTTGATGAAACATTTGTCCCTATAGCTCACCTTGAGTCAATTAGGATTCTTATGTCCATTGCATGTGCACTAAAATTTAAATTATTTCAAATGAATGTGAAAAGTGCATTTCTGAATGGGGTACTTGATGAAGAAGTTTATGTGGAACAACCCAAAGGGTTTTTAGACCCTAAGTACCCTCATCATGTTTATCGATTGAGCAAAACACTTTATGGTCTCAAACAAGCACCACGTGCTTGGTATGAACGTTTGACTCAATTTCTTTTGGACCATAATTTCTGCAGGGGTACTGTAGATTAAACACTATTCACTCAAAAGACAGAATTCATTGCTTATTGCTCAGATCTATGTGGATGATATAGTCTTTGGTTCTACATGTGAAGATACTGCTCATAACTTTGCTGATCTCATGAAGTCTGAATTCGAAATGAGTATGGTCGGTGAATTAAATTTCTTCTTAGGCTTACAAGTGAAGCAATTGCACAATGGAATCTTTGTATGCCAGACCAAGTATGCAAAAGACTTAGTGAAAAGATTTGGACTTGAGTCTGGTCATACCTATTATACTCCCATGAGCACCACACTCAAACTCTCCAAAGACATAAATGGCAAAAGTGTACATCAACACTTATATCGATGTATGATAGGAAGCCTATTATATCTCACAGCCAGTCGTCCAGATATAACTTTTAGCATGGGAGCATGTGCTCGATATCAAGCAGATCCTAAGGAATCCCACCTAACAGTAGTTAAAAGAATCATCAAATATTTAGTTGGAACAACCTCTTTCGGTCCATGGTATCCATTTGAAATGTCCACCATCATTGCTGGATATTTAGACGCCGATTAGGCTGAAAATTTAGATGATCGCAAATCAACAAGTGGAGGATGTTTCTATATCGAAAATTGTTTGGTATCTTAGTAGAGCAAGAAGCAAAATTCAATATTTCTATCCACTGCCAAGGCCGAATATATCGCTGCAGATAGTTGTTGTGCACAACTCCTCTAGATGAAACAAATGCTACTGGATTATGGGATTGAACAATCCACAATAACTCTCTTCTGTGACAACACTAGTGTTATCAACATCTCAAAAAATCCTGTCCAACATTCTCGGACCAAGCATATTGACATCCGTCATCATTTTATCTGAGAACTTGTTGAAGAAAAGATTATTGTGTTGGACTATGTGTCTACAGAAAAATAACTTGCTGATATCCTAACTAAGCCTCTTGATGCAAACAGGTTTAGTGATCTCCAGAAATCAATTGGAATATATGCAAATTGATGAAAAGCTCAGTCAAAATGAACTAAATATGCAAATCTTCGAACTGAGGTTCTCATGATTATTGTATGGTTAATTATTCACAAACAATATAGGCAAATCTTCATGAATTAACCATGTTACTTATGTCAATAGAAATGTTATATCTTGACATATTCAATGATATCAAGTCCTTTTCGATGTCATCGAGATTTAAAACTTGATGACATCGAAATGCACCATCGATGTCATCGACGGCTCTCGGGAAGACAAGCAGGTGTCCGTTGGACTTCCCCAATGATCATTATATCTGTTGGTCTTTTCCAACAGTCATTGACATGGTCTTCAATGACTTTATGAGCCCGAGTTCGGTGACATCGAACCTGTTTTGATGTTATCGACACTCTGCTATAAAAGAAGATGGGAGCATGAAAAATTCAAAAAATTGTCTTCATCTTCTCTGGCCATCTTCATTCCCTTTGTAAGACCCGTATCCTAGGCCGCACAGTTCCGTATGCCTTCGCGGTCTTCCAAGTCAAATTCTGGCGACCCGCGATCTGCTATCGGTATTTGCGCGTGATCCTGAGTCATATCCCGTATTCCAGAGTCGGCTCAACCCGAGACTTATACCCTTGCGACCGCGCCTTCGTAGCGGTTCCGATGCCGCGTCTCGCACACCGAGGCGATACCCAGGCCAGGAGATGTGGGCCTGCGTTCAGTTCGAGAAAAATACCGCGCGTTGCAATTCCGAGATAATCTCTACAACACATCACATCAATCAATTAAAGTACATCCCATCACTCCATCCCATCCTCAAGAACAACCACCCTCCTCAAAAGTCAACACTCTCTCTTACACAAGTACACATCCATCACTCACTCACCTATCACACCCCATCCCTCTCTCTCTTACACCTCTCTCTCTCATCTCTCTCTCTCTCTCATTCCCCAAGCAACTCCAATGTCCAAGCCTTCCAAGAGAGAGCTATGTGTGGCCCATTTCCTACCCAACTCAATCCTCACCATCCAACCCTTAGATCATCATCTCCACCATTGAAGGAGCTTCTTAGGAGCCTTGGAGCACTAGGGAGGAAGAAGAAAAGGTGGGTGATTTTATTATTTGATTTGTGATTTGAAGGCCCACATATGTGGGACCCATCTTGATGTATGTGTTGTATTAAAGAGGGACCCATAGTGGCAGGGTCCCTCCGCTACTCCGATCTCCATCACGTTTCTCCCTATCTTTTTCTCTCTCTTGCTATCTTTTATGGTAAGGATGAGGTGTGTGGCCCACACGTGGACCCACCTTGTCATGCATACTTCATCCACGTCGTCCGTACATCGGATGTGGACCCACCTTGATGTGTGGTGTGCGTACCGTCCATAGGACTGGACGAGGGACCCACCATAGTTATATATATATATATATATAATATATATATATATATATATATATATTATTCACACCAACTGTGGGAAGGTTGGACCCATGACTGTAGTGATGTCAGCAATGCCTTGGGTCAGATAATGAGGTATGTGTTATTTCCATCGCCCATCTTTGGGACGTAGGTCCCACATGTGTGGCATCCAAGCCGTCTAATAGCTGGGACGTGGACCCTACCCATATGTATGTAGTTCATATCTGCACCGTCCATCCACGGTGGGAACCAGCCACCATGATGTACGTGTGTCGCCCGTCCATCCAGCGTCCAGAGGGTTTGGACGCTAGCCTCTCTTCCACCCTCTCACACACACGCGTATATTATATATAATATATATATATATATTATATATATATATATATATATATATATATATATATAAATGCTATGGTGGGCCCCACGTGGGGACCCACCCGTTTTGAGAAATGATGGCCGTTAAGTGGACCCCCTTATATGAACCGTCCATCCAATCCAGACCGCTGGACCCATTCTGCTCCGTCCATCCAATTTCGTGGGGACCACCGTGATGTATGGGTCTTAGCCGCACCGCCAAATGGCTGGAAGGTGGGTCCTATCCACTGATGTATGTGTTACATCTGAACCGTCCATCCATTTGGCAGCTCGTCTAAGGCTTGAGACTAAAAATAAGACAGATTTGATGATCAGGTGGACCACACAACAGAAAACAATGTCGAGTGAACGTCCACCATTGAAACCCTTTTTTTTTTTTGGTCACGAAAGTTGTGGACCAATATGAAATTTGTTTTTTCCTCATATTCAGGTCTTTATGACCGTATGATCAGATTGGATGGAACGTAAATATTATGGTGGCCCTTGGGAATTTTAATGGTGGAAATCATTTTCACCACTGTTATTTGGAGTGTGGCTCAGATAATCTTTCGATATGATTTTTTTATGCTCTAAAATGATCCCTAAGAATAGATGAATGGTGTAGATGGTGCGACCCACTTGATGTATGTTAGGCCCCCCCTTTGTAATGTGTATTAGGCCCACTAGTGCGGCCCATATATATATATATATATATATATATATATATATATATATATATATATATATATATAATATATATAGGCCCATTGGTGCGGCCCATATAATGCGGCCCATTGAAATGTATCTGAGGCCCATGGACGAGGCCCAATATGACGTATTTAAGGTCCATGGGCAAGGCCCATGGGCGTGGCCCATTGTGATACATTTGTGGCCCATGAGTGAGGCCCAATGCGATGTATGTGAGGCCCTTGAGTGAGGTCCATGGTGTTGTATATTTGGCCCTTGTGTGAGGCCATGGGCCCACTATACGTATGACTCTATGTGGGCCACTCCTTAGGAGCAATGTTAGTTAAATGACCACATTGATGGGCAATGATGGTTGAATGTCCACATTGTGACCTTTCCTTAGGCCTTGATAATCTCATTCTCATCATTCTCTTGTGGGTTAACCCTAATCAGTGGGCCCCATTCGGCATAGACGAATGGCTCCGTGCTATCAGATTTGATATAGCCACGGCCGAGGGCCGATCTTTATATTATGGTTGATCGACTGTCCATCTATGGACCCCGCCTTGTTTATATATGCCGATTTGTCGAGGCCGAGTATCGAGGCTGATTCCGATTGTCGAGGCCAAGTATCGAGGTCGATTGTATAGGCTGATTCCGATTGTCGAGGCCGATTCTGATTTATCGAGGCCGATTGTATAGGTCAATTCCGATTGTCGGGGCCAATTTCGATTTGTCGACGCCGATTGTATAGGACAATTCTGATTTGTTGAGGTCGAGTATCGAGGCCGATTCCGATTTGTCGAGGCCGATTGTATAGGTCGATTTTGATTGTCAAGACCGAGTATCGAGGTTGATTTCGATTTGTCATGGCTGATTGTATAGGCCGATTCCAATTGTTGAGGCCGAGTATCGAGGTCGATTCTGATTGTCGAGGCTGAGTATGGAGGCCGATTCCGATTATCGAGGCTGATTGTATAGGCCGAATCCGATTGTCGAGGCCGAGTATCAAGGCCGATTCTGATTTGTCAAGGCTTATTGTATAGGCCAATTTTGATTTGCCGAGGCCGAGTATCGAGATCGATTCTAATTTGTTGAGGCCGATTGTAAAAGCCGATTTCGATTATCGAGGCCGAGTATTGGGGCCAATTCTCATTGTCGAGGCCGAGTATCGAGGTCGATTCCGATTATCGAGGCCGATTGTATAGGCCGATTTCGATTTGTAGAGGCCGATTGTATAGGCCGATTCTGATTGTCGAGGCGGATTTCGATTTGTCGAGGCCGATTGTATAGGTCGATTCCGATTGTCGAGGCCGAATATCGAGACCGATTCTGATTGTCGAGGCCGAGTATCAAGGCCGATTCCGATTTGTCGAGGCCGAGTATCAAGGCCGATTTCGATTGTCGAGGCCGAGTATCGAGGCCGATTTCGATTGTCGAGGCTGAGTATCGAGGCCGATTATAATTTGTCGAGGTCGATTGTAGAAGCTGATTCTGATTGTCGAGGCCGAGTATCGAGGCCAATTCCGATTTGTGGAGGCCGATTCCGATTGTTGAGGTCGATTCCAATTTCAATTGGCGAGGTCGATTCCGATTGTCGATACCAATTCCGATTGATGATTCCGATTCCGATGGTCGAGGCCCAATGAGATGCATATGCGACCCGTATTTGAGCCCATTGTGATGTGCATTCGACCTATATTTGAGGCCCAATGAGATGCATATGCGGCCCGTATTTGAGGCCCATTGTGATGTATATTCAGCCCATGTTTAAGGCCCAATATGATGTATATGAGGCCTATGTGATTAGGCCCATTGTGATGCATTTGAGGGCCAGACATGGAGCCCAATGTGATGTTTGGTAGGCCCATGTGAAAGGCCCATCGTGATGTGTATTAAGCTCTTGAGTGAGGCCCATGGTGTTGTATATTTGGCCCTTGTGTGAGGCCATGGGTCCACTATATGTTAGGATCTATGTGGGTCATTCCTTGGGGGCAATGTTGGTTAAATGTCCACATTGTCGAGGTCGATTGTCAGTGCCAGTTATTGATACCGATTATGAGTATGTGACAGCATAGCATCATGATATATGCTTATACGCATCATCTACATGTTTATTATGAGATATGATTGACCATTGCATATGTCATAGTGTCAATTATTTATGGGACTCCCTGATAGGCGGAGCTACCCCACATGAGCGTGCGATACGCACAGGTTTGATGCATGACTGGATGGTATGACTCATGCATCTCGCATTTTATGATATGACCACCGTACGCCCTAGCGACATCAGGGTCATAGCCTTCACATGCATATCGTGGATGGCTAGATGGGACACTGAAAATTTGTTCTACATGGGGTGCTATAGATATCCCTGAGTGAAAGTCCCTAAACCCTCTTGGTTTCAGAGGTTGCTCTAACGTCTAAACCGAGTGGATGAATGAGAGCATGAGGGCCGTATACCGTTAGGCCATGTCTCCCATTGTGTTGTGGTCAGTTGGAAGGGGGTACGACCTTACCTGCCCGAGAGGAGGGGGCAATGCTAGGCTGAGTCTGACCAGCTCAAGAAATGGGTCCGCTATCGACGAGTCGGGCCAAATATTGACAGACGGATAGTGAGGTCTCTTCCACCCACCTTGTTACGTGCGATGGGGCGACAATTTAGTTTGGAGTGTAATAGACCCCTGTGATTTCCCAAAGAGGAACCGTACTGATATGTGGACTTATTGAGTAGGAGTTCCATACTCATACATTCATTTCATTCACTATCAACTCGGGCTGGTGGTGCGCAGCTAATTGTTATGTACCTTCGCATGGCCAGGATTTCGGTTGGGCGCGCGACTATCCTAAGATCAGGAGTTTACCACATTGAGTCTGACTATCCAAATTTAGGTATGGGACTGGTTTGGATAGAAGTCCCTTGTGATAAACCCCGTAGCCTGCGATACTATATACTATCATCCCGACTTCACACTCCAGCTTGATCATTTCATTCGCATTGCATATTGCATTGCATCCTCAGCACATAGTATTTGGCTTACTGTCTTCGCATTGCATAGCTGATCTACATTGCTTCCTCAGTATATAATATTGATTATTATATTTTTGCATCGCATAGCCTGGATAAGGCTGATGGTATTTATGGGCCTATCAGCATGTTTTCTCATTATTCTGATATTGTATGATTTATGGGCCTGTCAGTATTTCCGCTTACTTTGATTACTCTGATATTGCTTACTTGACACTTACCTTGTGCACACACTTTCACCACCCACTAAGCTTTATATAAGCTTATGCACGATAGATTCGTGCAGGTGGCGTTAGGTTGCAGTAACATTGAGCTTGGAGCATGCAGCGGACTTATGGAGCTTTGATTTTTGACATATGTATTTCCTTTCAGCACCGTATTCAACTGTTTATATTAGTGGATATGTGATGATGATGTTGCCTTTGTGATTTGGGTAAACTTGTGGTTATGCTTCTTACGAGATAAATGTACGTTGAAAAATCCTCCTTATAAGATCTCAGGATCGAAATCTGGCGTATGAGCCCTGGGAGCCGAGAATGGGGTACTACGGAGGCTGTCGGTACCGGATTCGGCAATCGGGATTCCTGTGAGTCCGATCTCCGGGTTTGGGGTGTGACACCCTTGTTGCCTTCCAGTCATTCAAAAGGAGAAAGAAAATGGTTAAGAGAAAAGGTAAGGATCTCTCTTCCTCTAAATCTTTAAAAGTCAAGAAGGGCAAAAATGTAAAACAATAGGAAATAGATCACCTCCAAACCGATCAGATTGGGAACAAGTCAAGATCGTGGATCGTATTGTTCTCAACAGTACTATTGAGCCATATGGGGTGGACCTTCTGTTAGAAACAATAGGATGGCAGAATATACTTAGTCTAGGTGGTCCCTACCAATATGAAATGATTCAGCAATTTTTCAATAGCTGCCACATTGTTTGGGATTATCCTTCATGTATTCATCTGGAGTTTTTACAACAAACCAAACTAATTACTCCAATTGTTCTTGGACGTCTTCTAGACATAGGTGTGACTCGAATTCCAGTCACTAAGAGAAATCTGAGTGGATTGGGAATGTGGGGGGAAATCATGCGTGCACTATGCCAAGGTGCTACAATCCCTAGGAATGATGAAAACATACTTCATGTTCAATATCTTGGAACTATGTTCAAAATCCTCCACAGTATCTTCAGTTTGAATGTGTATCCATGTGACGCAAAAGAAACAGGACTAAACCCCTTTGTGCTCAATGTCCTATATAACGTATATCAAGAGGTTCCTGTGTGCCTACCGACCCTTATCCTAGAGCGATTAATTAGGATAGTCAAAGGGGATCATCTTGATACACTCCCATTTCCGTCCCTCATATGCAAGCTAGCACATTGGATGGGTCTGCCGCCGACGTCCGATAAAGTATACCCAGAGGTATGGTTCGACCATGATGCAATTCAATAGGTGTACATCTCTGCTTATTCTCATATGGATAGTCCTCCTCCTGTGGGAGCAAGCAACCAGCAGCCGAATATGCCAATGCCATAGGGATCTAATCGAACGCCACTCCACAGTCCTGAGTCAGTCACAAACCGCCGGCATCATGTACTTGAACGCCATCTGCTGAACGGACAAGCCGGGATTGATGAGCGTCTCTGCAACTGCGAAAGGCGTCTGACTGGGATCGAGGACAAGGTTGATGCACTCCAGCATGCTACACAACAAATCATCAATCTGCTGACGAACTGAGCAACTCGTGCACTCTTGTGATGTGGAAGAAGTCGGAGTGAAGGTGTCCATGGTTAAACTCTTTTTTTTTTTTTTTTTTTTTTTTTTTTTTGGGACAAAATGATTTTTGTCTGTGGATTGAATTTTGTTTTGATTGATTGTCCTCTAAATGAGGAAAATAGTTTGGTTTTGCGATATTTTTTTTGAAAGATTGATAGTTTTAATGCTTAAACTACTGCCATGCTTGGGCAGCTTCTTTTAGATGTTTTGATGGCTGAATGTTAATATATATATTTGATGCCTACTCTCTGCCAAGTCTATCTGCTCACATTATTCACTGATCATCTATTTGAATCTTATTCTACTTATCTATGGAATGCATGGTATAAATGGTGATTGCTTTTCTGATTATTATTGTATATCCATAGAGGTTGTGAGCTGGTTAGTAATTTCTAACTTTTAAAGATATGTTGCTATCTGCTTTTGAGAAATCTCAGCTCTCCTTTAACCATGATTCTCCCAATTTATTGATTGTCAACTTCAGTCATTTGTTCTATTATTGGTACATGCTAACCTTTGTCAATGACTGACAAAAAGAGGGAGAACACATCCCACCATGAGGAAAATTGTGTGTATGTATGGTGGTACAGGTGTTAAGGGGAGCGGCTACTACTAAATGTTTCAACCTTGTGTGTGAACTCAAAAAGCATATTTGTAAAATTGTGTAAAGTTCATGTACACACAATTTAGGATGTTGGTCTAGGTGTTGTTCTAGGATTTCTGGTGTTTTGTCACGTAATTGACAAAGGCGGAGATTGAAAGTGCCCTGATTTGTCAATTAGCGTGAGGATTGAGTCAATGAGTCAAGTGAGCCCCAAAGAAGATCGTTCAAGTCATTGCCTCAACTGGATGTGCACTCTGAGCTTGTCAAAGGTAAATTAAGCCTCACATCCCATGTCTTAAAACACCCAGGTATATAAAACCCTTAAAAGTGGATAGAACAACATAGGGTTTAAAGTATGAAAACTATTTTGCAAATCAGAAAAATCTCTAAGTTTTTAGCTTTTGTCGATATATGGAGATTACCTCGATGTGATCAGACACCTGTTATCGATGTCCTCGGAATGTACTCGATATCATCGAATTGAGGACCTCTTGTGTCCAATAACCAACTTGATCTCTGGACAAAATTCTAGATGAATCGATGGAAGAATCGATATCATCGACATTTGAATTCCGAGATCATCGAGATGGCTCGATATAATCGAATTCTGGTTAGTTTGTATCTAGAAAGTTGTTAAGGCAAATCATATATTTGTCGATGACTCGAAGAGAGCCTCGATATCCTCGGAACTCAAACTCCGATGATAACGATGGATCTTCAATGTTATCGAATTCGGACCAAACTAGTCCAACAAGCTTTTAGGAAAATCCTCTTTAAATGTTCGAGGAATCGAGACTCCCTCGATAATATCGATATTCAAATATCGATCATATCTAAACTAGGTCAATATCATCGAATTCGGACAATGGAATGTCCAGCGTGCTTATAGGAAAATCTTCTATAAAAGATCGATGAATCGAACTGGGTATTGATATCATCGACATTTGAAATTCAATGACATCATGGGAGGATCGATAATATCGAAGCCAACTGTCTTATATTTAGCCTGCTCTCATGTTTTCATTGTCGAGGAATCGAACCGTGGTTCGATGAAATCGGAGTTCGATATCCGATGACATCGAAGCATATTGGATATGATCAAGCTGTGTATAAGAGATTCAACTGTGATTGTTAGTAGAGTTCATATTATCGATCTATCCCTCGATATCTTCGAAAGTATATGTTCGATGTATCGAACTCTGTAAAAAATTGACTGTTTTATTACTGTTGGATCTCTTTGCCTATTTAAGGAGAGCTTGCTATTGGTAGCTTCATTGTGAAAAATAGAGAGAGCTGAGAGAGTAACTCACATCACCTACCCTAAGCTCTTTTTCTCATGGAAGTTCATTCCTCAATCCACCCTCTTTATTGACATTCAATAGAGTGGATTGGTGAATGAACTTCTGCATTCAAGGATCTTCCAGCTACCACCTTAATGGTAAATCATTGAACTGGGATCCCTTGAATGCCTAAGATCTTGGAATTACTCTGTCTCTTCAAAGATTATCATTTAATAGAGTAATTACCAACATAACCTTGACTCAACCCGTCGCCATACATTGGAGCATCATCATTGTAGCAGTTCTAGGGAGCTGAAAATTCTTTGTCATCAAAGAAGGAGATCTTCATCAACGTGCTTAATGGGGCTCGTCTACTTATCTGTAAGTTATTAGAGTCCAGAGACCCTGCTGATCATTCCTTTGTGTAGGATTGGGTCACAGGTGATTCTCACCCCTTTCAAGTCCTCATAGGAGGCCTCCGACGGGAAAGTACGTTTGGGTGCTGTGTGTTGACTCTTGCTCTTATAGAGCATAAACTTAGGTCCTTAGTGTACGTCCTTGGCCTGTGTGGCCTAAAACTGAGGTGTTGTGTGTTGACTTTTGCTCTTGTGTAGGGCATAAACTCTAGGTTCCATGTGTGGATCCTTGGCCTGTATGACCTAAAACCCTGGGTTCCTTGTGTGGATCCTTTGCTCGTGTGTAGAGCATAAAACCCGTGTGCTGTGTGTTGACCCTTGCTCCTGTGTGGGACATAAACTTGTGTCTCATGGAGACATGCCTAAGTTCCTTGTATAGGTCCTAGAGTCGACCTTGTGTAGGTTGTGAAGGTTAGAGGTGAACCTGATTTAAAACCTCCTTTAGTGAGATCCGGTACACTCAAGGGTTGAATGCGTCCGTCGGAAGTGGAGTAGGCACGTAGCCGAACCACTATAAACGACTGTGTTTGGGATTGATATTTTCGCCTTACTATTTGTGTTTACTTTAAATGTTCTCATAAAGTATGCTAACATGATTATTTAGAACTGATAAGAACCACATCCCACACACACACACAGTCGCATCGTTCATTCACTATAGACTAAGATTGTATACTGTTTAAATGCTGAATAGTCTTATGATTGGATCGTCTTTTTGGCTTGGAAGCCATTAGAGTTAGATTGGGGTCATTTTGATAGTTGCTTGATAAATCAGGATTCTGATAATGGGATTTTAAATCATCATAAAATTTTAAAAGTCCTTGGCCTGTGTGGCCTAAAACTGAGGTGTTGTGTGTTGACTTTTGCTCTTGTGTAGGGCATAAACTCTAGGTTCCTTGTGTAGATCCTTGCCCTGTATGACCTAAAACCCTAGGTTCCTTGTGTGGAGCCTTTACTCGTGTGTAGAGCATAAAACCCGGGTGCTGTGTGTTGACCCTTGCTCCTGTGTGAGGCATAAACTTGTGTCTCATGGAGACATGCCTAGGTTCCTTATGTAGG
This sequence comes from Magnolia officinalis, assembly GCA_021015155.1. Lineage (NCBI taxonomy): Eukaryota > Viridiplantae > Streptophyta > Magnoliopsida > Magnoliales > Magnoliaceae > Magnolia > Magnolia officinalis. The sequence goes on along the minus strand of JAJHSJ010000002.1, from coordinate 87,130,445 downwards.
TCCTAGAGTCGACCTTGTGTAGGTTGTGAAGGTTAGAGGTGAACCTGATTTAAAACCTCCTTTAGTGATCCGGTATACTCAAGGGTTGAATGCGTCCGCCGGAAGTAGAGTAGGCATGTAGCCGAACCACTATAAACGACTGTGTTTAGGATTGATATTTTCACCTTACTATTTGTGTTTACTTTAAACGTTCTCATAAAGTATGCTAACATGATTATTTAGAACTGATAAGAACCACATCCCACACACACACACAGTCGCATCGTTCATTCATTATAGACTAAGATTGCATAATGTTTAAATACTAAATAGTCTTAGGATTGGATCCTCTATTTAGCTTGGAAGCCATTAGAGTTAAATTGGGGTTATTTTGATAGTTTCTTGATAAATCAGGATTCTGATAATGAGATTTTAAATCATCATAAAATCTTATAAAGTCCTTTTCACCCCTCCCCCCCCCCCCCCCCCCCCTTCTAGGACACTTTGACTTATTCCTACTTCTACTAAAGCGGTCATCACCGCAATTTCACTCCATGGTGACTTGGAAGAAGAGATACACATGTACCAACCGGAGGGGTTCGAAGTCAAGGGCAAAAAGCATATGGTGTGTAGGCTGAGGAAGAGCTTGTATGGGCTGAAACAAGTTCCAAGGCAATGGTACAAGAAGTTTGACTCATTCATGTTAAAGCATGGATATGACAGAATGGAGTTGGACCACTATGTGTTCACACGCAAGTTCTCAGATGGTGATTTCGTAGTTATACTGTTATACGCTGATGACATGCTCATCATGGGTAAAGACATCAAGAAGATTGACAGGTTAAAACAGGAATTGGGCAAGTCGTTTGCGATGAAAGACTTGGGCCCAGTTAAATAGATCCTAGGAATGGAGGTAACCTGTAACAAAAGTAGCAGAATGCTTTGGTTGTCACAAGAGCGGTATATTGAGAAAATCCTAGAGCGGTTCGATATGAATGCAGTGAAGCCGGTCAATACTCCACTGGATGGTCATTTCAGATTGAGTGACGAGCAGTGTCCCAAGACGAAGGCAGAGGTGGATGAGATGCAGAAGATTCCTTTGAAAGTGCATCTGCTAGTGCCCTGGTTTGTCAAGTTACGTGTGTGGTGAGTCAGACTGGCTGCAGAACTCGACAGGAAGATTATCTCAAGTGTCTGCCTCAATCGGATGTGTGGAAGCTCGAAATAAGTAAATCATAGCCTCACATCCCGTGTCCCAAAACACCAGGTGATTAAAACCCTTAAAACAAGATAGACATCTTAGGGTTTTTAAGGTGAGAAAACTTTTTGCAAAATAGGAAAATCTCTAAGTTTTTCTCGCCTTGTCGATTTTATCGAAGAACCCTCGATATGATCGACCTGCACTGTCGATGTCCTCGATACCTTATCGATATTATCGATAAGAGGACCAAAATGTCCAGCAACTAAATATTCATCTGGACGGATTTATCGATATATCGATACACCTATCGATATCATCGATAAAAGCACTAAATATGTCCAGCAACTTTACAATATATCTGGACGAATTATCGATGTATCAATACACATATCGATATCATCGATATTTAAAACTCGAGACCATCGAGAGTGGCTCGATAAGATCGACAGACAGATTTCCAATGCCCCTGTTTTTTAATGAAAATCTCAAAAATCTTCGATATATCGATGACCATCCGATATGATCTGAATTCAAATATCGATAAGATTGGAGGTCCATCGATGATATCAACAGTGGGCGCGCATTTCTTACAGCAGTTATTTCAGGTTGATTTTTAACTATGATCGGGGGCCTTTCGATTTAATCGATATTCAAATATCGATGATATCGACACCAGATCGATTGCATCGAACAAAGCCATAAACTGTCCAGCAAGTTCAAAGATAAATCAGCTGGATTTATCGATGCCTCGACTCTAATCTCGATATCATCGACATTCAAATTCCGATGACCTCGACGGTTCCCCCGATTAATTCATGAAAACCTGAAATATCTCAAAGTCAAGTCTCTCTCATTTTTCAAATGTCGATGGATCGAACCTGTTATCGATGGAATCAGAGTTCAAAATCCGATGACATCGACAATAGTTTCGATTCATCGACCAATTGGCAAAGAGTTTCAAAAGCGTATGACATCGAGTCCGAGTCGTCGAGTGGACCATCAATGCTATCGAGAGTATACGCTCGATGATATCAAACCTGCTCGATGATATCAAACTCTGTCATAAATGTGACTGTTTTATATTCGTTGGAGCTTTTTGCCTATATATAGAGGACTTGTCTTTTGTTGCTATAAGAGAGAAAGGACAGAGAGCTTTTGTGTGTTTCAACTTACATCTTATACCTAAGCGCTTTCTCTCGAAGGAGTTCATCCTCCAATCCACCCTCACCATTGATATTCAATAGAGTGGATTGGGGAATGAACTTCCGCATTCAAGGATCCTCTAGCTACCACCTTAATGGCAAATTATTAAGCTGGGATGCCTTTAATGCATAAGAGAGGAACTACTCTATCTTCCTTATAGGAAAATCTTTAGAGAGTAGGATTCCATCTCGCCCTTAACCCAACCCTAAGCCTAGTCTTGGTATATCATCTTATGTTGCGGATCAAGGGAGCTGAAGACTCTTCGTCAACAAGGAGGAGGAGATCTTTGGCATTGTGCTTAACGGGACTCATCAACTTATCTGTAAGTATCTAGAGTCCAGGAGAACACTTGCGAGCATTCCTTTCTAGGATTGGGTCTTAAATGGTTCTCATCCTTTGAAGTCCTCAAGGAAGCCTCCGGCAGGAGTGTACGTGGTGGGTGCGTTGTGTGGACCCTTGCTCTGTGGAGAGCATAAACATCTGGTTAGGAGTGAACCAGTGAAACTCCAGGGTTAGAGGTGAACCCAGTAGAAACCTCCAGGTGCGTTGTGTGAACCCTTGCTTTGTGGAGAGCATAAACATCTGGTTAGGAGTGAACCAGTAAAACTTTGGGTTTGAGGTAAACTGCGTAAAACCTCTGTAAAGGTTGAAGGTGAACTTGATTTAAAACCTTAGGTTTGAGGTGAACTCTGGGAAACCTCCTTAGTGAAATCTGGTACACTCAAGGGTTGAGTGCGGCAGCCAGGAGTGGAGTAGACTTATCGTCGAACCACTATAAAATGACTGTGTTTGTGATTGCTTTTCTCTATGTGTGATTCATGTCAATGCATTCATATTCATATATCTAATCACATCTCACACACACAGAGTCACATCCAATATAGACTAAGTTGCACATTGATATATCTTGATTAGTTTGTGATTGGATCCTCTACTTGGCTTGGAAGCCAGTAGAGTTACATTTGAGTAATCCTGAAAATTGCATACATGATAGGATTAGAGTGATAGGATTTTTAAATAACTCATAAATCTTTAAAAAGTCCTATTCACCCCCCTCTAGGACATATTGACATATTCCAACTTTTACTCAAGCGGTCTTCACCACTATTTCATCCTTATGCGTCAGCAGTAGGAAGTTTGATATATGCTATGGTGTGTACACGCCCAGACATAGCATATGCGGTTAGTGTTGTCAGCCGGTATCTTGCCATCCTAACAAAGAACATTGGGCAGAGGTGAAATGGATACTGTGGTATCTAAGAGGCTCATCCAAGTTGAGCCTATGCTATGGTGACAGAAAACCTATGTTAGAGGGCTACACAGATGTAGATATGGCAGGTGACATAGACTCCAGGAAGTCTACATCGGGGTTCATGTTCAAGTTTGCAGGGGGAGCGGTCTCTTGGCAGAGCAAGCTACGGAAGGTCGTAACATTATCGACGACAGAGGCTGAGTACATTGCAGTCACAGAGGAATGTAAAGATATGCTTTGGATGAAAATGTTCTTACAGGAAGTTAGCCTGAAGTAGGAGCAGCGCGTGATCTATTGCGATAGTCAAAGTACTATATACTTGAGCAAGAACCCAAGTCAACACTCCAAGTCGAAGCACATAGAGATTCGGTATCACTGGACCAGGGATACTTTGGAACAGAAGGTGTTACAGCTTGAGAAGGTCCACACGGATGATAATGGGTCAGAAATGATGACCAAGGCATTGGTCAAGAGCAAGTTTGAGGTTTGTAGAAATCAGGCTGGCTTGAAGAAGGTGAATCCCTCCTGAGTTGAAAAGGGGGAGATTTGATGGCGTTTTTCCTCCCCAGGATAGAAGAGCAGACAGAGCTGCTCGACTGGTCGAGTGGTACTCGACTTGAAGTATAACGAGTTTTGGTTTGAAAATTCCATGGTGCTCAACCAGTCAAGGGAGAGGCTCGACCGGTCGAAGACCTTGCTCGACCAGTTGAGGTTACGCAGATTCATGTCCGGATTTTGTGTGGGCTATGTAAATTTGAGGCGGTTTTTACAGAGGTGCGGAAAGGAGTTTCCTAAACTATAAATATGAGTCCCTACGACTATTCTAGGGAATGCAAGAGAATTTTCTAAAGCTTTACAAGGGTTTGCTAAAGGGTTTAGGGCTATCAAAGGGTGAGAGAAAGAGAATAAGAGAGAGAGGAAGCTTGTGAAGGGATGATAATGGGTCAGATATGATGACCAAGGCATTGGTCAAGAGCAAGTTTGAGGTTTGTAGAAATCAGGCTGGCTTGAAGAAGGTGAATCCCTCCTGAGTTGAAAAGGGGGAGATTTGATGGCATTTTTCCTCCCCAGGATAGAAGAGCAGACAGAGCTGACTGGTCGAGTGGTACTCGACTCGAAGTATAACGAGTTTTGGTTTGAAAATTCCATGGTGCTCAACCAATCAAGGGAGAGGCTCGACCGGTCGAAGACCTTGCTCGACCAGTTGAGGTTACGCAGATTCATGTCCGGATTTTGTGTGGGCTACGTAAATTTGAGGCGGTTTTTACAGAGGTGCGGAAAGGAGTTTCCTAAACTATAAATATGGGTCCCTACGGCTATTCTAGGGAATGCAAGAGAATTTTCTAAAGCTTTACAAGAGTTTGCTAAAGGGTTTAGCGCTATCAAAGGGTGAGAGAAAGAGAATAAGAGAGAGAGGAAGCTTGTGGAAGGGAAGTTCTGCTCGTAAAGGTGATCTACTTCGCAGTCGACGTCTCAGCGCTTCTACGTCCTCGGAATTGATGAGATATCTTTGTTTTTCATTATTCCCTTATTGTTCATCCACTCTTGCGTGAGTGAAGAAGGTTTGATCCAGGCGGTGTGTGCTTATGATCGGTTGTAACATTCTACTTCATAGTGAATTGTTGCTCTGGACGAGGTCCCATGGTTTTTACCTCTTTGAGGGTTTTTCACGTAAAAATCTCTTGTGTCGTGTGGTTTGTACTTTGATTTATTTCATTGCTTTATTATCCCATAATTCTGGTATTTTTTGGGAGGCTAGATCCTAAGGTTTTGTGCAACGGCCCCAAACACGATGCACTCTCTATTGTCATTAAAGAAAATTTGAGCCGTCGAATGGTGTTATTTGAATAAAGTCAGGATGACCGATAGAAGAAGCCATAATATCGCCTTAAAATTATAAGGGTTAAGGCGGAAAGATAGAAAAAATAATCACTTAAAGATATGCTTAAGGCGTGTTACAATATCACTATAAGGGTTGAGGCAGAAAGATAGAAAAAACAATCACTTAAAGATAGGCTTAAGGCGTGTTAGGATATCATTATCTGTAAAGGCGATATTTGCACTCTACTCGTGATTAAATCAGTTTGCAAGAGGGTTACAACAAATCCGCCTCCAGGATATAATAAGCCTCTTCTCCAAAACCACAGAAATATGGGCTTCAGTCTGCAAAGCTGAAAAATTGCACCGGAACACACTTTTACAGCATACACCATTGACTTATATGTTGTTACAACTTACCCCTTGAAAATTGTTTATAGTTTAGTGCCTAAAAAACTATTCGCAGTTTAGTGCCTGAAAAATGTAACTTTTCAAAAACCACTTAAAACCAAAAATGGAGAAGAATAAGGAGAGGAGATTGTTGCAATTGTTGTTCTTCATACAAAGATGAGTTTATATAGAGTCATAAGATTTGCTTTAAGATCATTTTCATGAAAAGACACATTCTTCCATGGTGCCCTTTCAACAATGGCATCCCTCCATCGTTAATAGCATCTTTTCATCACCATTTCGGATTCAAATGATGCTCCATTTACCAAGAGGTACTACCATTCACAAATGAATGATCACCAACAATTACCAAAACGCACAACCCTTTTCCTACATTTTCTTTTATAAGTTTGAAAAAAAAAAAAAACAACATTTTTCTTTTCTTGTTTTGAAAAGAAGAAAAAAAAAAAAAAACCAATATGTATAAGTGCAAAAGGGTCAAGAGTGCTCTGTGAATTGGTGAGCATCATACAAAAGATTCCCATTACCAAGTTAGACTAATGAAAAGTGTTGGCCAACTGTAATAATGCGACTTTGGTGGTTTTGAATGATTAATGACATTGAGGCGGTTGATTCATATTCACTTGTTCTACTGATTTCATGATTTTATTAAAAAGCATGCATAATTCTAAACTTGCGATTTATAAAGTCTTTCATCTAGTTTTGAAAAATATAATTTTGAAATTATTATTCCTTGTGATCAATTACACGAGATTATTTTAACGAGCTTTTAGCTCATCCATTATTATGAATACTAAATTTCATGATGTAGAGTTTAGTCAGGATGTAGAGTGGAGCAGAGATCTAGAAGTTTGTCTAGTTTTAGATTTGCCTTTCTAGTTTCCATTCATTGTATTAAAAAAATGTGTATGATAAAAATGTAGAAGAAACTTTAGAATGATGTTTAAATATTTTATTGGAAACATGAATTTGTGTTACCTGATTTTTATGGATTTATAGATGTGAATGCTTAAATTATAAGTTATGCCTTGGGATGCGAGATTACAAACAGGCCAGCCCAAGTGCCAGATTTTGGGGCACAACAGCTCCCAATGGTCCGGCCCAGTCGAATATATACTACAGAATTACTTTCAAACATGCTTTTTGTGACCCTATCTCTACCAGTAGTACATGGTTTAATCAAATCTTGTACATGGTTTAATCAAATCTTGTCATGCAAGGACTTCACTAAATTGGCATTTTTTCACCTAATTCAGTTCCTTTAAATATCTGACTTTCCCTGCCAATTTTGATCACTTGCTATTTTATTTCTGGCTACTCATATGATATCCATTAATTGGATTGTTGGGATCGCTCGATCAGTGTTATTTTAGAAATATGATCCGTCCACAGGGGGACCCCAATTTGGATGGCCTGGATAGTGGTATATCAATGCAACATGTGCAAAGCTAACATAAGATCCTGGTTGAAAGCAAGTAATTATAGTGCAACCGATTCTTTAGGACGCGGAGTTCATGTGAAAGCCTTTGGCAGGAAGTTACTGCTCTGGGAACTAGGTGGGGCCATCGTGATGTTTGTGAGAAATCCACCCGCCCATCCATTTTGTAAGCTTATTTTAGGAAATGAGACTAAAAGTGAGCAGATCCAAGACGCAAGTGGGCCGTACTAAAGGAAAAAGTGGGTAGGGAAATTCCTACGGTTGAAACCTGTCAGGTTGACAGTGATGTTTACATGAAATCCATACCGTTCATAACGATATTCCTATTGAGATGAACTAAAAATAAAAATATTAGCCTGATTCAAGACTTCCGCGACCTCAAGAATAGTTCAACTATGGACGTTCAATCCTCACGTTTTTTTGGTCACTTTAGTATTGAATCCTTCTCACTTTTAGTCTCATGTACAAAAATAAGCTCCCAAAACGGATGAACGGGGTGGATTTCTCACAAACATCACGGTGGGCCCACCGAGGTTTCCAGCGTAGGAACTTAAAAGTCTTTCCAGGAAATCCGCGTCCCACATGGTTTGGAAAGCATTTATAAAAGAGAAGTCGCAAGAGGATTAAATGGACCACAAGTTACCGATCACCCAGCGAACTGCGATTAATCTATTAAGCGAATGTAACATCCAGTCCTTCCAATATGCTGGCCCCACAAAAATGAGCCCTATCTACTCATCAGGTTACTACACTACAGAAAATAATTTCTAGCCATTGATAAATATAAAAATATAAATGTGATCCCTCAACCGGTGGATGTGGCTGATTTTGTATCAGGCTATCCTCATGGTCGGTCCAACCAATTGGACGGATTGGATTTTGCACACACTTGAAAGGTTGAAAGTTATCTGCCGGCTGAACTGTAACTTTCGGTCCGTACCTGGTTCGGCTTGAGACCTTCTGAAAAGAGTGATGAGGAATGTTCTCATTCATATCAACCAAAATATACCATGTGTAGACTACATCCAAGCCCTTGAAAAGGTAGGCCCCACTTTGAAATTCATTGGGCAAATTAGGTCCATCCATTCATCAAGTAGGCACATCAAGGCCCCACCTTGAGGTCCATTGAGATGGACGTGAATAATCCTCAGTGGTAATAATATATATATTTTGAGCAAGAAAATGGGAGCGAATGGCCATGTTAGTCAACAAAGTGTAAGATCATACATTAATGGGTATACCTGGGCCCCAATTAGGAAGGGTCTGATCTGAGTGTGCGTCGGCAACGGCCCACTAAGTGGTGGTTTCTCATCCACTACAAGCGTGGAATGCATCATTTCAATTTGGACCACCTATATCATGGGGCCCGGAAAATGGTCACATCATCTCTCCTTTTCCACCTTCCATCCTGTAAAAATTGTCTTAAGCTCTTTCTCTATCATCAACAGAAGAATAGTTTGATGGCTATATTTTGTGGATGATGGGGCTAAATTTAGAGGACAATGCCCAAATTTTCCTAGATTGGAATATTGCAATCCTTCGATTATTATAGATTGTTTTTTATTGAATGTGGACCATTGATGCATTTTCTCCTTAATGGCTTATCTTAGGCAGGCCATCTATTGAACGGTTAGGATCTTCCAATTAGAATATTCCTAATATTCCGCAATTGGTATTCACACTCATGGCCTCTGTGTTGAAAGTCTTATAACCCTACCACTGAGTCATGAATAGGGACTCCATGAGTAAAGGAGAGTTGATGTCAGGTGGACAGCAAGTTATTGAATTTCTGCATAGCAATTATGATAAAGTCGGCAGTGAATATTAGGGCCAAGGGTTATGATTGATGATGAAGAAAAACATGTCTAATATTTTAATGAAGCAATGCAATTAATAATTCCATAATCCTTTTTCTTTTTAATCAAGAAATAATTATTAAGTAGACCTGAAATGAAATAAGTTTCAAACCATCTAAGGCTGGGCCTGTTGCAATCAGTTTACATCAAAAGGCTTTGGTCGATGGTTGGATTCGTGGATGACTCGGTTTTCCACTGAGTTGAACAAGTGCATCAATCTTTCAAGTAAGTTAATATATGGAGTTATTTTTAAAATTCATGTTACTTATGTTCTAGATCACTAATTTAGATTTTGAATCTTCTATAATTAGGTATCCTAATTAGTCCTCAATTGATTTAAGCTCATGTTAGGAGCAAGTTGAGATTTCATGTCAAACCAAATCGACATAGGTTATAACTTGTTTCATAGGGCTCGTATGTGCATTCTAGCCACTCAATGGGTCAATTCAAAATATAAGCTGAGAATTACCTTCCAAGTTTTCAAACATTATGATAGCTATTTTAGTTCATTTATTTCTATTACTTGCTTAATATAGTTTTAAGTTGAATGAATGATAAATACTAATTTCTATTTGAATAATTCTTTGTATATAATTGATGATTAGATTTAATTTCAAGTATTCAAACATGTTATGGATCTCAGATATCTCTATTCTAGCTTAAACTGAGTAGTGTACATGAATATTTATTATCCATAATGTATATCGAATTGGTTGTAGCTTGTTTTACCACTTGGAGATTATTGGATGGTATTATTGAATGTTTCTAGAACTAGTGACTGTTTGTGAAATGGATTAAATGAAAATTTGGTTGTAGACTTACCTTCTCGGATCACAGTGTGCCTATATAGCTTTTGGATTAATCCCTTCTTGTCATGTCCTTGAATGAACTCTTTGTCTAATGTGGCTTTAATGGATTACTTTTGCGCAAACTTGTGATGGTAAGTTTTACTTGTTGTATCATGATAGGCTACTAGTTGTAGAAGTTACGATTAATATCTTACTTGTTGAAGTCTCATGAGCCGAGTATGGTAGTATGAGATACTATGCTCGAGTTGCCGACTTATGTTGGGTGATGAGCCCCCCATAGTGACCTTAAGCTTCATTTAAATGGTTGTTTATAAATCAGACTAATAACAGTTGAGTTAATCATGCATTCATGGTATGTGGACTTTACCGAGTGGTTGATATAAGACACAGAGTTTCTCGGGTTGCTATGAGTTGTACCTTAGAGTATTTTACTGGGTGATTTCGAATTATCATCACGTGCATTTGAATCACTATGGGTTGTCATTTTTGCGTGGACTGTTTCGGGCACCTAGATCTCCTCGGGCATATCTTAGAGTACTTTTTTCAGGAAGCTAGTTCACCTTGGGCATCCTTATTGCATGGTCTTTTTCAGGTGGCTAGTTCTCATTGGGTGTACATTTGAGTACTTTTCTAGGTGGCTAGTCCTCCTTGGATGACCTTTTTGCCAGTTGGATGAGCATCCCTAGGTCTGTGAGCATATGCATGCATTTTCATGTATTTAAACAAGAATATAATTGTGAAATTAATTGATGTAATGTATGTTTGTGTTATGAACTCAATCTTATTACTCTAATGGTCATTGTGAATGGTTTATTGTAGACTTTTTCTAACAAACTATGCTTAACTATTGTGATGTTTTGGTAAACCTTTGGAGGTATACCTCGCTATGATAGTCATTGACGCTATCAAACCATATTCAGTTGTTGCAGAAGACGTAGATGAGGAGCAGATTGGTGTTCATGTGGCGCATGAAGAGCTGGATGATGTTGCGACTCTATATTCTAGTTTCCTTTTATTACTTAGTTGTTCAAATTTTTAGTCTTAAGACATTGATTTATATAAGCCTTCCGGCAACCACTTGAATATTTTGATATGTATATTTGGACTTTCTATGCTTAATTTGTTTCTCTTCTATCATAGTGCTTATTAATTAAAGAAAAAAATTATAAGGTGAAATGTGGGCCATATTTAAAGGTTAACACTCAGGATTTCAGAAAACAAGTATTAAACTCGGGTTACGAAATCTGGGGCGTTACAACATGGCATGTAATATTTCACTCCCCAAAAGGTATGTGTATGGGTCTATGCCTCTACATTAATGATGGAATGCATATGGTTGAAGATAAGATCAACCAAAGATATCTTAAGGTGCGAGTATGATTTTCGTGAGTACTAAACCGGTAATGGTGACGCGTGGCAATTTTTTATTGGTCCACATCAAGACGCCGAAAATAGGTGTAAACAAGACCCAAAACCTCGATAAGCACATTTTGGAATCTCTATAGATATGGGTCGAGTGGTTGAAAGAGACCACTTATGCAGGCCGGGTATAGTAGTAATCTAACCAACTAATGTATCTGAGCTAAGTGGGTGAAAGAGACCACTTATGTAAGTCAGGTGGGTTTGAGAGAGTGTTGGCTAACTGGTTTAAAATGGGTCCTGTGTTTTGAATAGGGGTGTACACAAACTGAGCTAGCTCGACTCAACTCGAAAAAGATCGATTCGACTTGGTTCAAAGTTGAGTTTGAGCCGAGTCAAGCTGAGTTTTTGAGCTCAAAAATGAGTTCGAGCCGAGTTCAAGCTGGCCCCAAATCTACTCGACTCGGATCGAACCCAACTCGAATCGAACTCGGATCGAACCAGTTCGGTGACTCAGTTACTTTGATATTGATGTTGCTCACCGAGTGTTTGATGAAATGATTCAATGAAGTGTGGCTGGTGGCAAGGAAGGTATGTATATGAAACAAATACCTTTTTTTCTTAATTTTTATGTTGCTTAGAAGGTGTTTGATAAAATACCTGTAAAACCACTGCTGTTGTTTTACATATGGTGAGATTTTGAAGGTGCAGTCTATGTGTTTGTGAAAATGCGCGCTACACAAGCGAACTCGACTCAAGCTTGGCTCGAACTAGCCCGAGCTGCTGACCGAACCGAGCTGAGCTGGCCAATCAGGCTAGAGGACCGAGCCGAGCTGAGCCGAGTTCGAGCTGGGGTGAGCAAGTGACCGAGCCAAGTTGAGCTAAGGCCAGCTCGACTCGGTTCAACCCGGCATACACCCCTAATTAAGATATACTTGTTGAGCTTTTGAGCTCAACCTTTCTCTATTGATGTTGTCTTTCAGGAATATGGCCTCAATGGAGTGCTTGTCGATGTTATTTGCTTATTTTAGTTTATTTCATTTTTTTAAAATAATTGCGACAGACCTGTATCCTAACATTATGTTTGTTTTTTATGATGGTTTCTTTAAGTATCAGATGAAATTGATTTTCTTCTTAGCTTGAAATAATATTATTTATGGTTTTGTGGTGATATTGTTTGTTGATTTTTTTTTTTTTTAATTATTTATTTATTTCTATTATTCCTAGTGGTGGGTTGTTGAGCATAAGACCGAGTCGCAACCCTAGGTGCGAGATTTGGGTCAAGTGAATTTGAGTGCTAGAGTCAGGGTGTGACACCAAGTTTTATTGATTGAGTTGTTCTAATAATACATACTCACATCTTTGTGTTTCTCTCCAAGCTTGCCCAAAAAACACAGTAAGAGGCATTGAGGTAGCTAAAGAACAAGCTGTTAACGAAACGAGGGATCAAGAGTTTGCCGACTTACTAGCATCCACCTACAATCCAATTGCAGAAGAAGCCAATGTATCATTTGATGTCACTCCATTAGTTCATTGGCCACGATCAAGACTTTCATCGACCACGCCTATGACTAATGCTTTTCAGGTTCCCGAGCCTTCACCTCCACATGATGAAACTGCATAGGTAGGCTCTTCGACTAATGCTGATAATCCTGTATCCGCACTTGAGCAGTTAGACCACATGATAACTGATCTAACTAACATTGAAGGCTCTCTCTATATATAAATGAGGCTTCGATAATTATCATTGAGCTTACAATCTCCTTAAATGCACCAACAGCGTCGACCGACCATCCTGCTGAATTGGCTAAAGCAACTGATGGACATCAAACCATCCCATTCGTTGCAACCATAGATGCTCTGCAAGTTGGTGAATCATCTGGCCCTCAATAGGAAAAATTAAAATCTTTGGCCGATCTTGATGCCGCCTTCAACGTCTTTTCTCAACTTCTCTTGGTGGCCCTTGTGCTTACCAATTCTGCTTCCTCTTCTTCGACTGTTGACGAACAACAATCAGAGGTCAATTTCCTAAAAAAGGAAATCAAACACTTAATGACCTTTGACCTGCCTACGCTAGTGGTCTATAACCGATTGGAAATCATGATATCTTACATTCATTAGCTAGAATCTTTAAACAGAAAAGGTCCTACAAAATTGGAGTCATTGAAGCGACCCTAACCGTTACCAGTGATTATAAGTCGGCTTAAGAGGAGATCAGTTGGGTTAACACTTTATTGAAGTCACACGAGCATATTTGCACCATTGTGAATGAATACTTCCGACAATTCACAGCTCTACAACAACAAATTGAAACTATGATCGACAACAAAAATAACCTTGTTTCTAGGAAACAAACTGCACAGACCTACAAGGAAGAGTTAGAGAAACAACTGGCCGTGGTTATGAAAAGGATCAAAGCGATAGAGAATGAAGATATAGAGCTTGACGAAAAATGTTGGCAACATATGAAACTTACAACACCTTGATCGAGCAAGTCTCCTCCTCTTCTGACCAGATCACAACTTCTGTGCGGGAAATCAGTAGATTGAGTGATGCCAAGACAACGACGATAAGGCAATTAGACGTCACGGTTGAAAGCTACAAAGCCTTTTAAGGCTTTAAATTTTAGAATAATTTAATATCTTTTCATATTTCACTTGTGGGCCTGTAATATTTTAACCGCACAACTTTCTTTGAGATATTCACCGACCATCTGTCATGCATTGTTAGATTGTTTTATATATCTTTTGATGATTTCTTGCTAGGTCATTTGAAGTGCCTGACATATTGAAGTCTTGTCATATTCATACTAAGAGCTTCGTCATCTCTGTACACCCTACACAAGTAGGTGGATGCAGAAAATCTTTAAAAATCTTTCTTTGATCTTCTTTACTTCACATATTTCCATGCATTAATTATGATGGAAAGGCCTTATCAGTCACCTCTCATGGAGATGAATCAAAATTTCCCATGTGGCACTGACTATTGGAATACTCGAAACGGCGACAATCTCTACTACCATTACCCATGTATTCGATGGTTCCATGGGCTTCGCTGAAAACGAACACTTCTGTTCACAAGAGAGAAAGTTGACTAACTTCACCAAGTACAAACCACTCTACATGACTAGCGAGAAGCTCGACGCAGGCTCCGCAATTCAAAGAACTATCGCCAAAGGCTTCAAGATGCTGGAAGAGAAATCATCTGACTACAGAGGATTAGGAACAGAGAGCTTGTTGTTGTGGAGGGACTCCACACATAGATTCAAGAAGCCCGAGCCTCTGTACATGAAATTTTAGGGTGGCTTTTTGACCAATATCAGTGCCTAAGAGATGAAGGCCCTAATGATACATTAGAAGAGGAACTTATCCCTATTGAAGTTCAACTCTAAGCGGCCAAGCACCATAAAGCATCGAGGGAGGCGACATTAATCGTTGCCAACACACACCTCAAGGGCACCAACAATAATCTAGTCAATGCCACAGCTTTGCATGAATCTCGCGACATAGAGGCTGGTATCTAGGCAGCCTAGGAGACTGATGTAGAGTATATTATAAATGATTGTATATATCAGTATGAATGCCTCTCCTATCAGCCTATCCAAATAGGATTATTATTATTATTATTTAAATTGTATATAAAAGGTTATAAATGAAAATCCATTCATCGACCATTTTTTAACCTCTTGGTGTCTTTAATCAAGATTTTGAGTCTTGATTTCGGCTAGACACAATGACTGAATTAATCTTCTATTCTTACATACTTTTTAATAATGTCTCCCACATGTTGAGAGTGAAATTCTTTAAATATTGGCCATTTATAGCCTATTTTGCGATATTACCATCTAAATCCTTTAATATGTAAGCCCTACCTTTTATGACTTTTTGAACTACATATATGTCATCCCATGTTAGAGATCACTTTCCTAATTTGTTGTTGTCCCTAACACCAAAAGGAAAAATCACTTTCCAGACCAATTGACCATAGATAAAAGACTTTCCTTTTACTTTTCTATTGTAAACCCCAGCAACAAGCTCTTTATGTCGTTGTAATGCGTCTAATGCTTTTAACCAAACATCATCCAATTCTTCTAACTCGACAAGCATGGATTCAGTAAATTCTTTTAGGGTTAACTGATTTTGGTAAGCCGCTCTTAACGATGGAACCATTATTTTCATAGGATGAACTGTGTGACACCCGTATCCTAGCTCGTACCGTTCCTTAGGCTTCCGCGGTCCTCCCAGTCGAATTTCCGTGACTCATGATCTGTAATCGACATTTGCGCGAGACCCTGAGTCGTATCCCGTATTCTAGAGTCGGCTCGACTCGAGACTTGTACCTTAGCAATCGCGCCGTCGCTGCAGTTCCGACACTGCGTATTACACGCCGAGGCAATACCCAGGCTAGGAGATGTGGGCCCGCGTTCAGTTCGGAAAAAACGTCAAGCAGTTGCAAAACCCAAGAGAACATCACATCAATCCCATCAATCAACATCATGTCAAGTACAAGCAACCCCCCAAAGTCAACTCTCTCTCTCTCTCTCTCTCTCTCTCTCTCTCTCTCTCACACACACACCCTTACATGTCAAGTACACATCACTCACCTTTTCACCCATCACACTCATCCATCTCTTTTCTCTCTCATTTCCCTTCTCCATTAGCAAGCTTGGACGTCCATGGCTTCCACCCCATTTCAACCCATTGCATGCACCATCTTTCCCATCCCAACCCTCCAAATCTCATCCACACCATTGAATCATGTTCCATGGATCTCTAGGATGCTTAGGCAAAAGAAAGAAGAGAAGATCGAAGGTGGGTGATTTTTGTGTGATTTTGATGATTAGAGGGCCCACAAATGGTGGGACCCATCTTGATGTGTGTGATTGTAAGCTATGGGGGCCCATAGTGGCGGGGTCCCTCCCCTTCTTACGTTTCTCTCTCTCTCTCTCTCTCTCTCTCTCTCTCTCTCTCTCTCTCTCTCTCTCTCTCTCTCTCCCATATTCCATGGCTCACCTAGTGTATGTGTCTATGGCCCACCATGATGTATCATATCCATGCCATCTACCCATGGGACCTGCCTTGCTGGATTGTCTAGCAGACGGGACTGCTGCTCGTCCGTCTAGACAGGTCCGAATGAAGGGATAACACAAATATCAGCTTTGTACAAGCTGCTGGTGGGCCACACGTTCGGACCCACCCCACCCGATTCATGTATTTTATCTAGGCCGTCCGTGGCCCATCATGATGTACGTGTGAATCCCCATCGTCCAGATCTGGACGTGTGGGAGCAACTATGATGTAAGCGTTTTATTCATGTTGTCTGTCCCTTTGATAGACATGGGACCCACCCACACGTGCTACCCGTGTGGGGTGGGGGCCCACCTTGATGATATGTGTTTATCCCACGTCGTTCATCTGTATGTCCAAATCGTTCATCTGATTGGGCCAGCAGCTGCAGCTGCTATGCAGCATTAGTAGGCTCGGTGGGCCAGCGTGATATGTGTTTTAATTACCGTCCGTCCAGGACATGGGGCCCACTCCATACGTGTTGCACGTGTGGAGGTGGGACCCACCTTGATGTATGCATCCTATATTTGCACCGTCCATCTGGACGGTGCTGTGTGTGCAGGCCCTACCGTGATGTATCTGCACGCCCATTCCGTCCACTTGTTTTGGACAGGCCGCGGGACCCACCCCACACTGTTGTACGTGTGGGGGTGGGGTCCACCTTGATATATGTATTTTGTACCCGCACCGTCCATCTCTGGACGGTGCTATGTGGACCCACTGTGATGTATGTTTTGTATTCCACAACGTCCAGGGAGGTGGACCCTAATGATGGATGTGTTATTCCATGCCATCCATTTAACGGCTATGTGGGGCGCACAGTGATGCATTTGTGATCCACACCGTCCACCTATCAAGTGGACCACACTGCAAAGCAGCAGGAGAGATGAACGTCCACCATTGAAGCCATACCATTCGAGGTCACAGGAGTTCTGGACCAATATGAAAATTTGTTTTTTTCTCTTTATTTAGGTCTGTGTGACCTTATCAACAGATGAGATGGGAAATAAACGTATGGTGGGCCCCACGTGGGACCCACCTCTGTGGATGGATTGGCTAATGTACCTCACACAGCCATACAATTGTTATATTAGCGTCAGCCAGATGGGGCTGATCATGAGGCTTATGTTATATCCAGACCATCCATTTGTGCGGGTCCCACCTTGATGTACCTATTGTATACATAGACCCCACGTGATGTATATGTTTTATATCCACACCGTCCAGCTATCTGGATGGTGGAAATCCACCTTAATTTATGTATTTTATTCACGCCGTCCAGGGACGGTGAGGACCACCTCGATGTATGTGTTTTATAACCACACCATCCATTCGTGTTGCTGGACGTGCAAGGCTACTTGTTGTATGTGCAAGGCCCACCTGTGATGTATATACGACCCATTAGTGTGGCCCATTGATGTAACCCACTTAATGCTTTTGAGGCCCATTAGTGTGGCCCATTGATGTAGGCCACTTGATGTGTATGAGGCCCATGTGCAAGGCCCATCTGTGATGTATATTAGGCCTATGTGTAAGGCCCACCTATTGTGTATTTGAAGCCCATGGGTTGTGGCCCATTCTGATGTATTCGAGGCTCATGGGCAAAGCCTGATGTGATGTATTTGTGGCCCATATGATGAGGCCCATAGTGATGTGTATTAGGCCCATGTGATGCGGCCCATAGTGATGTGTATTAGGTCCTTGTGTAAGGCCATGGGCCACGATACGTTTGGCCTATGTGGGCCACTCTTTGGGAGCAACGTTGGTTAAATATCCACATTAATGAGTGATGATGGTTAAATGTCCACATTGTATCCTTCCCTTAGGCCCTTTGTTAGGCCAATTCCGATTGTCGAAGCCAATTCCGATTGCCAAGGCCGATTCCGATTGTCGAGGTCGATTATCGAGGCAGATTATTAAGGCAATTCCAATTCTCGAGGCCGATTCCGATTATCGAAGCCAATTCCAATTATCGAGGCTGATTATCGATATCAATTACGAGTATATCATCCGATGTCGTTTATGAGTAAGTGACAGCATAACATCATGATACATGCCCATACGCATCATCTGTATGTTTGATTATGAGATATGGTTGGTCATTGCATATGGCAAGTTGTTCATGAGACTCCCTGATAGGCATTGTTGCCCCACATGATCGCACGGTATGCGCAGGATTGATGCATGATCGGACTGTGTGACTCATGTATCTCGCATTGTGTAATTATAATTACCGTACGCCTTAGCAACATTAGGGCCATAGCCTCCACTGGCATATCATGGATGGCCAGATGGGATACCGAAAATCTATTCTACATGTGATGCTATAGATATCCCTGGGTGAAATTTTCTAAACCCTCTTGGTTCCAGAGTTTACTCCAACGTCTAGACCGAGTGGATGCATGAGCGCATAGGGGTCGTATACCGTTCGGCCCCATCTCGCACTGTGTCGTGGTCGGTTGGAATGAGGTTCGACCTTACCTGCCTGAGAGGAGGGGGCAAAGCTAGGCTGAGTTTGACCAGCTCAAGGAATGGGTCCGCTATTGACGAGTCGGGCCCGATATTGACAGACAGACAGTGAGGTCTCTTCCACTCACCTTGTTACGCGCGATGGGACGACAATCTGGTTTGGAGTGTATTAGACCCCGGTGATTTTTCAGAGAAGAACCATACTGATATGTGGACTTATTGAGTAGGAGTTGCATACTCATTCATTCATTCATTCACTATCCACTCGGGTTGGTGGTGCGCAACTAATTATTGTGTACTTTCGTAATAGCAAGGATTTCGGTTGGGGCGCGCGACTAACTTGAGATCAGGAGTCTACTACATTGAATCTGGCTATCCAAATTTAGGTATGAGACTGGTTTAGATAGAAGTCTCTTGTGATGGACCCCATAGCCTACGATACTACGTACTATCATCCCGACTTTACTCCAACTTGGTCATTTCATTCGCACCGCATATTGCATTGCATCTGCAGCATTTAGCATTTTGGGTTGTCATGTTTCTGCATTGATATGACCGTTAGCATTCATGCCTTGCATCGTATAGGCTTGGTATGATTGATGACACTCATGGACTTACCAGTATATTTTCGCTTACTCCGATATCGTATGATTCATGATCTTGTCAGTATTTTCGTTTACTATGATATTGTATGATTCATGATCTTGTCAGTATTTTCGCTTACTCTGATATCGTATAATTCATGATCTTGTCAGTATTTTTGCTTATTCCGATATTATATGATTTATGGCATTGTATTGCATACTTGGCACTTACCTTGTGCACACACTTTCACCACCCTCTAAGCTTCTATAAGCTTATGCACGATAGATGCGTGCAGGTGGCATTAGGTCGCAACAGCGGAATTTTGGAGCTTTGATTTTTGACATATGTATTTTCCTTTCAACACTATATTTAAAAGTTTATATTAGTGGATATGTGATGATGATGTTGCCTTTGTGATTTAGGTAAACTTATGGTTATGCTTCTTATGAGATAAATGTATATTGAAAAATCCTCCTTCTAGGGTCCCAGGATCGGAATCTGGTGTATGCATGCTGGGAGCCGAGAATGGGGTACTACGGAGGTTGTCGGCACCAGATTCGGCAATCGGAAATTTTGTGAGCCCGGTTTCCGAGTTTGGGGCGTGACAAACTGCATTATGGCCATAGGTCAAGGCAAACGGAGTCACTTGAGTTCATATCTTTGGGGAATTCCGACATACCCAAAGTGCCTCTGATAATTTCATATGTCATGCCGTCAAGTCATCGTTGATCATTTTTCTAATGATGTTTTTAAGTATCTTGTTCATCACCTCTGCTTGGCCATTTGCTTGCACATATATGGTGACGAATTCAAGATTTTAATCTTGTACTCATCGGCAAAGGCTTTGACTGGGGTGACATTGAATATTATTCCATTGTCGACATTAATTGACTCCGGTATATCAAACTTATGTATTATATTTTATTGAATAAACTGATCATGTCAGTATGCTTAACTTCCTTTATAGGTTTAGCCTCCACCCACTTTGTAAAATAGTCGGTTGCTACAATGATAAAGTTATAACCATTCGAACATGGCGGTTTAATCATACCAATCAGATCCATGACCCATCCCCTAAAAGGCCATGGTTTTATAATTTGATGTAATTCTGTCGCTGACACATGCTATACTGGAGCATGTTGCTGGCACGGTCAGCGGCCTTATGCATATTTAACACAAAAAATCTGTCATGTTCGGCCAGTAATATTCGTATCGCCAAACCAACATCCTAATTTTTCTTCCAACCTGATGAACCCCACAAATGCCCTCGTGAGCTTCACCAACAACTCTTAGAACTTTAGTAGTACCGAAGCTTTTCCAAAGAAGTTCATCGTACCCTTTTCTGAACAGCTCATTATTTATTAAAACATAATTATCTACCATTCTTTTGAGCTTGTGCTCAACCTTTATGCTTGGGATTTTTTAGGTATTTGATAATAAACAACCGCCAATCAACCAGGCATGTTTTTACCTTGCCAATATTTACATGCGGTTTCTATATTTCTACTGATCGCAATGATCGTACTTGGACCTTCACAATCCTCTCAATTACCATTTTCGACAATCTAAGATTTGAGGCTAGTTGTGTCATTTCATTGCCATCACCATTCACTTCTCTTGGACAAAATTCTATTGTTGTTTCATCAAAACAACAAAGCAATTTTTGGGCTATGGCTAAATAAGGGATCAACCTCTCACTTTTACATTTATACACCATATTCACTTAGTTAACTACAAGCTAGAATCTCCAAAGACAACAATTTTCTTAGCCCTTAAATCTGTCAATATATATAGACCGATGATAAGCGCTTCATATTCAGCTTGATTATTAGTGCAGTCAAATTCCAGTTGAAAATAAAATTCTTGCCTTTCACCAGTAGGCGCAGTAATAATAATTCTTGTACCTACCGATTTATCAGTTTTCAAACTGTCAAATGACAGCATCCATGGAGGTATATCCAAATGGCATATCTTGACCATCTCTTACAACATTATCGCATTTTTGACCAGATGGTCAGCCAAGAAATCATCTACAACCTGTCCTTTAATAGCTTTTTGAGGAACATAACTGAAATCAAATTTTGACAAGGTTAGGATCCATTTTCCAATTCAGCCTCTAAGGATAGATTGAGTTAACATATATTTAATAACATCAGTAAACTCAAATTACATGGATGGTATTGAATATAAAGTAATGCCATAATTTTATAGCTGCAAAATACAACAATAAACTTAATATTTCCACTAGAAAATATCGGGTATCAACATCATTCAGTCATCCACTCAAGTAATAGACCGCTTTCTCCTTTCGATCATTGTTCTCCTTAGCCAACAATACTCCAATAGATTCTTTGGCTGCAGATATATAAAGACAAAGATGTTTTTTTTTTTTTTCATGACAGGATTATAACTGGTGGCTTTGTCAAATACTCCTTTATTTTGTCGAAAGCCTACTAATGACATTCCTCCTATACAAAAGTTTCTCCTGCCTTTAACTTAATCAACAGGAAAAAAATGTTAGCTTTCCTTGTTGAATTTGAAATAAACCGACGAAGATAATTAACCTAACCCAAAAATCTTTGCAACCGTGTTTTATTCCTTAGAGGTTGAGCTTTGATAATAGCATGAGCTTTGTTTCGGTCTATCTCGATGCCCCTTTGATGTAAAAGAAACCAGAGAAAATTCCCTACTAAAACACCGAATGCACATTTTAGAGGGTTCATTTTCAATTTGTACAGTCTCATACATTCAAATGCTTGTTGCAAATGGGCCAGATGATTGATAAAATCACCTAAATTTATTACAACATCATCTATGTATACCTTCAATATGTGTCTGATCATGTCATGAAAGATATCATTCATGGCTCTCTAGTAGGTTGCCCGACATTTTTTTATCCCAAATGGCATCATTTTCCAACAAAATGTGCTGATAGTTCTTGGGCATCTAAAGGCCACTTTCACTATATCATTTTCTACGATATAAATTTGGTTATAACCGGAATGGCTATCCATGAATGATATTATCTCATGTCCTGCAATTTGATCAATTAATTGGTCGGCAACAGGTATGTGGTATTCATCTTTCGGTGTATCATGATTCAAAATTTTGAAATTAATGCACACCTAAAAATTTTCATTCTTTATTACTACTAGAACTATGTTAGAAATCCATTATGTGTCCTGATTGGTTGAATAAAGCTGGCTCGCAATAGTCTTTCTAACTCTTCCTTGATTTTAAGGGTGACTTTTGTGGTTGTCCTCCGAGGAAGCTATTTAACTGGCCAAAATCCTTCTCTAATCGACAATCGATGCTCAACCAACTTCCAGCTTAAACCAGGCATTTCATTATAATCTCATGCGAAACAATCTTTGAAATTTTGGAGAAGTTCGACTATTATCCCACAATCATCTAGTGATAAATAACCATTGATATATATGGACTGATGGCATTGGTTATTCCCTACATTGACATCAATCAAAGGATCATGCACATCTACTAACAGATCATTAAGCTTTCCAGGCGCCGCTTCTAATTCTTCAAAAGCTATGCCATTTTTGACAATTTCATCGTACTCCAATAAACATTCGGCTATGTTAACCATATAATCATTACTTAACTCATCTTTATCTTGTACCTACTTAATTCCAACAAACCAGACCACCATCTCAACCTCTTCTTGTCCTTCTAATAAATTTATATTCATGAAGACTCTTCAATGATGTAAGGTTGCCCTAGTCGATACACTACTATTGTTCCCGATGCAGCTACATCCTTTTTTAGCAGGTAAGTTCAAGTCTTTTATTTTGACCGCATGGTTCTTTACTAAAGATGTCTTGGTCGGATTTCCAAATCTATCTCGCCGAAGAAAATTTACAGGTCCAACATCCTCTTCATACAAATGCATCAATTGCATTAGATCATGCTTGAAAAGGTTTACTATCAGTTGAAACTATTTCAATTTTCCTTTTATTCCAGAAAATTAGGATCTAATGCAATGATGATGGAATGCAAAAGTTGGCATGAATTCAATCACGACCAAGAAGTGAATTGTAATTGGAATGTGATGACACAACAAAGAAAGTTGTTAATGCCTTCTTCCTTCCAACTACCAAATCAACCGGCAAAATTCCTTCTGCGCTTGTTACTCCACATGTAAAGTCCGTAATGGACACATCGGTAGGAATTAGATTGGAAAAACTTTTTCCAAATTTTCTCAACATGATGATTGCAAAATATTTACGATTGCCCCATTATCGACCCATATATGATGAATGGGACATCCGTTCATATGAGTTGGTATAATCAATGGTTTGAGATATTATAAAATCGCAAATGAATGTTGATTGAAAGTTATTTTCTCAGCATCTATGCAGGATTTGATAGTAATGGAATATGATCCTTTGTGGCATTTCTTGATATCCTCAGTCATTTAAAAAAAAAAAAATGTTCATGTTTCTTCAACATCTCCTTCAATACTACTCGACTGATCTGGTTTAACTAAGAAGTTTTGAGGAAGTGTAAACACTATATTGCAATTCACCCTTATTGGAGGTATGGTTCTGAAGGTAATAGTGGTTGGTTCTTGCCAACTATCATCTTCATCATTCTTTGGATTCGTTGCTTGCTGAAAATCGATGTCCTCTTTAAAAACTTTATGTATCTCAATATTTCTTCAATTAATAATTCTTCCTCTAGGGAGTCATATTGATTTGAATCTCTTTCAGATAGATCACTTGAATTTTTGCCAGCAAGCTTTTGATGTTCTGAATTGTTTGTCGGTTCTTATGTAGACTGGTTCTTTCAATCTTTTACCTCTTGTTTAAATTGTTCACGTATGTCCAATTACGACCATTATTTGGTTGATTACGCGCTAACGATTAGTTTTGTCAACAATGCGTAGGATTCTACTCTTCCAGGTTCCTGTGAGTAGCTCGTTGCTGCTGCTAACGACATTTTTGAGTCCTTGTCATTTTCATCGGGTACTGTTAGGATGAACAACCCTGGTCCACCGATTGACGATATTTGCAATCGGCTTAACCATACGAGGTTGCTTTTTAGCAGGTACTCTTTGAAAATTGTATTGTCTTGCACCTAAATTAGTGTTCAAAGGATAAACAACCTCGATGTTTCAAATATTGTTATATTTGCCATATAGATTACCTTTTCCCTTCTGTGAAGAAAATTACTTCACTGACTGTTGTTGCTTAATATCTTCATGACATCTTTCACACAAACGATTCTCTATGATCACAAAACTATCACTAGAAGAACATTGCGCCCTAGTGTTTCTTTGATGATTATTCTTCTTCTTCTTTTTCGGCATTGTCTGATCGATAACCATACCATTCTTTTGCTGATCTAGCTTCTTTCTTCTATTTTGAAGCATTCTTATTTCGCAAATCCACCTTAGCCATGTCAATTCCTAAAGTTGGTGGGAATGAGTCCACGTCGACCAACATAGCCTCATTCTCTTTATCTGAGAATTTGAGCATTCTTGAATTTATGTTATCTTGAATCATGTTCATGAAAGAAACACAATTCCTTGTAGAATGAGAACATGAGCCAATGCCATTTACAGTATTCTAACTTTTTCAATTCATCCGGTAAATGGATTTTTTGTTTTAGTGGAAGTTTGATGAGTTTGGCCGTTAATAAAAGATCAAATATCTCATCGGTCTTTGTAATATCAAAAGAATATTATCTGTTTTGTTCCAAAACTCTTTTTACTATAACAGAACCTTGAAGAGATAGTTTATCCTCAGTCTTGGCTAAAGCCTTACAAACAAAACAAATGGTTTGTTGAGGCTTATTTCTGCCAACACAATTTCATAGTTTGGGTCATGATAATAAGTGCCCGAGGATGAGTTTCTCCTTGGATTTTTCTATTTGAGCAACCATTCATACCTGGTTACTTGATCCGAAAGATCCACCAGATCTTCAAAATCTATTCCTTTGAATTTCTTCTAGAGCTCCATGTTTAAACCTTCCACAGCTATTTTCACGAATTGAGCTTCTCATAGAAATACTTAGCATCTATTCTTTGCTTTTTTGAACCAATTGATATATTTTTCAGATGGTTCGTTGGGTAACTATCTAAAGCTGAAAGAAAATGGCTAAGGAAAACTCGGGTTCATTTTGATAAACTGAGCATAGAATATTTCTTCCATATCTTGCCATGATTGCATTGAATTTATAGGAAAATTAATATACCATGTAAATGTCGTGTTAGTTAGTGAATTTGTAAACTATTTTAGTTTCACATATTCATTAGTCAAAAACTCACCACATTGTATAATGAATCGACCAATATGTTCTACTGTAGACTAATTCGTGTCCTCGGAGAACAATGAAAATTCTGGTATTTTTGTTCCCCTTAGTACTTTTGCAAACCGATCAACCCAATCAAGGTATGGTTTACAATAAACAAGACGATTTGTACGTTGAGTTGATTGGTCACCTCATTTATCAAATGAATAATTTCTTCCTGGCCCATAGGTGGGAGCCCGGGGTTTCCTGTTAGAGGTATCTGTAAACCATGAGCAGGCTGTATAACGAGCACCTAACCTCAGAGAATGTCATTATTCGACACAAATGGCCCTATGGTCAGCATGCCATGATTCAAATCATTTTCATTCGGGCCGTTAAACTGGTCATTTCTTCCATTCATCCTAATGCCTACCTACAGTGGCATATTTATGCCTACCATGTCCGGGTCTGGGCACACATTGTGTGGAGGTATATCAGCATTTCAAGCATAGTATTGCAGAATCTATGAATTTCTTGATTAGGCTGACGGTAATCCAGTAACCTATCATTAAGGAAAGTTACAAGCTTATTTATAGATTTGGTTTGTGTCCGAGAATATTCATCTTGTAACCTACCTTGTTCAGTTAATTCTTGCAGTCTAACATTCCCATTTCCCAGGACACCATTCGAATCCATAGAGTTATTTTGTGATGTTGACCCTACTTTTGAAATTGCCAGATGTGGTGAATTAGGGACCTTTGGTTCAACCTGCATTGCTAATGCTTCAGGGGCCTGATTGAAGTCTTATTCCTCCATATTTCCACTTACTCGAGTATATCGTCTACTCATGTTGTTAAAAGTTTCAATTAACAACCGCACGCCTATCCCACCGGGCATGCCAAAATGGTGTTAGTTCTCGAATTCGGTCTCACAAAACATGTGCGAGGGTTGTGGGCGTACCAGAACTGATTGGGTTTAATTCAAACCGTGACCACCGACCCCCAACGTCGAGGTAGAGCGAGGCTCAGTCGTGGCTCAACCGTCATCTATTCAACCAACTGTCATGCGCTTGTTATTCGGACAATTGGTGGAATTTGGGGCTCTTCCTCAAAGTGAGTTCTTTTTTTAAACTTGGAAATTCAAGGACTCGTGAAGGTCCAACAGTTGTATGGTCTGAATAGACAAGGAGAAAAGATGGATGCGCTTGAGAAAAATATGAATGAATTATCACTATTGGGGAATTGCCCGCCTGGTTGAGAGCAGCATGGCGCTTTTAAGAGCAGCGTGTTGTTGAGCGAAGCAAAGGCAATGTCAAGAATTATAACTATAGTCAGCCCAACATATGAGCGTAGGTAGATGGGTTCCTAAATTGCTAGCTTCATTCTAATATGGCACACAGGTACAGACGAAAGGAAATTACAACTACTGGCTACGACATAAGTCGGTCTGGCGTGTGTGCAAGGACAGACTGAACCTCCATTGCTACTGGGCAAAGAGATACCAAGCCTAAATACATAACATTGTGTTGGATTGATAGTTGTGTTTATATATTGATTTTGAAAGAGAGCTTCTCCAATTTGTTTATAATATTTATAGGCTTCAAGACAAGATATGAGAGCATAACCATTCTTGCATGTGGCTTTATCACGTGTAAAAAGCTGAAAAAAGAGCTGTTACACTTTATTTACCATGATCTCAATTACGAAGATGCACTCTGAGGCTATAAGGTGGTAGAAGTATATGTTCATCTCTATCTAAAAGACAAAAAATACCTACAGTATCCGAAAACCAGCCGATCCTCAAATTCCTAACACTGGTCTTCTTTGAATATCTTCCATGCCACGTGGCAATATTAGCACCATCCATATAATCCATACGGATTTTGGTACAAATAGTCATATATGTACATCAGCCACATGTGTACGGTGCTGTTAACAGATAGGGGCAGCATAGTTGTTCCTAATCTCCGTTGGTAGCAACCCTACTGAGTTCCTGGGGTCGAGCTAAGGTAACCTGCAGTCTAACCTCAACTCCAAAATGGGAACTCACAGGAGCCGGCCACTGGGGTTGGTAATTAGGGGTGCCCACCGTACTTATTCCTCTATCCATCCACGACTTTGCGAGTAAGGGGACGGCTTTGGCTCTTCACACATGCTCACCTGCAGTAATGACTGTCCTCCAATTTAGAATGGTCCAAGCATCATGTGGCCCACTCAATAAATGAATAAGATCTGTCATACATGTAACCATTGTTCTAAGAAAAAATAATAATCCATTCACCTCTCCACAATTCCCCACTAGTAGCCAAACAGATTTAAGACACTTTGAGCATAAACATGTTGTACGCCACTGTCCCACACATGAAAACATGAAAAATACCTCTGCATTGTTTTACAGTCATCTTTGCTATGGGCCCCACATGATGCACGACCCTGATGTCCCACAATTTAACTGGTTTTGTACGTGTGGTCTATGTAAATGTGCATGATAGCAAGCTATATGCTGGATAGGTATTCAGTCCGGGCCCAGTCTGGGCCTATTCTAATTTTTATTTTGGTTGGGCCGGCCCAGCCCATTGAGAACATAGATCTGAATGATTAAGGTGGGGGTAGAAGTAGGGTTGAAAGTAGGTCAGGCATGGCCCACTTTGGGATGGATTTGGGTCAGTTAGCCAATGACTGAGTTTTGACCCTAGAGAAATCAACGGCCCAGGCCTGACCTAGAAAATTTTTCATTAGGCCCAGCCCCGAACAGATTAATTTATGGCCTAAGACAACCCTAGCCCCGGTTTGTTGATTCCAGGACCAATAATTGGTAACTACTCAACCCTAAGACTTAAGCTTTGTAGCTGCCCCATTTTTGGGCTAATGCTCTAAAATGAATGGACAGTGTAGACAAAACATATACATCATGGTGGGGCCCACAGAGCTTTGCTAGCTGGCTGGTGCTTGGGTCCCATCCAAACCGCGTCCCTAGCCCATTTTCTAGGAAGAGAACGGCTCCATTAGATGGCTTGGTTAAATAAACTCATGTTCTACATTGACACGTGTGGAGCCCTGCGATTCCGTGCGGACAAGATTGATGAAGGGGATTGCGTTCTGACCCTGCCAGTACCAACTTCGGTAGTGGTTTGGGCCCACATGCTTTATCGACCCCGTTTATCAATTTGTCATATGATTTTTAAGGCGTGATTCAAAAAATGAGGCATACATAATCTCAACTCAAGTGAACCACACCACAAGAAACAGTGGTGATTGAACCCATACAAATAAGAAATTCTTAAGCTTATTAGATCAGGCAAACTAAATATCAGCTTAATCCAAATCGTTTATAATCCTAGTAGGTTTTTAGTGGTGGGCATTCAATCACCACTCTTTCCTAAGATTTAATCCATCATCCATGGGAATGGTAATCCCATCTCACACTCTCCAACCCAAGGCTCATTTTCCAAAGCCTGCAAAGTTAATTTTAATCTCATCTCACACTCCTTCCAAACATGCATTTCCAATTTCAAAGTGGTTTTAATAACGCAATCCCATTTAATATAACTTAATACCATTGTCCAAACAGGCACTTGCAGTACCGGCTAGTGCTCACCGACATTGTCGACAACAGAGGAGTCACTACGGAAACCGAGTCCGAAGAACGAGGAAACGGATTGGCTACTCCCCTTGCCACCGGCCAATGACTGGTGGTGGGTGCTCCGTGGGCTCCACCATCATGTATGTGTTTCATCATGCCGTCCACCTATTTTTCTAGATCATTTTATTTTATGAGAAAAAAAAAAGTGAGATATATTACAATCTCAAGTAGACCACTTTACAGGAAATAGTGTTGAATGAACATTGACCATTAAAAACCTTTTGGACCCATAAAAGTTTTGGATCAAGCTGATCTTTGTTTTTTCCCTTCATCTAGGTTTGTATAACCTATCCAAACCAGTACAGTGGGCCTTAGGAGGATTTTAATAGTGGATATCCAATAACTATTGTTTTCCTGTGGTGTGTTCCACCTGAGATTTATATCCCCTCATTTTTGTGAGATAAAACCCTAAAATGATAGGTAAATATGCATGAACAGTACGGATGAAACACATACATCATGGTGGGCCCACAGAGCACCGACCATCAACCACCGGCCTAGGGGCAGGGGAGTAGCCAGTCCGTTCCCCGAGAAGGACATGTTATATTATTATTTGGGACCACTCTGTCACGTGTACTTCATCACTGTGTGAGGTGACACCCACGTGCTTATAAAGATGTATAAACAAAACAGAGGCAAAAACCCATCTAGATACGTGGGACAAAGATATTAAATACTCTGGAGACTTCTGCTATCACCAGTTCCATTCATGCAGGTCGTTCATCGGGTGGGCCCTATCATGAATGACCGTAGTCCTAAGTTCGCGCTTTTCCCGCCATTGCCGTTTGCTTGGATATAATCATTTTATGATCACTACTGTTACGATGACGAGTGAAGATGCGAGGTGTTATGCTATATCCATAGTTAAATTGGCCGGTTAAAATTCCTTTTAAAGTAGTACATGCATGCCCACCCAATCAATCTCCATTAGACTATGGTTATGTATGCCCAACGATCAATCTCCATTAGCCTATTAACCATAAGGCTCTGGCATCATGACTTGTAGGCAAACCAGGCGTGCCTACTGCTGACTTGCAGACCAGCTCTGGCATCATGATTTATGCACATAAAATGGACGTTGACATATGGTCATCTATGTTTCTGAAACGCATACCGTTGATGCAGAAATTTAGTCTTCATAACTGGATTTTCGTACCTACGAAACCAAACACAATAGGGACCTTGGCTGTTGTAGGGCCCTCCATGCGAAAGTCAGAACAAATAGTCTATTAGAATATATATATATATATATATATATATATATATATATATATATATATACATAATTTCTGTTGTGCGAGAGTTCATATTTATAGTCTTATAGTCATTAGGTGCTAATTATGTATATGGCAATGAATCTACCGTTCAGTTGTGTATTAAACAAGGGATCGTCTCCAGAATCCAAGGTATCATCCTCGACATGATTTTCAGCGAAGATCTCGGGAGGATTGATCTTCTTCGTAATCATAGGATATCCCCCGGTGGTAGGCTTTTAGAGAGATCGCGATAGATTGGCTGAGGCCTACCTCCGAGCTCAACCTCCAAGTTGAATTGGCCAAAGTCTTACAGATTGAGTCGAATTGTCAATGGTGGTCAAGGCATATTGTTGAGGTCAGGTCGGTACCTGAAGTCGTTCATTGATCACGATAACGAGACGCCGAAGCCGAGATCATTGTTGGCAGTTTATGCTCGGGATGTTTATGGAGGTCGTGCTCGGCGATTGGGGCGAGCTCATATCCTTTTCTCTGCTTTGTGTTATCTCTCAGTCGGGTTACTTGATTAGTTTGATTTTACCCATAACAGTAGCCCCCTACTTCTGAGAGCCTTTCAGAAGCTCGAGAAGTAAGTGGATTTAGACTAATGCTTGAGTGCGAGGGCGAGGACTCATGCGCAATAGGTCAATAGGTTGGAAGCACTTGTCATTATGGTGGGAGAGAGAAAGGTGGCAAGTGCAAGAATCGAGGTGGATTTCCTAATAATCGTGACGAGTCTTACAAGGAAACGTGCACTGAAGCGGCACCTCTTTGTCTTTCGGTGTATGAAGCGCGAACACGTGGTCTTTCCTTGGTAGTTAGGTCAATCCACGAACCAACAACATCTACGTCAAGGGAAGCGTGAGCTGTAACGCCTCCTCGTACTGCAGCATTGAATGTCGTGGACGAGGTCTATAAATTGGGGGAATACCTTCGTATCCATTTCATTTGCTCTTTATGCTCATGCTACTCTTCCAGACCATCGGACTAGGCAATTTCCGGTAAGTCGGAAATCCTTCCTCCGACGAACTCATTTCCTTTTCAATCTTCCCTACTCCGGCCTCTTTTTCTTCTATTCACTTTCCCTTCTACTTTCCTTTCATTTTTTGGCGAGAATGTCGAATAATTCTGACCAAGCGTCAATGTCTGGGGCGTTCCACGGGGAATCCATGCTTTTCAGGATGGATTCTTGGTTGAGTGCCCCCTCTGGGCCACCATCCCTATGTCGTTACGCCATGAAGAAGTAATGATGCATGCCCCAATAGTAAGGGAGGTTGCTCAACTTGCTGCGGAGCAGCCTCTCGACATCGGCCCTTTTGGGTCGATGTTGCAGAATGGTGACCTAGTTCGGATCAAGGAGGAGTATCAAATTCCAGAGTCAGTGGTACTTTGAGCTCCTGAACTTGGTGAAGTCACAGGCCACCCTCGTGTAGGTGAGGTGGCTATATATCTGGTCACTCTCTAGTGCTGTTTCCGACTTTATGTGCACTCCATTGTACAGGAGGTTACTTACCACCTAAGGTTGGCCCCAGGCCAGATCATCCCAAATGCCTGGAAGGCCTTGCTTGGGATCTATATTTTGTGGCATCAACTCGGACATACCGAGCTGTCTGCTGATGAGTTCATGTATCCGTATAGGGCGAAGGCTAGCCCTAGCTAACAGGGTTGGTATTATTTTTCCACGTGGGCGAACAAGGGCCAGGGCCTCATCACTGACAACTTGTCCTTAAACAAGGGCTGGAAGGACAAATTGTTCTAGGTGTCGAGAGAGTGGGAAGCCCTGACATCCAAGGTAGCCAAGCTACACTCTCGGGTCCTCACCAATTTTACTAACTCAGGTCTAAAGTAGCTGAGTTGTAGACTTGTTACTTTTTTTTATCCTATGTAGCCTTGTTTACTGACCATAGTTGTATTCTTTATAGTTCTTCCACGGAGACAACCTCAACTCTCCGACCTACAGATTCGCCAAGTTAATCGTACAAAGTTACGGGACGCTATTGAGAGGAATTGGAGGAAGCTAATCACTCCCCAGTTCCTCTATCAGTCCGGCTTGAAAGCTTTTATTTTCGAACCTTATTTATTCATATCTGACTTGGATACTTTGTCGTGTAGAGATAGTCGATCTTCCTCGTTCTGTAAAGAGGATCAGACTTCCTCTCGGGACCGACCCGGCCAAATAAGGAAGATGGTCAAGAGGGTCGTCGTCCGTCCTCTGACGTGCCGAGGAGGGTCCTCCATTACTGTTGTAGCAGAGGATAGGCTGGAGCCCGCCGTTGAAGGGCCAGCCACCGAGCAGCTAGTTGCTTGCCTCCAAGTGCAGAGGTTCATAAGTAATATCCTGTGAATATAGGGTCGATCCCACAGGGAGATGATTTATGAGAATGAAAAAATCAAATGTAAAATTAACTAAGTAATGGAAACTAAATAGATGCAATGATTTTGAAAGTTTTAAAGGTATGACTTTTAAATGGAATTCAATTAAATTAAAAACAACACCCAAACTTCAAAGTTCCACACATAAGTTAATGATCAATAAATTATGATGACTTTGATAACACGATTAGGATCTGAGAACTATGGTCGTCCTAATCGAAAAATAAGACAGTTTAGATATTTTTAATAAATGATAATAAAGATTAGAGAATCATGGGTTAGCATCATTAATATATATTCTCAAGCACCAGTGATTTTAAGCATCCATATCCATAAGATAATGAATCAAAGAAATGTAGCAGGTTGAGAATATCTCCCATCTAAGAAATCTAATGATCCAGGTTAAGCCTATCCATCAATATGAATCTCACATGATGGAAACATATGGATCTCACATAAGGATAAAAAACCTAACTTTAGATAATTGATAACATGCATACACCAGTAATCTCATCATTAAAAACAATCAATCATTATAATTTATAAAATCATTAAACCAATGTGCTTCCCTTCTAGCTTGGGCTAGAGAGAACTAGAAAAACATAACTAAATTACAAAATAGAAAAGCAATAAGAAAGAAAGAAAATAAATTAATAAAGATCTAAAAACCCTAGAAAAACCCTAGATCTTGCCCTTGAATGCTCTCTAAAAACCCTAGATATCCTTAAAAAAAAAAAATTAGGTATGTTTTAAAAGTCCGTAGGAAACCTCTATTTATAGCCTAGCTCAGTTACTTTCGCAAAACAAACTTTATTTACGCAATCCCCGTAGAAATCGTGTTACACTCTGCGCAATGCCACCAAAATTACATTTTATCACATCTGAAATTGTATGTGCAGAGTACTTATGTGGCACCGAAATTGTCTTAGGAGGCACCAAATTAAGCTATTTTCTTGTTGGACTATTTTATACAACTTTAGTGGCACCGAAATGTCCTGTCTTTCTGTTGTTTAACTTGTACTTTTTCCAATCTTTTCTCCATCCTTTGTACTTGGTTTCCTTGTATCTTTGGCATGAAAATTCTCTGTCCTTGATTTCCTAAGATCCCTCCTTTGCCTTAGTGATTCTTGAGCACTAAATCCATTCTTTTAGCATTCGTTTCAATCAAAGCTCTAAGATTCACCTTGCAACACAAACATGCATAAATCATAATATTAAACAGCATCATGTTCATAAAACCAAGATATAAATGGGGAAAAATATGCAATATTTGAGTCTCAACAGCAGCCGGCTCCAGTTGCTGCAAGTGAGGGAGCTCAGGAAGCTTACCCATGTGAGATTCCTCATCCCCAGACAGCAACTTGGGAGGTTGTAGATTTAGAGCCTTCCCCAGCTCGAGAGGAGGCTCATCCCGTCTAAGAGCCCTCTACCGCCTAAGTCCAGCAGGTGGAGGGTGGTACCTTAAGCCCCAGGCTTATGAGGCTAGTGAACTAGCCCCCTTACCCCCGGGCTACTATATGGGTCTCCTCTCCCAGTGGGCAGCTCAACACGCACTAGAGAAGGAGATCGCTTCCCTTCTGGATGTTCACCTGATGTCCTTTTTAGTCGACCTGTTGGCCACATTCTACAAGGTAGACCTCCCTTCCTTTGCTAGTCGCTTTTGGATTGTCGCTTTCTCCAATTTTCTAACTGGTTGTCATCTGTTTTTATTCCTTTTGTTAGGCCATTCCCGCCCTTCTAGCTGCCCGTCGATCGTACCGACTGGTAGGAGAGAGCTTTGTGAAGATGGAAGCGGACCTTCAGGTCGTGGTCACCGAGCTCAAATCTGTCATAGCAAGGGATGCAGCTATCGCTCAAGTAGATTCTCTCCAAGGGGCGTTGTAGAGGTCTGGGGAGGAGTGGGTAGCTCTAGTGATCCAGCTAAACGAAGCCTAATTGTAACATCCCGAAAAATCGAGGGTCGAGTAGTAACTCAACACTCGAGTTTCCAGAACATCACTTATGCAACATAGATAATGATGTTTGAATGTTGACTGTATTAGTGCAATGAACATGAGTGAGATTAAGCCAAAACAAAATATCATACTCCAGAGACAGTGAATTAGCAAGCGGAAGACTGTGATAGATATATAAAATATATAAAAACTGTGGTGAGTCTCCAAAGTGTGATAACATTACCAGGTTAATAAAATTCAAGTACATTTCTAAAATATACCAAATGTGTAAGTGTAATGTCTTCTATTCCAAGTACCATTGCCCTGTCAATACAATACCAGGTCTTTATAGACCTGTCAGAGAGCTACATGTAGGAGAGCTCCACTCCAACATCATAGTAGTCCGGCTTTGCTTCATAAGCATCGCCATCACCTGAAATTTAACAAATCTGGTTGGTGTGTACAACACCGTCCCGTAACGTGGGAGTGAGTAGCTAACTCAGTGGAACAATAAAGCATAGGTTAACATGTTATCGACTCAGTCAAGCAGTAATGATAAAGCAGTACAATCAAACACTCCTAACTACTCTTATTAATGCAAGTATGAATGCAGTCATGATGTATGCCCTCACCACACCCTCCCTCGTGCGACACCATCTCACGTTCGCGGCATGCTTTCATCCCTCAGTGCTCCACATCTTCCAGGCACATGCAATGCATGATGAGCATGATTACCGAGTATTTATTAGTCCAATTCAAACAGCAGGATTGGGAAACTAAGGTACCTCCCTTGTATCATTCCCAAACATGATCCATTCTAGGGTCGTCAGTCCTAGTTAATCTCAGACGATGGCGTGTTTTCTAGGTCACTGCAAAGGTTGCCAGGGCTGTTACGCACAAAGGTTGCACCGCTCCTCCATCACCTCTTTAACAATTCATCACTATACAGAAACAGGCCTAGTTCATACTCCATACACCGCGGCAAAACTCTAAGGCTCACCGCGATTTCAGAGTATGCTCGAGGTCACTACAAAGGGCTGTCAGGGCTGTTGCTCGCATTCGTTGCACCACTCCCCCATCACCTTATCAATGTAGGCCGACAGCACGAATATAATGTCCCATACCACCATAATCGGCTCACGAGTTTGGTTGCTCACTGGTCACTACGGGGAGGCACGTTGCCCCAGCGTAGGCCGACAGCTCGACCACGGTGTCCCATACCACCATGCCCGGCTCATGAGTCTTAGCGGATCGAGGTACCATGGTTAAAAGGGATTCCACTGGTAAGTTTGGTACCCTATGTTCAAGCAGTAACGTCCAAACATGGTGAACATACATAAGACAGATCGGGTTGCCTGACGAGCTCTGCTAGCTCGAGCGCACAACAAGTTGAACGACATGAAGTGCATAGCACTTCGCGTGGCCAACCACTATCGCCAACCGAAGTACGACTCGAGTTCGTCGAACACATCTCACGTGGCAAATGAATCACAGCCACGAATTCAATTCTGGTACCGATTGTCAGGACTATAATCATAGCCCCAAACACAATCAATTTCAAATAGTAAAGCAGTAATGGATCAAGGTTCAAATCATACGATCAAAGTCTGATATTATCCGTTTAGGGCTGCCAGGGCTGTTGCACGCATTCGTTGCTCCACTCCCCCATCACCCAAGACGGATCATACAACGTAAACATGAATTTAACATATGCATTACATAGATAAAATCATAAAAGCAGTTGAGCATGTTATGAAGCACAACACAAGCATGAGTTTGTACATATTCAATTCCTAATCACACAATTATCCAAGGAAATCATACACATAGTTAAAGGAGTTGAGAATCATATCTCGA
This sequence comes from Magnolia officinalis, assembly GCA_021015155.1. NCBI lineage: Eukaryota > Viridiplantae > Streptophyta > Magnoliopsida > Magnoliales > Magnoliaceae > Magnolia > Magnolia officinalis. The sequence goes on along the minus strand of JAJHSJ010000002.1, from coordinate 87,093,691 downwards.
CACCCTTAAACATTACAATTTACTAACTACTACTCATTCAGACATTTCAACAAACACTTTAAAATACATGTATCAACATACATGACATATGTTGATCACATAGGTATAAGGCCAAATCCTTTCACTAGGGAGTTACCCCAATCATAACACGCATACACCCACGACGGATAGTCATGGCAAGCAGGAATCCAAGTTCCATATTCATTCAGTCATTTCCACAAACGCTTGGGCCACACATTTTAGCATATATAGTGTGTATTGGCCGTAGCGTGATTTAGGGCAAATCCTTTCGTCAAAGGGGTATCGCCAATACAACAATCAATTATCCATGACAATTAGTCATGGCGAGCACGAATAAGAATTCTATACTCATTCAGTCATTTTCACAAACACTTAGAATACACTATTACAACATACATGGTGTATGTTAGCAAAACATGTATTAGGGTTATCCTTCAGCCAAGCGAGTACTTTATCCATGTATAATATATTCATACAACAAATAATCATGATAAGTACATCTCCAAAATTTATACGTATACGGTATTTTCTAGAATACAAAATTTCAACATACATAGTGTATATAAGCAAAACATGTATTAGGGCGAATCCTTTCGCCAAACAGGTAATTTATCCACATATAATATATTCATACAGCAAATAATCATGTCATACACATTTCCAAAATTTGTACGTATACGGTACTCTCTTCAAATACCTAGAGTATGTAGAATTCCATATTTTTCATCTTTAATTGAAACGGAAAACAGATAGCACTTTATACATGTGCAATTGCATGCAGATCATGAATCTATCATTATCTGACATTGAAAGCGTTGAAAACCATAACCTATACACCTAAAGTCCGCAGCTTTTGTCGTAGAATCGTAACGGAGTCGATAGGTTTGCTAAGCTTCCTTATTCGGCAGTTTGGCAACCTATAGAACGAAATAGGTTAGTTATTTCATAACCTACAACCACCCAAACCCCAAATCAGATTAGGTTTAGGGTTTCTTAGCTAAAAACGGGGCTGAAATCGCCGGGAAAGCGATAAGAACGGAGCGGTGGAGCTCGTGGAGCGGCAGGGAAGAGTGGCAGGAAGGATCTCTCACAACTCCCACACTTTCTCTCTCTTTTCTCTCTTCTCTCTCTAGGGTTTCTCTCAAATTCGTATGGCTGCAATGAGAGAGGGTTTAAGGTCCTTATATAGTCTAAAAACTCACCGAAATAGACTCCAGGTCAAAGTATACTTAGGTTATAACCAAAATGGGTCAATTTCAGCTCAACGGAGGACTTCTGGCGGGCCTCCTTGAGCCAAAGGTCGGACTTAAGCTCACTGACACCGGATCTACGTTCTATTAAGTTTTCGTTTTGGTCGGGATTCCAGATCACACGTGGCGGACCAGTTTCAGTTCAACGGTCAGCGGATCTCGATCGGAGATTCCGAGTACATGTAAATGTGTATGAAATTTCTCCTGATCCGAGGGTGTAATTTGGTCTGATTCTGACGGTCTGGTTGCTTAAAACTGATCCGCAAGCGAGAGGTGCCAGATTACTATTCAAGATATTTTATTTTGAAATAATTTCACATTTCTCACACTCTTCACTCCGAGCTCAAGCGAATAGCGCTGAGACACTATCTAGATTTGATTTTCGAGATGGTTGTCAAGCCCAGCAAGGCGGTCCTAATTCCTTAACTTCGTGTTAATCGGACTTCCGACGTGCGGTCCAGATCTGATACGGAGTTTCGAGATGCTCTCGAGAGCAGACGGGTAATGAGATTGATCCTAGATTTTAGGGTACCCTAGCGTCAATGATTCTACAAGTTTTGGGTCTTGCAGATCGTATTTAAAGTGATTGGTGCTAATTTCACAGGCACTCTAGTTTAACACTAACTAATTCTCGCCTAATTTCTAAAGGATTTAGTCCTGGGTGATTTCGGTCTGAGGTGGTACTTAGTCCTTTGTAGTTTGTATATAAAGTGATCCAAGTTATACTACTTAGCTAGTTTAAGATAGTGTCTAGGGTGAAAGTACTTTGAAAAATTGAAAGATCAAGGTGGTGAAGGGTGGAATTTGTGAAGAAAATAGTTTTAAAAAGGGATTTGAGGCTTTAATTGAGTGTTTGAGAAGTTAAACCTGTGTTAGGATTGACCCATCGCCTAAGGACGTCTAATTCCAGGTTGGAAAAAATCCGGGCTGTTACACTATTAGAAGGAGGCCGCATCGTGGGCTGAGTCGAAGGGGCTAAGGGCGTGCCTTTCCATCTCCGAGGGGGAATGGGCTGAGGTGGATGTCAAGGCCGTGAGGGATGTCATGCTGGCCAAAGTCGAGGATAGGCTGACCGAGGTTGAGGCCTCCATCCTAACAGCTCGAGCGGCTGCGGTGGAGGAATACAAGACTTCTGCTGAACGAGTCGAGGAGGAAGAATTGTTCTTCAGTTACAGCTACGAGCAGTGCTAGGAGGATGTCAAGCGGAGGTATCCAAAGCTTGACCTGACTAGCTTGGGCGAGGAATCTCTTGAAGATCTGACCCCCACTAAGGTCGGAACCGAACAACCTCCCCCTCAAGTAGACTAAGCCTCGCCACCCCCTCCTACTTGTAAAAATATTTTTGATTTCTGGTTGTAATGATTCTTCTTATCAATGAAAAGAAAACTTTTTACCATGATTGTTGTGTGCAATATTCTTAAGCAGTTTAATTAGATTGGGCGAAGTAGAACAAATGGAAAGATCTATGCATGATCAGTAAGTCGATCATATAATGGTAGATTGCACATACTAGATCTAATATGCCGACCACTTGGTTAGTGGATCGAGCACTCAACAGGAGGACTTTCCCCTTAAGTCTAAAGGAAGTCTTCGTAGTCGATCTTGTAGCTTGGATAATCGAGAATAATATTTTTAAAAAAATAAAAATAAAATCATTCCCCTGACCTGGGGAAGTTCTTTTATTGTAGAATTTGCAATAGTAGACTGTAAGTGCTATGATGGTGAGCACACATAAATTATCAAATTTCGTGAGACAAAAGTGCTTCAAGGTAGAACCTGAAGATCAACTCAACATCGGCTTATGTTCAAGAAAAGATAGGCACAACTTCTCAAAGAAATCGTCGCTCGTATTCAAGCCAAAGTCTGTCACGCCCCAAACTCAGAAACCGGGCTCACAAAATTCTCGATCGCCGAATCCGGTGCTGACAGCCTCCGTAGAACCCCATTCTCGGCTCCCAGCGCCCATACTCCAGGTTCCGATCCTGGGATGCTACAAGGAGGATTTTTAACATCAGTTTAATTTGTAATAAGCATAACCAAAGGCATAACCCACAAACAACAACCAAAAACTCCATCACATTTCCACTATGATAAAAAACTTTACAAGTACAATGAGCATAAAGGGAAATACAATGAGAATGGACAAAAAGCTCCAAAAGATCTGCTCTGCGCTCCTGCCTCAGCGCTGTTGCGTCCTCACGTCACCTGCACGCAACGGTCATGTATAAGCTTATAGAAAGCTTAGAGGGTGGTGAAAGTGTGTGCGTAAGGTAGTAATGCAGATATGCAGTATCAGAGTAATGCAGAACATGCTGGTGAATCCATGAATACCGTTAGCCGTACCGAGGCTATGCGATGCAAGGCATGAATGATGTCGGTCATACCAAGGCCATGCGATGCGAAATGCAACTCAAGCATACAAATCCTCATCTAAGTCCACATATCAGTATAGCTCAAAATCTGGGATATCACCAGGGTCTAGTACACTCTAAACCAGATTGCCGCCCCATCGCGCGCAATAAGGTAAGTGGAAGAGACCTCACTATCTGCCTGCCAATATCGGGCTCAGCTCGTCGATAGCGGACCCATTCCTTGAGCTGGTCAAACTCAGCCTAGCATTGCCCCCTCCTCTCGGGCGGGTAAGGCCGTACCCCCTTCCAACCGACCACGACACAGTGGAAATCGCGGCCTTCTAGTAATCGGCCCTCTGCGCTCATGCACCCACTCGGTCTAGACGTTGGATCAACCTCTTGGTACCATAAGGGTTTAGGGACTTTCACCCAGGGATATTTATAGCACCCCATGTAGAACAAGATTTTCGGTATCCAATCCTGCCAACCACGATACACCTATGGAGGCTACAACCCTGATGTCGCTAGGGCGTACGGTAACCATGTCACACGATGAGAAATGCATGAATCACACTATCCAGTCATGTAGCAATCCTACGTGTCTCGTGCGCTCATGTGGGGCAACACCGCCTAACCGGGAGCCCCTAAACAATCTGCCCGAAGGCATATGCTATGATCAGTCACTTCTCATATCAAGCATGCATATGATGCGTATGATCATGAATCATGGAACTATACTAAACATGTTATATGGGATAGATGCTGTTCATAACGAGATGGGCCTAGACGACCTACAAGTATGGACCTAACAATGGGCCCTAGGGAGAATCAGAATGCGGACATTTAACCAACATTATTCTACAATGTGGACATCAAACCAACATTGCTCCCAAGGCATTGCCCGTCGTAAACATCATTACATAAACCATGTTGGTATCACACATTGCAATGGACCTTAGGTACATCCCATTGGGCCTTAAATACATCAAATGGGCCATATCACATGGGCCTTACATTCATCAAATGGGTCGCATTAATGAGCCTCACCAACGGGCCTTAAGTACATTGCAATGAGCCATAACCCATGGGCCTTAGAATGCATCAAAATGGGCCTCGCAACATGGGCCTTATATATATCAAAGTGGGCCTCAACCACGGCCACAAATACATCGAATGGGCCTCATAATATGGGCCCTACATCCACATCAAAGTGGGCCCCAATGATCCACCACAAATACATTAAGATGGGCCTCAAAACAAGCCAAAGTGGGGTCCACTTGGACTTTAGATCTGTTTCATTCTTTAACTCATGCCATAAAATGGCCCTTCAAAATGGATAGACGGATTGGATGTAACATATACATCATGGTGGGGGGTCCACATGAGGGTCCACCATAAAGTATATTATCTAATATAATATAATATATTTGTATATATATACAATAATATATATATATAAAATATATATACAATAATATATATATAAATATATATATACACACACATACGCACCCACGCACACACCCACACGCACACATGTGCATGCACCCACGCACACACCCACCGTCCACTGGACGGTGGGAAAAACATGCATCACAGCGGGCTCCACCGTCCGCTACATAAATCACTGTGGGTCCCACGTGGGGCCCACCGTAATGTTTATGCCCCATCCAACCCGTTCATAAGGTCACGCAGACCAAGATGAGGGGTAAAAACAAATTTCAGCTTGATCCGAAACCTCCGTGGGCCCGAAAAAAATTTCAATGGTAGACCTTCAATTCTCACTGTTTCCTTTGGTGTGGGCCGCCAAAACGGTGGATGGGCCTGATCTTTGGAGGGGTCCCACTGCTGGGAGTGGCCCACCTCGTGAACGGTGTGGATATAAGATATACATCATGGTGGGGCCCACGGCAGGAGCTGTGGGTCCCTGCCTCTTGGCCGCCCGCCCGTGTAAAACACGGCAGCGTCTGCTGCCGTGTCAGTGGCAGCAGGCGCTGCCTTATTTTTATTTTTATTTTTTTTTGAAATCCCATGTTCTTGGGGTTTTTCGAGTGCGGGGCCCACATCAGGCGGATCCGTCCCAACCATCAGTCGCTGGGGCTCAAAACAAACCCAACGAGCCCAATATTGGGTATTTTTCGGAGTACAGAAACGGTAGGGTGGTTTTTTATGGTAAAGAAGTTGTTTTCCTATGCTCTGGCCCACCAGAAAATTGGATTAGTCTCATCTTTAGGCTCAACGCCTAAAATGATCCCCTGAATGGGATGGACGGTATGGATTGAATTTATTCATTAAGGTGGGGCCTGCATAAGCGTCCCACCCCAAAAGCTTAAAGCAAGTTAGTATTTGTGTTTTCATTTTGACGTCCAGCGTCCCTGGACGCTGGACGGCTTGACGTTGCACGTGCGTACACTGAGGTGGGCCATGCTTAGGTGGGCCACACATGATGGGTGGTGCGAGTACAACACATTTAAAGTGGGCCCCATACATAGATGGCTTAGATACAATACCCACCTCATGGTGGGGTCCACAACAATGGATGGCATGGATAAAGGCATGCATCAAGTGGGCCACAAGCCATCATTCACAAGGAAAAAAAAAAGAGAGGGAGAGAGAGAGAGAGAGAGAGAGAAATCAGTGAGGATGGAGGGACCCCGCCACTATGGGCCCCTCATACAAACATACATTAAGGTGGTTCCCACATATATGGACCCTTAATCCAACAAAATGAATGAAAAACAAAGATCTATGATCACCCACCGGCTTTTTCTTGGTCCCAAGGCTTCCTTTGCTCCTTTACTTTGATTCCGACGGAGGAGATGGGGTTTGGATGGTTGAGATGGAAGATGGAAGGGTAGGAAGAGGTGGGCCACACTTGTGGTTTTTGGGAGAGATGGGAAGGGCTTGGACGTGTGAGGATTTGGAGTTGCTTGGAATAGGTTTAAAAATGAAGGGGAGAGAGAGTTGTAGAGAGAGAGGAGTGATGGGTGATGGAGTGATGGATGTGGTGGTGATGGGTGTGTAAGAGCACCTTTTTTACTTTGTTGGCCATTTGTGTAAGAGAGGCATGTCTTGTGTAAGAACTTTTTGACTTTGAGGCTTGCTTGAGAAAGGGTGAAAAGTGATGGATTGATGGGATTGATTGATGGGTGATTGATGTGACATTTCGTTGAGATTCTCTTGGGTTTCGCAACGAGCGGCGTTTTTCTCGCACCGAACACTGGCCCACATCTCCTGGCCAGAGTATCTCCTCGGCGCGCGAGTCGCGGCATCAGAACCGCGGCGACGGTGCGGTCGCAATGGTACAAGTCTCGGGTTGAGTCGAATCATATTAACATGTGTGAATCAAGGTTGCGCGCAACGCCGGTTAAGGGTCGAAGGTTACCGGAATTTGACCGAAAAGACAGCGGGAACCTACGGAACGGTACGGTCTAAGATACGGGTCTTACAAAGTCCAAGACATAATTCAAGACAAAGTCTAAGACAAAGTTCAAGACAAAGTACAAGTCAAATTGACTCAGATATTTGATATATCTCAGGTGGTATAAACCCTAGAAAGACCTTAGGACTAGGTGCTTTCAAAAGTATTTTATCATTATTTTTTGCATGGAATTCGGCCAGCTTAACTTCTGGTTCGGCCAGCCCAACTTCAAATCCGAGCAAAATAACAACTTTTGCTGAAAATTTGTCTAGCCCGAGTTTTGGTTCGGCTAGCTCAAGTTTGAAATTTGGTCAGCCCGAGAAAGTTAGGGTGAAAATTCAGCAACACCGACTTTTAGAATTCGCGAGAATTCAGCCAGCCGAGTGGTAAATTCGGCTAACCGAATTGTAATGTTCGGCCAGCCGAATTTTAGCTAATTCTTATCTCGCGCGATCCAAAATCTGTTGAACAAAATCCTATGAACTCGGGCTAGTCGAAGCCTATCTTGGGCTAGCCGAAGTTCTAACTTATTTGCCTATAAATTGAGTCTTTCGTTTATTCTGAATTAAACAAAATTATTATCATATTTCTTATGCAAGAGAGAGAGAGAGCTTAAGTCATCGGCAAGCTATTTATTGGTATTTTAATTTATTTTAATAGCTTATTCAATTCCCTTTATTATCAGATCTTTTAAGTCTTAATCTAAGAGAGTAAACTAAACTCGGTTTTTCATAATTAAAATCTATAGAATCGTTGACTCTTTCTATCTGATTGAACACTGCATCATCTATGTTTAAAAAAGAGGTCTTTTTGCAACAAGCTTCTGCTACGTCTTCTACATTTGAAGATAAGTATACCTTTTAAAACTTTGTTTAGGTTTTTCTGAGATATCCTGTGAAAATCTCAGTTGAGGTTTTGTCTAAGATAACCTGTGAAAATCTCAGTTGGGTTTTTATTGTGATAGCCCGAGAAAATCATAAGGAACTATATCAGATTATTAAGGTGACCTTGCGAAAACCTTTTTATAGTAAAAACCAAAATTACGAGGAAAGTAATTTTGGGAGCGGAGTAGGTATGGTTGTTTTTAAGCACCGAACCACTAGAACTTCTTGTGCCATGTAGTAAATGCTTTTTTTTTTTAGTGATTGGATGTAATTTTTTATTTCATTTCAATGGTGAATGTTGTAATCCTTTTATATACTCTTACTAGTTTAAAAGTTGGATTTTAAAAATATTCATGAAATAAGGTTATCCTGCCTAATATTTTAGGTGAAGGTTGTCTTATGAATTATTTGTAATCAAGGTTTTAATACTCAATTGATTGAGATTTTTGTAATCTTTTTATTTTTCGTATTTATTTCGATTGTTTGGCATTGTCCTATTCACCCCCCCTCTAGGACATCGCTAGCTCTCCATTTCATGGACAAAAAAATAACAATGTTCCGAGCACATTTTTCCCTTCAAAAAAGAGAGGTCACCCGTGTCGAGTAGATCAGTCAGTTGACACGTTCTTAGTTGGAAGACCCTTTCAGTCCTCAAGGATTGTAGATCTTCAGATGCTCGGCGATCTATGGGTGAGGTAAGTGCTGACCATTCATGTCTTCGAGTCAATATACACTTACTCACGTCATACCCGTGACCTTGTAAGGTCCTTCCCAGCTTGGCCCCAATGTCCCTAAGTCGGGCTCCTTCGTATTCTAAAAGGTTTCGCGAAGGATTAGATCTCCTACTCAAAATCTTCCCACCATGACTCAAGAATTGTAGTACTGGGTGAACCTCTATTGGTAGGCGGTGATCTTTAACTGCGCTCGTCCCCTCTTCCTCGAGTAGGTCTAGACTTAGGGCCATATGCTCAGCATTTTGGTCTTTGTTGAATAATTCGATGTGCGCAGTCGGGAGTCCCATCTCGACTGGTACCATGACTTCTGCGCCGAAAGCCAAGAAGAAAGGAGTTTCCCTAGTTGATGTCGTCTGAGCGGTCGTTCGTTACACTCAGAGGACATGTGGTAGCTCCTCGGCCCAGGCCCCTTTAAACTTCTCAAGCATAGTCTTAAGGTGATTTTTTATATCTTGTTGACTACCTCTACTTATCCATTAGCCTGGGGATGTCGAGGTGATGAGTAGGCATTGTGAATGCCAAGTCTCTCACACAGTCCTCGGAATTGCGCATTGTTGAACTGCTTGTTATTGTCTGAGACACTAGTGTGCGGGATCCCATATCTGCGGATGATGTTTTTCTAAACAAAGTCAATAATATTTTGTTCAGTGATTTTGGCTAGAGACTCAGCTTCAGCCCACTTAGTGAAGTAGTCGACGGCTACGACAGAGAACTTAGTTTGACCTCTGCCCATTGGTAGGGGTCCTATGATGTCAATTCCCCATAGGCGAATGGCCAAGGGCCGGTCATGGGGTCAGCTGCTCGGATGGCTGTCAGGGTATCGCGGCAAATCATTGGCATTTGTTACACTTCCTCGTGAACTTCTTGGCATCCTCATGGTCGGTCGGCCAGTAGTACCCTTGTCGGATTACTTTGTGGGCTAGTGCTCTCCAGCTCGAGTGGTTACCGCGGACTCTTTCATGGATCTCTCTCAGAACGTACTCGGCTTCATCAGGTCGGAGGCACCTTAGGTACGACAATGAGAATCCTCTTTTGTAGAGGACATCTCCAATCATGATGTACCATGTTGCTCTGCTACGGATCCTCCGAGCTTCAACTTTGTCGTCGGGTAGCTTATTCTGTTGAAGGTAACATATGATCAGGTCTATCTAGTTCGGCATTGAGCTGACAGGGAGTACCTCTTCCGGTTCGGATCGGCCGATACTGGGCTCAGGCAAGAATTCAATCGAAATTGATTTAGTGATGGCAACGTCAGCTGTGATAGCCAATTTTGCCAGAGCATTTACTCGGGAATTCTTTACTCGAGGGACCAAGGTGACCTCACACTTATCGAACTTGCTGATGAGCTCTTTTGCTCTCTGTAGATAGGTGATCATTTTTTTCTCCCTTCGCTTGGTATTCGTCGGTGACCTGATTGACAATGAGCTGGGAGTCGCTGTGGATCTTCAGGATTTGGGCCCCTATAACTTTCGCCAGCCTAAGCCCAGCAAGGAGTGCTTCATACTCTACCTCATTATTGGATGTCGGGAATCTAAATCTTAAGGCATACTGTGTGCAGATCTAATCAGGGGCCACAAGTATTATTCCTGCCTCACTGCCTCTTAAATTGGAAGACCCATTGACGTGAAGGGTCCATCCCTGAGGGTTGATTTCTTCCTTGGTTTCCCCATCTTTGGCTTCCTTAGGAAGCTTGGTATTAGTGTACTCGGCAATGAAGTCACCCATTGCAAGTCCCTTAATAGCAGTTTGGGATCGGTACTCGATGTCGTACTTGTCGAGCTCAATCACCCACTTCGTCAGTCTCTCAGATACTTCAGGTTTTTGGAGTATTTGATGGAGCGGTTGATTGGTCGGGACCACAATGGTGTGGGCCCGGAAGTAGGAACGGATGCGTCTTGATGACACGATCAAGGCCAGTGCGAGCTTCTCGATGTTGGGTTATCTAGTCTCATCTGGGACCAGTGCCTTGATGACGTAGTAGACAGGTAGTTGTTTGCCTCAGACCTCTCGTATCAAGGCCGAGTTAACTGCTACAGCTGAGATTGCGAAGTAGAGCAGTAGTGGCTCTCCCTGCTCAGGCTTAGAAAGTAGTGGGGATGACCCCAGATACTGCTGGAGCTATTGAAAAGCTTGCTCGCAGTCGTCAATCCATGTCAGCTTCACATTGCCCTTTAGCTGTTGAAAGAACGAGAGACACTTGTCGGTAGCTCTGGAGACGAACCTGTTGAGGGTCGCGACTCTGCCTGTGAGACACTGCATCTCCTTTGTGGTTTTGGGGGAGCTCATGTTCAACAATGGATGGATCTTGTTGGGATTTGCTTCAATCCCCCCTTTGGTTGACCAAAAAACTGAGAAATTTTCCCGAGCTTACCCTAAAAGTGCATTTGCTCGGGTTCAGCTTCATCTGATACTTCTTCAGGATGGTGAACATCTCCTCGAGGTCCGCCACGTTATCCGCAGCCTTGATGCTCTTGACTAGCATGTCATCGATATAAACCTCCATCGAGTGTCTGATATGCTTCATGAACATCTTGTTGATGAGTTGTTGGTATGTTGATCTGGCGTTTTTCAAACCGAAAGGCATGACCTTATAACAGTAGAGCCCCTTGTCAGTGACGAAGGTCGTCTTTTGCTTGTCATGCACGTGCATGGTGATCTAGTTGTAACCTGAGTAGGCATCCATGAAGCTGAGGAGCTCATACCCTGCCGTGCTATCTACCAACTGGTCGATCCTCGGCAGAGGGAAACTATCTTTAGGGCACACCTTATTCAGGTCCGTGTAATCAACGCACACTCGCTATGTTCCATTGGATTTTTTCACCAGCATGACATTTTCTATCCAGTCATAGTAGTAGATTTCTTCAATAAACCAAGCTTCTAGGAGCTTGCCGACATCTTCTCCAATGATGACGTACTATTCTAGCTCTAACGCTTGTCACTTTTGCCTCACTGGTCAGTGGCCGGGGTTAACGTTCAACTTATGAACCATTACTTTTGGTTTGAGGTCGAGCATGTCCTAGTGGGGCCATGCAAGACGTCGGCATGTCTTTTCAGTATACTGACAATCTTCTCATATAGTCTTGGGGCTAGCAGCGAGCCAACCTAAACCATGTGGGTCGGGTTAGTCTCGCAGAGGGGTACGACCACCAGGTCTTCCACAGGAGACCCTCTCTTGGTTGATTGTTCTCGGGGCTCGAGAGAGGTGATAGCCATGGTGTACTATTGCGCTCCTACTCTTAATGCTGCTGAATAGCATTATCAAGCCTCATGTTGATCACCTTTAACTTGGTCGACCCCATGCTCGGTTGGGAATTTCATCGTAAGATGATAGGTAGACACTACCGCTCGCATGACGTTGAGGGATGGTCGTCCCAGGATAATATTGTTGATAAAGGGACAGTCAACTACGAGGAAGTCGATCATCATGGTAGTCTAGTTGTGACCCTATCCTGTAGTCACAGTGAGTAGTATACTTCTTTCGGATGTGACCTTCTCTCCTACAAATCCAAGCAAGGGAGTTCGGACGGGACGTAATCGGGATCTTTCGATCCCCATCTTGTTAAAGGCAGTGGCGAAGAGGATGTCGGTCGAACTGCCTTTATCCACCATTATGTGGTGTACCTTGTGGTTGGTCACCATCATGGTCACTACCAAGGCATCGTAGTGAGGGTGGTGGATTCATTGGGTGTCCTCCTTGGTAAAAGTCAAGCTACAGGGAATCAACTTTGATTCCTTCACCGCCTTATTTGTGAGGTTAATATGATGTTCGATGTTGTTGTTACCAATGCTCCGGCCATGAGCCCTGTGAGCTCTATTTGAGTCCCCACCTCCCACAGGTCCTCTAAATATTATACGAATCTCACCCGCTGATTCATTGTCATTCATGTTACCGAGTTGCTCGTTTCTCTAGTCTGGTCGCTCATCCCTCCTCTTGTAGATGTATTCTCGCAGATGTTCATTGTGAATGAGCTATTTGATCTCTTCCTTGAGATCAAAGTAGTTGACGGTGGTATGGTCGTGGTTGTCGTCACGATGGAAGTGGTAGTACTTTCGTTTATCGCATTTGTTGGCGTCAGCTCTCATTTTTTCAGCCATTTTAGGATCCTCTTGTCGTGAACTTCCATGAGGACTTGTTCGGGTGTGGCATTCAGAGGAGTGTAAGAAAAAAACCTGCTCTCCGGTCATCGGTTTGAGCGTTGACCTCTTCTCGGGTCATTGTCTCTTCTTTTCTTATTACTGGTAGTTGATGGCTGCACCTCCTTGCGCTTCATGTCCTTAGTCGAGCTCCTGACACTCCAAGTAGCTTTCCCAAGTTGAAGAGCTCCTTCGCGTTGGAGTACTTTTGTGCTTGGTTAAGGAGATCGACTAAGGTGGTTGGAGGGTTCTTGCCAATCGAGAAGAGGAATCTCTCTTCCCTTAAACCGGATATCATGGCAGCTAAGGCTATCTGGTCTGAGTATCCCTCCACCTGCACTGCTTTCTCATTGAAGCGAATTATGTAGTCTTTCAATAGCTCATCCTCCCTCTGAGTGATAGTGAGGAGGTGGGTCGCTGGTTTCTCTCTATCCTTTCTGTCGATGAACTATGTGATAAAGGTCTTGTTGAGCTGCCCGAAGGAGCTGATGGACCTCGACTTCAGCTGCATGTACCACTTTCGTGCTGCCCTTGATAAGGTCAGTGAGAATGCTCAACACATCACTACACAAGTAGCACCGTGTAACTTCATCTAAGCTTTTTAAGATTTCAGATGCTCGGCTGGATCTCCAGTTCCAGAGTAGGGAGTGATCTGCGGCATTCAGAATCTCGGCGGAAGTGGAGATCCCATGATGTCGTCGATAAAGGGTGGCTCTGTCTCCTCCAACATGACCTTAACCGAGGTTGGGACTCGGGCACGGTACGCTTATTGGATGTTGTCGATCTTCCCTCGTATCTCCCCAAGCTCTGCTTCCCAGGGGACCTCGTTCTTTTGCCATCATCTCAGGAGCCTTCTTATGCCTTCTCTTCTCCAACGTATGGCGTCGGTCGGACTCATCTAACGCGATAGTTCCTACAGTGTAGGTGGACGCGTGGTTATGTTGCCCGGGCTGTTGATTAGCTCAGTGTAAGTCAATCGGTGCTTAAAGAGGTCGAGAGAGTTCGGTTGCCGCAAGTACTTCCCCTCCGTGGCCAGGAGGTGGAATCTACGTTTCCAATATCTGCATCAAACAATTCATGTTGTCGGTTAAGGCTTCGACTTGATTCTCTAAGGAAATAAGCTAGCCTCCCCGTTTACGGGACCTTTGCATGGGTGTCGCAGGGGCAGAATCTACTTGGTGTTGCGAGGGTGGATTTTGAGGGTCTGCAAATTGCTCGGGCTCGGCTGGTGTGGGAGCAATTGCAGTGATGGCATCCAGAGCCCTCTTTCTTCCTTTCACCATCGTAGAGTAACTTAAGATATGATAGGTGAGTTGGGAATGGCTTCACTATCATTCCCACAGATGGCGCCAAACTGTTGATGCAAAAATCTGGTCGTCCTAACTAGACCTTCGTGTACCTTCAAAACCAAACACAATGGGGACCCTAGCTGTTGTAGGGGACCGTCCGATGCCAAAGTTAGAACATGCACTCTAGGTCTAGTAGAATTAGGGTTTTTTTTTTTTTTTTTACATACCTTCTACCGTGTGTAGGGTTTATATTTATAGCCATTGAGTGCTAGTTACGTATATGGCAATGAATCTGCCATTTAGTTGCGTATTATGTAAGGGATCGTCTCCAGAATCCAAGGTGTTGTCCTCGACATGATTTTCGACGAAGATCTCGGGAGGATTGACCTTCTTCGTAATCATAGGAGATCCCTCGGTAGTCGGCTTTTAGGGAGATCACGATAGATTGGCAGAGGCCGACCTCCGAGCACGACCTCCAAGTCGGATTGGCCGTAGTCTTACAGACCGATTTGAACTGTCGATTATGGTCAAGGCGTATTGTTGAGGTCAGGTCGGTACTTGAAGTCATTCGTTGGTCGCGATAATGAGACGTCGAGTCCGAGATCAATGTTGGCGGTTTGTGCTCAAGCTGTTCATAGAGGTGGTGCTCGGCGATCGAGGCGAGCTCATCTCCTTTTCTCTGCTTTGTGTTCTCTCTCAGTCGGGTTACTTGATCAGTTCGATTTTACCCATAGCACATACTAAATAGAAAAGTGAGCTAGACCATATAGAAAGTATAAAATTATGCCTAAAACATTTATATTGACACGGTGGATCATGGATTGGCAATTGATTAGATGGCAGAGACATGTTATGTTAGGACTTACATGCAATTAAGGATGTGTTAGATTTTTCAATTTCTTATGTCAACAAGCTATCATTATTATTTCATAGTAATTGTTTAAACAAAAATTAATAGTTAAACACATTAAAAAACAAGTAAAGAAATCATGATTCTTACATTTTACAATATAAAAATATCACTTTTGCATTAATATTTGGATAAAATAAACAATATAACAATATAATCATTATAGTTGTTATGGAAAAAATAGTATTAGCCGCTAAGTAAAATATAGCTCGGATATATGTGCCCTATGCGAAGACCTTGACCAATGACGACTGTGTCCAAGCTCGAAATAAGAATGAACTCGATCGTTTAAGAAAAGTTCGAACCCGCTGGACCGCCCAGCAAGCTCGATCACCCGCCAAAGGAACTAGGTTGGTATGATACCCCCAGGTCAGGTCGGCATAATGCTCCCAGGTCAGGTTGGCCAAAATCACCTCGGCCTCCTATTGCACAACTCCACTGATCCTGAATGATCAAACATTATCTAAAAGAGATCCACCCGAAATCTTCTCCAAAGATCTCAGAGGATACCCACGATACGCTCGGGATCCTTGGCTTATCCTGAGATCCTCGCCAAGGATCTCGGAAAATTCCCCCATGCATTCGGGATTTGAATCCCTCTACAATACGCCCCTACTAAATAGGGAGTTCTCATCTACGCTAACACCTCTCCTCAACTATAAATAGAAGCATATCTAATGGTGAAAGGTACGCACAATCTCTAGCCTAAAACCCTTTACTAAACTAGACCCAAATTTCCTACCTAACTTAGGCATCAGAGGGTTACCTGTACTAGTCAGGGTATCCTTTGATCTTCCCCTATGCATGTACACGAAGGTCCAAGGAAGGCGAACCAAATTTCTACATCAACAGTTTGGCGCCGTCTGTGGGATCGATGTCGAGACTCGTTCTCATAATACGTCAGGGCTCGACAATGGCGAAAGGGAAGAAGAAGACAACTCCCTCCACCGCTACCCCTGATCTCGCACCACCAGAGCAGTCTGCTAGCCACCAGGATTCTTCTTCCCAACTTCAAGTTGCCTCCACGCCCGCGGGACCAATGCAGTGATTAAGGAGCCGGGGAGGTCGGCTTATCTCCCTCGAACAACGAGTTGAGGCCCTGAATAACAACATGAACTCAATGAAGCATATGTTGGAGTAATTGTAACTTCTCCCTTTCCAAAGGTGGACAAACTTCAGGACAAGCGGCTATATAAATAGCCGACCCATCCAAAGCACCCATTGGTTCCCGAAGAAGTAAGCAGATCGGAACCTCAAAGCCAGCGCCCTCACATGTCTCGGGCACTGCTACACTAGCTGCATCCAACTTATGCCATGAGTTGGAGAAAAAGAAGCACAACAAAGCTTTTGAGGCAGCGGTTGAAGTAATGGCCGAGAGTGGAGATCCCTGGGGAGCCGAGCTCAATGACTTACGGGGCCAGATCGGTAATATACGACAGGCTTATCGCTCAATTGCTCCTACCTCGTTCGAAGCAATACTGGAAGAAACTGAGCTGTCGTTTATTGTCGGCATCATGCATGCCCAATTACCGTCAAGATTTCAGATGCCCCAGATCACGCCGTACTCCAAAACCACTGACCCAATGGAGCACCTAGAATCCTTTAAGGCGTGGATGGAACTCCACAGCGCATCAACTGCAGTCATGTGCTGAGCGTTTTCCCTAACCCTAACAGGAGCAGCTCAGAAGTAGTTCTGACAACTGAAGCCATAATCGATCAGTTCTTTCACATAGCTCAACAAAGCATTTATCACCAACTTTATGGGAGGAAAAGAGAGACTCAAGTCGGCTTCCCATCTCCTCAACATCATCCAGAGGGATGACGAACTGCTGAAAGATTACATCAAACATTTTAACCTGGAAACAATGCAAGTACAAGGACATTCGAAAGAGATCGCTCTAACTGCCCTAATGGGAGGCCTTAGGGAAGAGAGATTCCTCTTTTCACTCAACAAAAATCCTCCAACAACAACGGCTGACCTCTTCAATAGAGCCCAAAAATACTCCAACAACGAGGAACTTTCTAGCCTATGGAAAGCTACTCAGAATAAGGGAGGTTCAACTAGAGAGAAGCGACCCAAGGAGGAGATGACCTCAACCAACAGCAATAAAAGAAGGAAAGACGATGAGCCCCCCAAGGGACAACACCCGACCAGACGACCTGAGAGCAGGTTTATCTCATACATCCCTCTCAACACGACGCCTAAGCATGTCCTCATGAAAGTTTAGGACAAGCGAACTCTCAAATGGCTGAACAAAATGAAATCTAACACCGACAAGATAGACAAGCAGAAATATTGTCACTTCCACCGTGACCACGACCATTCAACTAGAGACTGTTTCGATCTAAAAGAAGAAATTGAAGCCCTCATCCACAACGGCCACTTGTGAGAATATGTCACTAAAAGAGAAGAGCAGGCAGACCCAAAGAACAAGCAACCCATCAACAACGAACCCGATGGAGAAATTCGCATTATCTTTGGCGGGCCCGCCGAAAGGGGCGACTCGAACAGAGCTCAAAGGGCCCATGCCCGAAGTATCAGCCATTGCAGTTTGGAACACCAAATCTACGTCACCACCAGACCTCAAAAACAGCAGCGGCAGGCACAACATTTGCAGCCTCCTGGCTCATAAGACCCGGCTGTCCCCTTCTTCTTCGTGTTCAGCTTCTTCTTTTGAGCCACCTCGGTCAGGGAGGGCGCCTTCCACTTTGAGCCCTCGGGTCAGGCATCTCTACACAACAAAAGGGAGGTCAGCAAATACATATGAGAAAAAAACCTACAGTTAAAACACCAAAAAGATATACCTGTCGAGAACAATTTAAGACTTGATTTAAGCAACAGTTAAGGCATGATCAAACACCTCCACAACCTCAGCTCGGCGTCTACTGACCTCTCCTCAGCAATCCAAGCTCGTTCTTCCACGCCCACTTCAGCAGGGTACTTAGGCAAGATTGCCACAAATAGCTACAGTTAGAAAAATAAAAAAAGGGGGGAATAAATTAAACTAAAGCACAACAGTACAGACATACCAACCTGGAGTAGCAAAGGAGGTCGGAACCCAAGAGCTCAGCCCGAAGATCCGTGGTATCTCCCAATCCCCCAATGCCCAGAACCACTTCTCCTTCCAGTTTTTGTTCGAGGTTGGGACGTCCCTGATTAAGGCTTTGCCAATCCCCTGCTAAGAGGCAAAGTAATACCAACTCTCATAAAAAGGGTTGGATTTCACCTGGTACAAGTGGAGAAACTCATTCGCGGTTAGCTCGGACCAAAGAATGAATGTCCCTACCAATGCCCTCCAGGCATTGGGGATCAGTTGTCCAGGAGCTAACCCCAAGTACGCAAGAATCTACCTCACTATCCTCTGAATGGGGAGCCTCAGACCGCACTGAATAGTGACCTTGAAAATAACCACCTCACCCTCAGGAGGATTATTCAGGAACTCGTAGTATCACTGAATCTGGAATGTGATACATCGATTTGATCCTCACCAGGCAGGTTGGCCTCCGTCAGTACGAATCCAACCGGTCCCTTCTCCTCAGACTCCGACGATGACTGGTTGGCCTCCTCCATCTCTAGGACGATCTCCTCCGTGCCCTCCCACCGCTCCACCAAGGACCGCTCAGCCACGCGCGACTCATGGGACGCCCAAAAATCTCGGTTGCCCATCATCATCAAGGGCGATGGTGGGTTCGACATGGGCTGAAGATCTTCCGCCCCACCATCGCGACAAGATGCCCCCTCCCACTGACCAGACATTTCCGGCATGTTCGTGGATGAAAAAATATTGAAAATTCAAGAAAAGAAGAAAAGGATGAAGGGAGGGGAATAAGGATGCAGAAACGAAGCTCACCAAGGAATAGGGCCCGCCTGAGAAGATGTTGGAAGACAGTTCGCTAGGAATCGCCTGACACCACAAAAAAGCAACTGCAGCAAGAGCAAAAGGGTAAATAACCCTGCTAAAAGCTAGGACACCTCTTTTATAGCAAAGCAACCT
Source organism: Magnolia officinalis (assembly GCA_021015155.1). NCBI lineage: Eukaryota > Viridiplantae > Streptophyta > Magnoliopsida > Magnoliales > Magnoliaceae > Magnolia > Magnolia officinalis. Next base: position 87,074,702 of record JAJHSJ010000002.1, on the reverse strand, counting down.
GTTCGACATTTAATGCCCGCATTCAATGCACAGCCGAAACGGCTCCTCGACACTCGTACCTAAACACGTGGAGCTCTACCATTCACCGCTCGGCTCCACGACCGAGAGCGGGCCACACGACATTGTCCCATAGGTCGAGCGCCAAAGAGGCGCCCTGACAGCGCACGTGACCTCGAGCTACAAACACCCCACCTCGAGCACTGCGTATTATAATTGTAGACACGGTCCGATTCATGTGCACACCGCCTAAAACAACATTAATGACAAGCTAAATCAACACCTTGGGCACAAAAATCTGGCCTAACCAAGACCGATTTACTTCTCGAGCCCGCTACGCGAACTCGAAAGTAGGGGGCTTACTGTTATGAGAAAAAAATAGTATTAGCCACTAAGTAAAATACAGCTCGGATATATGTACCCTATGCGAAGACCTTGACCAATGACAACCGAGTCCGATCTTGAAATAAGAACGGACTCGATTGTTCAAGAATAGTCCGGACCCGCTGGACCGCCCAGCAAGCTCGACCATCCGCCAAAGGAACCAGGTCGACGTGATACCCCCAGGTCAGGTCGACATAATGCTCCCCGGTCAAGTCGGTCAAAATCTCCTCGGCTTCTTACTGTACATCTCCGCTGATCCCAAATGATCAAACCTTATCTAAAAGAGATCCGCTCGAAATCTTCTCCAAAGATCTCTGAGGATACCCGCAATATGCTCGAGATCCCGAGATCCTCGCCAAGGATCTCGAGAGATTCCCCCACGAGTTCGGGATCTGAATCCCTTTACAATACGCCCCTACTAAATAGAGAGCTCTCCTCTACACCTCCGTCTCTCCTTAACTATAAGTAGAAGCATTTTTAATGGTGAAAGGTATGCATGATGTCTAGCCTAAAACCTTTTTCTTGACTAGACCCAAATTTCCTATCTAACTTAGGCATAGGATGGTCCCCTTTACTAGCAATGGTCTCCTTTGATCTTCCCTTGCACAGGTACACTTGGGCAATATACATAGATTCAGGGAAGACTAACTAGATTTCTGCACCAACAACGGTCAAATATAAATATTATCCCCACACAGTTGCAAAATTTATCGATCTTTATCGATTTTCAGCATTTAACAAGTTCTTAGAATAAAGATAAATTCTTTCTTGGAAGTTGAAAAAGAGTTTGAAACATTACCACAAATAAAGAAAGAATAAACGGAGAGAGGGGACCACAGAACTGTGGTCACTAGGGTCGTCCCAGATGTTTATGGCTTCTAACGAGCCTTGTTAGACGACAGATGTGCCAACATTGCACGTTGGTCCCAGATCCACCGGTCAGGTGGGCCATTGCAAAACTAAGGTCTCGCTGGACGTTTATGGCTAATCACCACCTTATTTGTGAGTGGGGCCCACAGGCCTAATGAGCTAGCCCCAAGTCTATCCTTCGGCATTCGGTCCTAACGGGTTAGCCTCAGGGCTACTAGCAGACCAAAGCCATCCAAAGAGGTGCTGAGCCTGTGGCCCGACAGGCTAACCAGCTTGTCGGGATGCACCTACGCTTATAAATTCTACATGTGGCATGCATTAACCTGGAGTAAACCATCCAAGTTACTGGATCCCTTGTGGACAGGACATCACTAGAAAATGAGATTTAGTAAATATCAGAAAGTTGATTGATGGGATATTTGGATGTTGACTTCGATGGCTTCATTTAAACCGTCCAATAAATGTCCATAAATTCCCTAGTTTGAAAATCGGATTCATGTAAACTTTGGTTTACGAATTACGATCAATATAAATTGTGGCACATTATTATGGACTGTTTGATTTGAGCTGCTCGTACGCCACGTATAAAATTTTCAGATGCTGTGTATCAACCATGATACTGTGCCAGAGTATCAAAGCTTTTCTCTAACCTAGCGCGTGGGTGAGCGTCAGGACGCACGGATGCCAAATTCCAAGGATTCCAAATACAACGGCCAAGATTCGGTCTTTGATGGTGGTTCATTAATGGGAGTGGTTTACGTGCGCCCCGACCTCATCGAAGGCTCTGCGGCAAGGGCCGTGGGGCTCACATTGATGTATTTATTCTATATCCACACCGTTCATTCATTTTTACTATTAATGGGATACAAAAGTTTTGGCTGATATCTATTATTTACCCTAAATGGAGGTTTATGTGACCTTATCAAAAGCTTGGAAGGGAAATAAATATTACGGTATCCAAAAGGAAGTTCCTAATGATACGGTGTTCATACCAATGCTTCCTGTAGCATGGTCCACCTTAGGTTTAGATCTTTATTTTTGAGCACATGACCTGAAATGATATGGCAACCTCTCCTGTGTAAGGGCAGCACCGTAGTGGGCGCTATGTAGGCGCACCTAATCCGCTGGTTTTTTTAATTTATGCTAGAGGCCTAAGAAACGTGGCATGTTTGGCCAGTCGAATTTAAAAGGGCCAACAGTGACATAGATTGGGTACTACCCCCACCATGACCTAGCAAAAAATGGACCGTTCCAACAGGGGTTCGGTTGAGCCATCATGATGCATGTGTTTTATCCATACTCTCGATTCATTTTTCACAGTTTATTTTAGGGCATGAACCTAGAAAGACAAAGATAAAATAATTAAATGGACTATACCATAAAAGTTAGTAGAAATTAAACACTAATCATTAAAAAAAATTTATTGGTTATAAAAGTTTTAGATCAAGGTTTTTCCTTGTTTAAGTTTATATGACCTTGCGAACAGGTTAGACGGCAAATAAAGATCGTTTGTGATGTGGTCCACTCGAGCCTCTGTCGGTCTCTTTTTAAGCTCATGCTTTAAAATAATCATTCAAAGCACGTGAACATCGTGGATAAAACACATGCATCACGGTAGGCCCATAGATTCCCTGTCAATACCGTCCTTCTCTAGTTAGGTTCTGGTAGCCAATCAGCGTTCGGCCAACAGTCTACAAGTGGGCTGGTCGGCCGTGTCCAACACGTTACAAATGGGATGGCCCACCCACAACAAGACGCCAGAAGGAGCCACGCATTTGCGTTGAAGAGAATCTAACGCGCGGGTCTTTATTCTTGCCCGGTTGGTAGACTCTCTTGAGTTTACTCCCGATTACGGGTTCGAGTAACCATAGGTGGTGAAATTCCACCAGCGTGCGTGTGTGGGCGTGTGTTAAAAAAAACTAATAATAAATAAATCTAACGCGACTGATTCTGAAAATGTGCCCAGTTCTACGCGCGCGTGACAACGCGAATTGCGTCCTATCCACAGGTCTCTAGTCCCGAACGGGCAGTTCTGCCGGTGAGCCCACCCTGATGTATCTGTTTATCCAAGCCGTCCATCCCTTTTCTAAGATCATTTTAAGGCATGAACACAAAAATAACGTAGATCCAACGCTCAAGTGTACTACACCAAATAATAAGTATGGTTGCATTAAATGTAGAAAGCATTAAATTCCATTTGCATTAGATGCGAGAGTCATCCGTGGTGTGATACATATTGCGTTTGATCTGCCTCGTTTTTACGTTTATGCCTTAAATGATATGAGAAAAGTGATGAACAGCTTGGATAAACGGATAAATCACGGTAGAGACGGGAGGGGTAGGACGCATTGTGGCCATTTCATGACCGGAGTAGCCTGCAACACACCTGTTTTATGCAGCGCTTACCAAGTGTTTTGGGCCCACCTTGTTCTATATGCGAAATCCAATCCATCCAATAGGTGCTGTCATGGATGCTAGGCTACTAGAAGGGAAAATAAAATCATCTAGACTCACAACTCAGGTCACCCCCACCAAATAAAACAATGGGGATGATATGCCAACTGTAGGTTTGTATTTGTAGCCACCATGGTGTGTATCTTTCATCAAACCCGACCATCAGGTGTAGCTCACTAAGGATGGAGGGAAGATGCAAAAATCAGCCTGATGGAAAACTCAAGGACCACAAATTGTGAACTTGGATGTTTTAGACTCGATTTTTCATTGCTTCCATTGGTATGGTCCATGGAAGTCTTTTATTGGGCTGATCTTCGTTCATCTCATCGGATGAAGATACTCCTAATCACCTGATGGACGGAGTAGAATTCACATATACAACATGAAAGGCTACAAGGAGTTGGGGTTCCGTCCGTTCAACCTTGTAATTCCTCCGATCAAAATCTAATAGAAAGGAGGCCAGGTCGTAAACCTTATGTGTGGCGCCCACCATAATATTTTAATAACTTCTAATTTGTCATATAGGCAACCAAAAGCTAAGTTGATCCAAAACTAGGATGGATACACCATGGACCAGTTGGGAAGGAAGTGGATGGGCTGGTGAACTTAGTTGGTCTCTGTGGGGCCCACCATGATGTATGTATTTTATATCCACCCTGATGATCCATTTGCCAAATAACTTTAAAAATGAAGCTTATCTGAAGATCAAGTGGACCACACCACGGGATAATGTGAGGATACTGTACTGACAACCACCATTGTAACCTTTCTAAGGCCCACCATAATGTTTATTTGCCATCCAACCTGTTCATAAGGTCACATGGACCTGGAAAAAAGGAAAAACGTAGATACCAGCTTATCTAAAACTTTATGCCCCAAGAAGTTTTTAATGGTGGTCATCCATTCAACATTGTTATCCTGTGGTGTGGTCCTCTTAAGCTTCATATCTGCTTCATTTTTTAATTTATGCCCTAAACTGATATGGAAAGGCGGATGGAGGGCATGGATAAAACACAGACATCACGGTGCACCTCACAGCACCAACAGTACCACCTTGTGGTCACCAACCAATCGGCTTCCAGTTGGTAAGTCCACACGTCCACCATTAACGATGTTGTGTGGGGCCAGTGTGATTTCTACAAGCACCCCACAGGACCAACTGTCACCTGAAAGCAGGGCATTCCAAAACTAAGGTGGGCCACATGCATGATTTTAAATGGTGTGGCCTACTTCTGGTTTTCCATGAAGAACAAGAAGGACGCACATGATATATAGATAGATTGCATGTCATGCACATGTCACAAATGGGCCCCACAAATCGTCTTAGGTTAAACTTCACCTAAAAAAATATTCACCGACGGTGTAGGCGCTTGGACCATAATAGAGAAGACAGATACACTCATGCACGTGGGCAGGAGATATAAAACACAAACAGACAGAACTTAGAGAAGACAGATACATTCAGGCACGTGGGCAGGAGATATAAAACACAAACAGACAGAACTTTTAACAGCCACAATAATATATATATAATGATTTACTGGAGCCTGCAATACGGCCTACAATAATATGGTTGCACGCAACATGACTTAACTTCCCATTGGTATATAAATCCAACCATAGGTAGGATGCTAATATATATATATATATATATATATATATATATATATATATATATATATATATATATAAGAAAAGGTTCTATGGGGTCGAGCTCATGGGAATCATGACTTGTGTGGGGCACACTGCTTACCGAAGTTGTGAGGGGCTATGTAACGCCCTGAAAATCGGGGGTCGAGCATAGGCCCAACTCTCAAGTTCCAACACATCACTTATGCAACACAATTAATGATGATTGAATGTTATTTGTGTTAGAACATTAAACATGAGTGAGATTAAGCTAAATCAGTATATCATACTCCAGAGACAATTGAATTACGCAAGCGAAAGACTGTAACAGATAGATATAAAACATATAAGTTGTGGTATGTCTCCAAAGTATAAACATATCCCAGGTGAAATATTACAGGTATCGATTCAAAATACAAAATGTCAAAAATGTGATGGTCATCTACGATGTATAAACCCTAAAGCCCCGTCGATCAGAACGGTCTATATAAAACCGCCTGAACACTGCATGTATGAGAATGCTTCCTCGTCATCCTCAAAGTCGGGCTCCGCCTCGTAGGCTACACCATCCTCTGAAACTACAACAGAGTCTGATTGGTGTTTAAAACACCGTCCCAGAACGTGGGAGTGAGTGATCAACTCAGTGGAGCTATAAAGCAAAAGTTAACGTGTTATCAATTCGGTCAAGCAGTAATGATAAAGCAATACAATCAAACATCCCTAAATACTCTGATTAATGCAAGGATGGTATGAAATAATGATGCATGCTCTCGCCTGCACTCCCTCTACGATCTTCATCTAACGGTCGTGCATGTCAGTCACTTCCTCAGTGCTTTGCCCAATGCCAAACGGCATATGCAATGCGGTGCATGAGCATGATTATCCAGTTCTTATTAGTCCTTTTCATACAGCAGGATTGGGAAACTAAGGTACCTCCCTTATATCATTCCCAAACAAGGATCCATTCTAGGGTCGTCAGTCCTAGTAAATCTCATACGATGTTGCGGTTCTAGGTCGTTGCAAAGGGCTCGTCACCTAATCAGTGCAGGCCTGGTTTATACTTTAGATGCTACGAAAGGCTCGTCGCCTATACGTAGACTCAGAGTACGCTCGAGGTCACTACAAAGGGCTCGTCACCTGATCAGTGTAGGCCGACAGCTCGAAGACAGTGTCCAATACCACCGTATTCGGCTCACGAGTCTGGGTTGCTCACTGGTCACTACGGGGAGGCTCGTCGCCCCAGCGTAGGCCGACAGCTCGACCACGATGTCCCATACCACCATGTCCGGCTCATGAGTCTTTGTGGATCAAGGTACCAAGGTTAACAGGGATTTCACTGGTGAGTTTGGTTCCCTAGGTTCAAGCAGTAGTGTCCAAACATGGTTAACATACATCGGGCCAATCGGGTTATTTGACGGGCTCGACTAGCACGAGCGCACATCGAGCTGATCAACATGAAGCACATAAGCACTCCGTGTGGCCTAACCACTGTCGCCAATCGATATACGACTTGGATTCATCAGGCGCGTCTTATGTGGCGGGATAAAGTCAGCCACTACTTCGAGGCCTGTTACCGATTGCCTGGACTATGTAATAGCCCTAAACACATTCAATTACAACGATCTAGCAAATGAGATACTCAAGCAGTAATGGAGCAATGATTCAAATCATACAATCAGTTGAGCATGTTATGAAGTACAACATATACATGAATCCACACTTATGCATTTCTAGGTAAAGCAATGATTATGAAACAAGGCATATGGAGGAAATCGTACACATCATTAGAGTAGCTGAGAATCCTATCTCAACACCCATTTAAAGAACAATTTACAAGTATTTATTCATACAGACATGTTTACAGACACTTAGCATACACATTATATCATACATGGTATGTATTGGTTAGCATACGTATTAGGGCAAGTACCTTCATCAAAGGATTGCCGCCTACACAACAAATGCATAGCCACGATAGTTAGTCATGGCGTACACTAACGCAAGGTTTATACTCATTTAGTCTTTTGCTCAAACACTTAGGCTACGCATTGTAACATACACAATGTATGTTAATATAACATGTATTAGGCTAATCCGTTCACCCAGAAGTTGATACACATGCATCTAGCATACATAGACAGCAATTAATCATGGCAAGCAAAATCCGAATTTCATACGTATACGGTATTTTCTACAAATACTAGGAATACAGTATATTCAACCTAGTTAATGTATAACTGAAAAACGAAATGGACATCACTTTATGCATGTGAAATAACACCTACGTCAAGAATAAACCATTAACCGACATTGAAAGCCTTGAAAACCATAATCTATACGTCTATAGTCCGCACCTTACGCCGATAAACATGTAACGGAGTCGTTTTAAACACGTAGTCTTTGTCACCGGTAGAATGACAACCTATAGCATGAACTAGGTTAGCTATTTCATCATTTTGTTATTTAAAACTATAGAACGAATTAGGGTTAGGTTTTCTTACCTAAGAACGAAGTCAGAATCACCGGAATAGCGATTTGGTAGTGATGGATAGGCACGCAGGATAGCAGGGATCGAATCCCAGGAGTGACTCCAACTTCTCTCTCACTTTCTCTCTCTTTACTCTCTTCTCTCCTAGGGTTTTTCCCAAATTCGTATGGAGTGAATGAGAGAGGGTTTAAGGTCCTTATATAGGCCTAAAATTGATGGAAATGGCCCTAAGGCCAAGGTATACTTAGGTTATAGCCAAAGGACATCTATTTCAGCTCAACGGAGCACTTTCGGAGCCCCCCTTGAGCCTAAGGTTGGACTTAAGCTCCCTGACCATGGATCTAGGTTGAGTTAAGTTTTCAATCCGATCGGATTTACAGATCGACCGCGGTGGACCAGTTTCCGTTCAACGGTCACCGAAACTCGATCAGGGCCACAAGTACACTGTCATATATGGAAAATTTCTCCTGATCCGAGGGTGTATTTAGGTCCGATTCTAACGGTCTGAATCCTTATATTCGACTCGCAAGCGACAAGTCTCAGATGACTTAAATTTAGATTTTTATTTCTAAAATATCAACGTTTCTCACACACTTCACTCTGGGCTCAAGCGAATAGCTTCGGGACACTATCTGGACTTGATTTCTGAGGTGGTGGTCAAGTCCAGTAAGGCAGTCTTAATTATATAATTTCGTAGTAATCGGACTTTCGACGTGCGGTTCAGATCCAATACGAAGTTTCAATGTGCTCCCGAGGGCAACTGGGTAATGAGGTTGATCATAGATTTTAGGGTAACTTAGCGTCAATTATTCTACAAGTTTTGGGTCTTGCAGATCGTATTTAAAGTGGATCAACCGGATTTCCCAGCTAATCTAGTTTAACACTAGTTAATCCTCATCTAATTCCAAAAGGGTTTGATCCTGAGTGATTTCTGCTTGAGGTGGTACTCGGGTCTTTGTACAGAATTTTTCGAGGCGTTACAATCTACCCCCCTTAAAGAAAAATTTCGTCCTCGAAATTAGTACCTTTTCGTACTCCTCGAGAATCTGAGGGTAGTTCTTACGGACCTCGGCTTCTATCTCCCAAGTAGCCTCTTCCTCAGTGTGATGCGTCCATAACACCTTCACCAACGGGATAACCCTACTACGCAACACTTGCTCCTTCCTGTCTAAGATATGCGTCGGCCGCAGAACATAAGTAGCATCCTCACTCAACTGTACCTGCTCCCATTTGATGATGTGGGAAGGATCAGGAACGTATTTCTTCAGCATAAATACATGAAATACGTTGTACACGCCCGCGAGTGATGTGAGTAAAGCAAGGCGGTGCGCTACCACCCCCACTCGATCCAGTATCTGGAAAGGGCCAATGAATCTCGACGTGAGTTTTCCCTTCTTCCAAACCGAAGGAATCCCTTCATGGGGAAACTTTCAGAAACACATGGTCCCCGACCTTGAACTCTAACTGTCACCGCCTCGTATCGGCGTAGCTCTTCTGTCTGCTCTGCGCTGTCAGAAGTTGACGCCTGATAATGTCGATCTTCTCTGAGGTCACCTGTACTAACTGGGGGCCAACTAAACTACTCTCGTCAACTTCCTGTACTAACTGGGGGCCAACTAAACTACTCTCGTCAACTTCCGCCCAGCAATGCGGTGCTCTACACGGGCGCCCATACAAGGCCTCATAGGGAGCCATGCCAATACTCGCCTGAAAACTGTTATTGTAAGCGAACTCCGTATAAGGAAGATAGTCATCCCAACTGTCCTTGAAATCAAGTACACAAGCTCGCAGTATATCTTCTAACACCTGGTTTACCCGTTCCGTCTGCCCGTCAGTCTGTGGGTGAAACGCGGTACTGAACTTTAACTTCACACCCATGGCTTCCTGGATACGAGTCCAAAAAATAGATTTGAATCGCGTGTTTCGATCCGACACGATCTCCAGGGGAACTCCATGCAGATGTACAACCTCCTTGATGTACAACCTGGCCAACTCGTCTGTAGAGTTTGAAACTCTAATAGGGAGGAAATGAGCCGATTTCGTCAACCGGTCTACTATCACCTAAATGGAATCATGACCCTTCCTCGTCTTCGGTAGCCCAGAGATGAAATCCATAAAGATGAAGTCTCACTTCCATTCTACTATGGGCATGGGCTGAAGTAGTCCAGGAGGTCGGCGATGTTCGGCCTTGACCTGCTGCACGTGAGACAGTGTGGTACATGCTCTGCTATGTGGGCCTTCATGTTGTCCCACCAGTACGACCTCTTCATGTCGCGGTGCATCTTCGTACTGTCAGGATGCATTGTCATCCTTGAATTGTGAGCAGCCTCGAGAACTTCCTTCCTCAAGTCAGGAAGATTTGGGACTCATAGGCGGTCAGGGTAACGTAAGCCCACATCCGTACCAACTCTCCACTCGGCGCCCTCATCGCCGCTAGATTGCTCTCGAAGCTCAGACAATCGTTCATCGTCCTTCTGGACCTTGATGATCCTATCATCAATAAGTGGTTGCACACGAACGGGTGCGACGCTCTCGAACGGCTCCTCCACGATGAGCTTCTGCTTGAAATTACTCACAAACTCGACCATATCCCACTATGCTATCATCAACGGAGCCGCAAAAGCTATCGTCTTCTTGCGGCTCAACGCGTCTGCCACAAGGTTGGCCTTGCCAGGATGGTAGGAAACCTCGAACTTAAAGTCCTTCAAGGTCTCCATCCATCGCCGCTGCCTCATATTCAGGTCCCTCTGAGTGAATATATAGCGAAGGCTCTTGTGGTCGCAGAAAAGCTCGAACTCCTCTCCATAGAGGTAATGTCTCCAGAGCTTCAGTGCAAAGATAACGGCTGCTAATTCCAGGTCATGTGTAGGGTAATTTTCCTCGTGCTTCCTCAACTGTCTCGAGGCGTAAGCAATCACCCTATCCTTCTGCATAAGGACACAACCCAGACCAACACGAGACGCGTCGGTGTATATAGTATACCTAACCCCTTGCTCTGGCAATACTAGCACAGGGGCGGACGTCAACTTGTCCTTCAGCTCCTGGAAAGCTGCTTCCACCTTCTTGTTCCAAGCAAACTTCAGATCCTTTCATGTCAACTGAGATAACGGTCTGACAATCTTGGAGAAGTCCCGAATGAATCGTCGATAGTAGCCAGCGAGTCCCAGAAAACTCCTCACCTCAGTAACCGAACCGGGCTGCCCCCAGTCTTGTACTGCGGCTACCTTAGCCAAATCCACCGTTATCCCTTCCTTGGACACCACATGTCCCAAGAACTTGACTTCTTCCTTCCAGAAGTCACACTTCTTGTACTGTGCAAATAACTGGTTCTTCTTCAGAGTATCCAAAACTGCTCGCAAGTGTTCCTCGTGCTCTTCCCGACTCTTAGAGTATATCAGAATGTCATCTATAAATATAATGACGAATTGGAATAGAAATGGCCGAAATACCCTGTTCATCAGATCCATGAACACGGCCGGAGCGTTCGTAAGGCCGAACGACATCACAAAAAACTCATAGTGTTCAAAACTGATCCTGAAGGCCGTCTTCTGCACGTCCTCATTCCTGACGCGCAACTGATGATACCCTGACTACAGATCGATCTTCGAGAAGTATCGTGCCCCCTTCAACTGATTAAACAGATCATCTATCCTGGGCAAAGGATACTTGTTCTTCACTGTCATTTGGTTCAACCTGCGATAATCAATACATAATCGCAGTGAACCGTCTTTCTTCTTCACAAATAATATGAGCGCTCCCCACGGGGACACGCTAGACCGTATAAAGCCTGCATCCAACAGATCATCGATCTGTTTCCTCAACTCCTCCATCTCACATAGAGGCATATGATAAGTCGGTAATGAAATGGGAGTCGCATCAAGCACTATATCAATGGTAAAGTCGATCTCGCGCCGAGGAGGTAGTCCCGGGATCTTCTCGAATACGTCAATAATGTCCTGAACCACAGCCGTATCTCCCAACTCGGACCATCAATACAATCTAACAAGGCAGCGCAACAACTAACTCGACAGGGCCAACTGACCTAAACTGGAAAAGTAAAGACCGTGCCCTTAGGTCTGTAGGCTGTCATGACTCTGGTCTCACAATCAATCTCTGCCTTCATCTCTGTGAGCCAATCCATACCGAGAATAATGTCGTAGTGCCATAGGGGAGCGACAATAAGGTCAACGAGCACTGTCCTGCTACCCAAGTCTACGGAGCAACCCTCACACGTCCGGGTGACATCCAAAAAAGTCCCCGTAGCGGTAGTGATTCTCACTCCCTTCGTAGGAGTAGTATGCAACGCTAGACGCTTAACTGCCACGCATGAAATGATGGAGATTGTTATGAAGGGTAAGGAGAATCTTGTATACAAGTTGAATAAATCGTTATATGGCTTCATGCAAGCATCAAGGCAATGGTATAAAAGGTTTAACTCTTTTATGTTGAGTCTTGAATATAAAAGAAGTGGTTATAAATATTTCTTGTATTTCAAGTTTTTCGGTGATGGAAATTTTCTTATCTTGGTTTTGTATGTTAATGATATATTTTTGGTATGCAAAAATAAAGGAAGGATTGATAAGTTGAAGGCTCAATTAAGTACAAATTTTGAGATGAAGGATTTAAGGGTGGTACATTAAACCCTAGAAATGAAGATAGAACAGGATAGGCAAAGTGGAACCTTGTCACTTTTTCAAAGAAGGTTCATTGAAAAGGTGCTTGACAAGTTTGGCATGAGCAAGGCAAAGCTGGTAAAGACTCCATTGGTGGCTTATTTCATTTTATCTTCTGAAAAAATTTCAAAATCGGAGGAGAAAAAAGAATATATATCTCGGGTTTTGTATGCATGTGTGGTTGGAAGTTTGATGTTTGCTATGGTATGTACTAGGCTGGGCATAACTTATGAGGTTGGGGTGCTTAGTTGTTTTAAGGCAAATCCAGAGAAACAACATTGTGAGGCGGAAAAATGGGTACTTCTATACTTGAGAGGCACAAGTAATCATGTGCTTACATATAACAAAGAGAAAAAGGTGATGCATGGTTTTGTTGATGCAAGTTTTTCCAGTGATCTTAACAAGCAAAGACCAACTACGGGATATGTATTTTGTTTGGCAAATAGTCCTATAAGTTGGATGTCAAAGCTTTAAGAAACGGTAGCATTGTCAACTATGAATGCCAAGTGCACGACGACAACGAAAGCTTGTAAAGAGGCGGTTTGGCTTCAAGGACTTATGGGAGAGATAAGTTTTGTTTATAAACCTATGGATTAATTTTGTAACAATATGAGCGTCATTTATTTGGTAAAGAACCCAATTAATGACAAGAGAAGCAAGTACATTGCAATTTAGCACCATTTCAATTGTCAAGTCATTGAAGATGGCCAAATTCGTTTGTTAAAGGTAGGAATGAAGGAGAATGCAGTGGACATGCTCACAAAGACCGTTCAAGTGAAGAAGCTAGAATGGAGCTTAACTTCTCTAGGCTTCAAGGCAAGGTAATGATAGTAGTTTGGCAAGGCAACAAAGTGATTTTGTTATCAAGGTGGTGATTGTTAAAATTATGAAACCAAAATCACGATGATTATATCCAAGTTTTAAGCCCATATGACTCATGTTGATGCAGATTTTCGATAGACCTTCTTCTTCGTCCGTCACCTGCACAAGGATGAAACAAAGGAGATCCCGGCTAGAACCGGGGACCCTCCGATGCTTAAGTCAGTGACTGGACAAAGTGGGAAGGGTTTTCTACGTACCTTTCACTGTTGATATTTCTTGTTTTTATAGGAATGGGAGAGTCCCGTCGTGTACGGATTCTCTTCCTGACATCTAGGAGATTTGATTTCAATCCGTTTTTTTCTCCACCCGATCCCGAGATTCTCGGGATCGGGGATTCTTTTACGAGATTTTTGGGACAACTTTTTTATTCACACCGTCTCTTCCTTGCTTGGCTTGACCGACTCTAGTAGTAGATGAGTCTTAGCTGGCTGCAAGGATAGGGCTATTTGGCCTTCTGTCGGATGAGACGGAATCAGTTTTAGACTGATGTCCTTCCTTAATCCGATAGCCGACCTGGTAACCAACCTTACGTGGATCGGTTTTACGGTCAGGCGGGGGCTTTTAGTATTCGGGACTCAATCGGTCCCTTTAGACATTGCTGCCTCATTAACCGAGCTAACTTTGTGTGTCTTGTGTATTCAGCCTATGGATCTTGACTTTATATTGCTTGTGCGGAATTTACTTCCTACAATCTAAGTCAAGTCTCTCCTTTAGGCTTTCTCTTCTTTCGATCTGATCTATAGCCTCAGACATTACAGTGGTGTCGGCAAAGTTGATCCATTTCATAACCGAGTCTCCGAACTTGTCATATTTTTCCCAAACAGTAAGCCCCCTACTCCTTGTGTTAACTATGTCGACACTAAGGAGTAACGAGTTTTTTAAGTCGACGTGCCCCAGAGACCGAGGTTATGATAGTACAATTAATGCTCCTTATGTCGTCCTTAACCGGCATCGGTTCGATGCTCGAGGTCGCACGTGCGGACAGCCGTCAAAACATTTCATCTGCTTATGGGCGTCGGACACGTGGCGAGGGTGTTACTTGCGTCAGTCGGCGTGCGCCACATGTCGAGCGGGGGAGTCGAAACAGGATCGATTCGACTCCTCCTTAAATGCTCCTGCCACGTGGCAGGGATATAAAAGGAGGAGCAGGATTCATTTCCCCATTTTTGCGCATCCTTCTCCTTCATGTCGTCTTCTCTTTTCCTCCTCACTCCCCAGCCTGCGATTACTGTCCCCATTTTTCATCGTTCTCTCCACTATTTTCGGCTTCATTTTCTGCTTCCTCTCACTTCCCTGCCTGACTGTTAATGCACTTTTCGCCTCTCCGGTGAGTTTTTCTCCCTCCTTTTCCTTTTGTCTTAATAGATTCCTCAAATCCCCGGGAGGGGTTTTCTGGTGATGAGGACGAAATGAGACATTTCTGGGATGTCTCATAATCGCCCACATTACTGACAAAGATGGCGATTAGCACTAATGAAGCTTTCCAATTTTTCGAACGAATGACCGGGACTTCAGCAGAACGCCCTGGACAAGTTGATCCTTCTGGTCTGATTACTGCCCCTGATAGGCCTACTCCTCATTTTTCTGGGGATGACCTGGAAGAAGAGGATGAGGAGTTTGAGGAGCTTGATGAATCGGTTCCTCTTAGAAGGTCGGCTAGGACCGTTGAATCGGCTGAAGAAGAGGGAGATGTTGTCGAGGGAGGAGAAGTTGGAGATGATCAGAGGGGTCCGGTCCCTTCGGTTTTAACTAAAGCGAATTTGGACAGAATCCGAGTTGGGTATCATGTCCCCGACTCAATTATTATTCGTCTCCCCCTCCCTAGTGAATTGCCCGACCATCCCAGGAGACCATCCTCCTCCTGGGATGGTCGCAATCTTCCAAGTCGCCATGCAATGTGGCTTGCGTCTACCCCTTCAACCCGTTGCTCGGGATTTTCTTTCCCGACTTCGAATTGCTCCCGGACAGATAATTCCAAATGGGTGGAAGAACTTGTTCGGATGTTCGATGTTGTGGACTGAGGCAGAACAGCCCCCACTAACTATTGATGAGTTCTTCTATCTATAATAAGTACGACCAAACCTCAACAGCCCGACTGGTACTTTTTGAGCGCTTGGCGGAATAAGGGTGGCTCTTTGATAACCGACCCTCCTACCTCTAACAAGCATTGGAGAGAGAGGTGGTTCTGGGTGTGCGGTCACTGGGAGACTGTCGAGTCTGGGCTCTTCGAACCTCGCGTCCTTCGGGCATTCTCTGAAGCAGGTAACTCGGCGTGTCCTTTCTGTGTCTTTTCTCGCTATGATTCTTCTGAGTCTGACTCAACGCGTTCTGCAGATCTCCCCAAGAAAAGGCCGAAGTTAGGGGTTAATGTCATAACCCGGATCAGGGAACTGATGGCGCTAAGTTCGGAAGATCGGTCTTGGAAGAATCTTCTTCAGTCAGAGCGTCTTCTTCTCTCGGGACTAGATTCCGCCGTGACTGGTATCTTCTACGTGATCTGACACACTTCTTTTGGCTTTTTACTTAATCATGTACTTCTCTTGAATTTTATCCAACTTTTTTACCTCGTCTAATGCAGATATGGCTGAAGCTCGGCCTCTTCTGAAGCCAGCTTCCAAGATGAAAGCTCCGCCGAGGTCGGTGCTTCTGTCGGAGCCTCGACCTTCAAAGAAGGCGAAGGCGACTTCAAAAGCTAAAGAATCATCCGCCTCTGCCGCCCCTACCTCGGTTGTCCCGACCGTGGTCATGCTCTCTGACCCTGAAGAGAGACCGGAGGAGGGGGAGGCAGTTCCTACCGAGACCCAGGTAGTTTCTGAGCCAGGATCTGCTACCAGGCAGGTCCCAGAATAGAGGGAGGAGCAGAGAGGAGAGACTTCAAGGGGGGAGATGACTCAACAGGAGCCCTCGCCCTTCCAGAAGATCGTGTCAGGAATGGTTTCTTGAGCCATCGCTTAAGGAAGCGAGAGAGACTTAGCCAATATCTACAACGCCACCTCGATACAAACTCTTGGTCATGCGACGAAGATACTCCTTAAGGTAATGTTCGCGATCTCCTTCTTATTTTTGGTAATTCAGTTTGGTTTAACATTCTTCTTTTGTAGTTGGCCCCTTGTTTGTTTAAGACCTGCTCGGATCTGACTGCGGCTCAGAAGCTGACGACTGAGGCTGAAACAAAAGCTAAGGCTCCCTTGACCCAGGCTGGCATTCTGTCGGGCGACTTGGGACTTGCTAGGAAAGCTGCCAATGACACGAAAGTTGAATGTGCTCGCATGGCCTCGCTGCTGGCGGAGGCTCAAGAAGAGGATCGGCGAATCCATCAAGCTCATGCCCATTGAGCGGATAAGTTGGCTCGGACTAAAGCTGAGGCCAGGTGACTCTTCAGAGGTCCATGGACGAGGCCAGGGAGGCGAAGGAGGCCAAGGATTGGGCTGTTGAGGCCTTTCTCGAGTCCCAAGAGTTTGAGGAAGAGAGGGATCATTTGTATCAAAGTGGGTGCACAGCTTGTATTCATCTGATGAAGTGGTCTTCTCCCCACCTTGATCTTTCGGGATTTGATGAAGGCGCCTCCGGATCCAAATGGCCAGAAGCTGAGGCCACTGAGTCTGCTAATGTTGCGGCTGGTGTCGAGGTCGAGGCAGCTCCTAAGGTTGCTGAGATTGCTCCAAGTGATGGTGACCGAGTCTGAACTACTTAGCTCCTAGTGAACCTTGGAGCTGGATTTTTGGTACCATCATCGGCTCCATTTTTTGTACTCACACCAGCTCTTCAGGCAGATCGAGATCCGGGGCAAGTTCGGGAGTATCTTCAGCCGAGGAAAAAGTTCGTCTATTACAGCTAACTTTTTCTTTTGTTTTTAAGACCTTTACTCTATCGAATGTAATGTCGAAGCAAGATGTAACTCAATGTAACGAAAGTACTGATAAATGAATATACTCAGCTCTCTTTTATTCATCTTGACTCAGTTTACATGCTTGTCATTTTCGAGTGCTCTGCTAGACTGACCTAGGGTAGTAGATCTTTAGATGCTCGGTATTCTACGGATGAGGTAGCAACTATCTGGTCAGATCTTTCAACCGGTACGTTCCTGGTCGGATGGTGCTCGAAACGATATATGGTCCTTCTCAATTAGGTCCTAATGTGCTTGCACCAACTTCCTTTGTGTTTAAGAACGTTTTTCAGATAACCATGTCCCCGACTCGAAATATCCTGACCTTGACTCGAGTATTATAGAACTGAGTTACTTGTTGTTGACGAGCCATCATTCGTAACCGAGCTTTTTCTCATTGTTCGTCCACAAGATTAAGTCTGAGGGCCAAGAGTTCTTCATTATCTTCTTCGTTGAATGAACTGACTCAAGCTGAAGGCAACCTGATCTCGACTGGGGTAACGGCTTCCGAGCCATAAGCAAGGGAGAAGGGAGTCTCTCCTGTAGCAGTTTGAGCAGTGGTTCGGTATGCCCATAATATCTTCGGGAGTTCTTCGGCCCAAGCTCCCTTAGCTCGGTCGAGCTTGGTTCGAAGATGTTGTTTGATGATCTTATTGATCACCTCAACCTGTCCGTTCGTCTGATGATGGTGGGGCGATGAGTACACATTTCTGATTCTGAGATTGTCGCACATCTCTCGAAAGCTCCTATTGTCGAACTGCTTTTCATTGTCAGTAATATAGTCCGAGGAATACCAAACCGACAAATAATATTTTTCTATACAAAGTCTGTAATCTTTTGTTCGATTATCTTCGCCAATGGCTCCGCCTCAGCCCACTTTATAGAGTAATCCACTACCACGACAGCAAACTTAGTTTGACCTTTCCCCATAAGAAATGGCCCTATGATGTCGATTCCCCACTGTGCGAAGGGCTAAGGGCCGGTCATAGGAGTTAGTTCCTCAGGAAGTTGTCTCGGGATAGTCGCGAATCTTTGACACTTGTCGCGTCTCTGAATGAGCTTACGAGTGTCATGCTGGATAGTCGACCAGTAATATCCCTGACGTAGAGCTTTGTGCGCGGGTGATCGTCCTCCTGAATGATTTCCACAGATCCCTTCATGTATTTACCACAGCACGTAATCGGCTTCACTAGAATTCAGGCATTGTAAGAGGGGAGCATAGTAGCTTTTCTTATAAAGCACCCCGTTGAGCATGGTAAAACGGGAAGCTCGGATCTGAGCCGCCGAACCTCAGCACGATCGTCTGGCAACTCTCCCTTGTCAAGGTATCGGACGATCGGTTCGAGCCAAGAAGGTTCCGAATTAATCGCATGTACGGTCGAGCTAAGTGATTCATTGATACTCGGCTTAGCGACGTACTCGATTGGAACGGACCTGGGTATGTCGTCTTTATCAGCAGAGGCGAGTCATGCTAATAGATCAGCTTTGGCATTTTCTGTTCGAGGGATCCAAGTGATGACACAAAACTGAAAGCCGTGAATCAGTTCCTTAGCTCTCTCCATATACGCTTTCAGTTGTTCTTTTCGTGTTTGATACACGCTGGTGACTTGATTGACGACTAGCTGTGAATCGCTGAAAACGTTGAGGTGCATGACACCTAAACTAGCCGCGAGTCGGAGGCTGAGCAATAAGGCTTCGTACTCTGTTGTATTGTTTGATGCTTGAAATTCGAGTCTTAAGGCATACTACATGTAAGTTTGATCGGAGTTTCCAACACTACTCCTGCCCCGCTTGCCTTAGAGTTGGAGAAGCCATCGACATACAGCTTTCAAGGGATTGTATCGGGCGTGGACTCGGGGAAAGCCGTCGTCGATTGTTCAGTAACATGATCTATCGTTGAATCGGCTTTTGGTATCACCTCAGCAATGAAGTCAGTCACGGCTTGCCCTTTGATCGCTACTCTCAGCTTATACTAAATGTTGAATTCGCTGAGTTCGATTGCCCACTTCGTAAGTCGGCCGGATGCTTCCGGTTTTTGTAGAATTTGATGCAATGGGAGATCGGTCATGACGATAATGGTATGAGCTTGAAAATATAGCTGAAGTCATCGTGAGGAGACTACCAAAACTAGGGCCACTTTCTCCAGGAGTGGGTATCTTGTCTCTGCTGGTAGTAGTGCTTTGCTAACGTAATAAACCGATAGTTGTTTTCCCTCGTGTTCCCATACCAAGGCCGAGCTAACTGGTGCATCGGATACTGTAAGATACAGCAGCAGGGCTTCTCCCGACTCGGGTTTAATAAGAGAGACGGAGATTTAAGATAAGACTTCAATTGCTGGAACGCTGCTTTACACTCTTCCGTCCAATTCACCGTTTGTCGTCCTTTTAATTGCTTAAAGAACGGGAAACATTTATCGATGGCTCGGGAGAGGAAATGGTTGAGTGTCGCTACTCGTCTAGTCAATCTTTGTATATCTTTTATAGTTTTTGGAGACTCCATGTCGAACAATGCCTTAATTTTCTCCGGGTTGGCCTCGATTCCTCGTTTGCTGACCAGGAATCCGAGGAAATTTTTCGATCTCACACCAAAGGCACACTTACTCGAGTTCAATTTCATTTGAAACTTGCACAAAATCAGGAACATTTCTTCTAGGTCGGCTATATGGTCGTCCGCGTGTACACTTTTAACGAGCATGTCGTCAATGTATACTTCCATGGTTTGGCCGATCAGCCGAGAAAAGATTCTGTTCACTAATATTTGATAAGTTGCTCCAGCATTTTTCAAACCAAACGATATCACTCGGTAACAATAAAGACCTTTGTCCGTGACAAAGATGGTCTTAGATTTATCAGTCTGATGCATTACAATTTGATTATACCCTGAATAAGCGTCCATAAAACTAAGAAATTCATGCCCCGCAGTGCTATCCACCAACTAATCGATCCTCGGAAGAGGAAAGCTATCCTTTGGGCAGACTTTATTTAGGTCGATATAGTCAATACAGAGACGTCACTTCCCATTGGCTTTCTTCACGAGTATGACATTAGCTACCCATTCCGAGTAGTATATCTCTTCTATAAATTTGGCCTTGAGGAGCTTGTTGACATCTTCTTCAATGATAGCGTACCTTTCAGGGCTGAGTGGACGTCGCTTCTGTCAGATCGGCTTGTATATCGGATCGATGTTGAGTCAGTGGGTGACTACAGATGGATCGATTCCCGGCATGTCTTCATGACTCCATGCGAACACATCAGTGTATCTTTGGAGTAAGGCTATCCAATTGTCTTTCAGAGGAGACTATAAAGATGAGCCAATTTGTACCATTTTGGATTCATCTGTCTCGACCAAAGGTACCGAGACAAGGTCTTCCACCGGTTGTCCTCGTTCATGAGTTCCGACACGAGGATCTAGTGACTCAATCGTAGATACCTCAGCTGAAACTTTTACAGCGGTCGCATAACAACATCTTGCATCTTGCTGATCTCCTTTAACTACTCCTACTCCCGACTCAGTCAAAAATTTCATGGAGAGGTGATATGTGGATACAACGGCCTGAAGGAGACTAAGAGAGGGTCGACTGAGTATAGCGTTGTAGACAGACGACTGATCGACTATCAGAAAATCAATCATCACTGTTACCTGATGTGGAGGGTTTCCAACAGTAAGTGGTAGCGAGATGACTCCTTCTGGGAGTATTTGTCCTCCCGAGAATATGATTAACGAGGTACGAACCAGTTGTAGTGTCGATCGTTCAACACCCATTTTGTCGAACGTCTGCGCGAATAGCACATCGGCAGACGATCCTGTGTTGATGAGTATGCGGAACACCCTTCGATTCGCAATGGTGAGAGTAATAACTAATGCATCGTCATGGGGATGGTGATGCCTCAAGCGTCTTCATCGGTGAAAAAGATACAATATTTTTCTCTTTTCTTTTCTTTTGGAGACTGAGCTATTATCAAGATTTCGGACTCGGGTCGACTGATGCTTCTGGCATGATTTTTCCAAGCATTGTTCGAATCGCCCCAACTTAGGGGATTACTGACTATAGTTCGGATCTCCTCCGTGGGTCGGTTGTCACTCGTACGTTCTTCCGTTGTCCTGGTTCTTTTGACGTGCTCTCTGAGTCAGCCATCTCAGATGAATCTTTCAATCTCTTCCTTCAGATGAAAATAATCACTCGTACTGTGGCCATGATCGTGATGGTAGTGACAATATTTATCTTTATTCCGGTGGTTCGGATTACTTCGGAGCTTATTCGGCCAACTGACAAATCCTTCACCCTTGATTTCCATCAACACTTGCTCATGAGGCTTGTTGAGTGGGGTATAGGTTGAAAATCCCTGACTTTTATTCATCGAGCGTTCGGTCGTCCTTACGCTTCTTTGCTCCGGCCGAGTCAACTTCCTTTTTGGCTGACTATTTGGTCGGGGCTTTTGCATTTTGAGTGGCCTCACGCAAATTCCTTGTTTCCTCGGCGTCCGTATACTTATCCGATCGAGTAATGAATTCAGCCAAGGTCTCAGGTGGATTCTTATCCAAGGATGCCAGAAACGGCTTGTCCCTAACACCCTGCATGATAGAATTGAGTGATGTTTCTTTCGAATGCTTCCGAACTTGGAGCGACTCAAAATCGAAGTGTTTGATGTAGTCTTTCGGTAGTTCTCCCTCCTTCTGAACTATGTTGTTCAGATACGCAAGGGGCTTCAGTTTCTTATTCCCGCCAATAAAATTGGTGAGGAAGGCATCGCTGAGCTCTGCGAACGTGCTGATGGACTTTAGTTTCAGCTGCTTGAACCAAAGTTGGGCTACGTCGGTTAAGGTGAGGGAGAAAGCTCGGCACATTACGGTATCTGAAGCATCATGCAGTTCCATATATGTTCGGAAGCATTCGATGTGCTCTGTTGGGTCGGTTTTGCCTGTGAAAGGCGAAACGTTTCCGGCAGCCGAGCTTGCATTACTTTCTCAATGAATGGAGACGCTTTTATTTCGGTCCTGGTTGAGTGTGTATCCCGACTGTCCCTCATGTCCATCATCTCCTCTAGCACCTCTTTTTTAAAGTCCTGAAGATCAGTTTTTTAAGGTTCGTTGCTTTCTGCCACACCTTCAACCGGAGGCCGGCTACACCTTCTCCGATCTATCTCGTGTCGGAGATCAGAGGGTGGTATCACGGCAGTCGCGGAATGAGCAAGCGCTGGCTCGGACAGCCCACAGCGCTGACTCGGCTGTACTGGCGACTGCGGGGCAGTGGGTAGAGGGTCGACAATTTGTTACAGAACGTTCATTGTCTGTCCTTGTTGGAGCTGCTGAGTTTGTTAACGATGCATCTGCTCCAACGTTTGTTTCATAACATTTATGTAGGCTCTGAGCTCCTGGACTTCCCGATCCAACCGTCCATTTCCTCGATTCCGTTGGGTATTCCTAGTTACAGCAGATGCTGTTGGACGAACCGCGGAACCTTGTTAATCGTCAGGTTGATTTTGAGCTCCCTGTGCCCCATTTAGACCTGATGATCCAGCATTATCAGCCTCATTGGGTTCGCTAGGACCAGTTTTTCTCGTTCTCCGCATTAATGCTCACTTGATTCTTTTAGATAGAGCTTAGAAACTAACTTTTTGTATCGTTCCCACAAACGGCGCCAAACTATTGATGCAGATTTTCGATAAACCTTCTTCTTCGTCCGTCACCTACACAAGGATGGAATAATGGAGATCCTGGCTAGAGTCGGGTACCCTCCGATGCTTAAGTCAGTGACTGGACAAAGTGGGAAGGGTTTTTAAAAGGGTTTTCTGCATACCTTTCACTGTTGAGATTTCCTGTTTGTGTAGGAATGGGAGAGTCCCGTCGTGTACGGATTCTCTTCCTGACATCTAGGAGATTTGATTTCAATCCGTTTTTTTGTCTCCACCCGATCCCGAGATTCTCAAGATCGGGGATCCTTTTACGAGATTTTTGGGACAACTTTTTTATTCGCATCGTCTTTTCCTTGGCTTGACCAACTCTAGTAGTAGATGAGTCTTGGCTGGTTGCAAGGATAGGGCTATTTGGCCTTCTGTCGGATGAGACGGAATTGGTTTTGGACCGATGTCCTTCCTTAATCCGATAGCCGACCTGGTAACCGACCTTACATGGATCGATTTTACGGTCGGGCAGGGGCTTTTAGTATTCGGGCCTCAATCGGTCCCTTTAGACATTGCTGCCTCATTAACCGAGCCAACTTTGTGTGTCTTGTGTATTCAACCTATGGATCTTAACTTTATATTGCTTGTGCGGAATTTACTTCCTGCAATCCAAGTCAAGTCTCTCCTTTAGGCTTTCTCTTCTCTCGATCTGATCTGTAGCCTCAGACATTACAACAATGTCGGCAGAGTTGATCCATTTCATAACCGAGTCTCTGGGCTTGTCATATTTTTCCCCAACAACTCATATTTCACATAAGCTAACAAGGCCCAAGTGTTAGTGGACTTTTAGAGCGGTATTTTTGACATTTTTCTCATGGAAGGGTGGCTTTTAGGGTAAGTTATTTGGGTGCTAAAGTGGAGTTACAAATTTATAGAGCGGTCGCGAGGGTACAAGTATCAGGTCGAGCCGACTCTAGAATACGGAATACGACTCAGGGTCGTGCGCAACTGCTATCTACGCAACGCGGGTCGCAGGAATTCGACCGGGAAGACCGCGGAAGCCTACGGAACGGTACTGGCTAGGATACGGGTCTCACACTACCTATGCTATCCATATTCTCTTATTCTTTTTCTCCCCATTTTACCCCTTCATCTTCCCCTTATTCCCTCCATATCCTAAAATCTCTACCACAAAAACTCCTTAACTCCCTCTCATTTTTACAATTTCCTAACAAGAGTAGAGCAGGATTAAGAGAGAGAGAGAGAGAGAGAGAGAGATATTAGAAAGATTAGGGAGAGATTAAGAGAAATAAAGAGAGCTTGTGAGAGTATTAGGAAAAATCAAGAGAGTAAGAGTAAGAGAATAGAGAAAAGTGAGATTAAAGAAAATTAGGGGTGAAGAGGAGCTTGGTGGGCCATCCAATAGTCGATCCATTATGATCCAACCGTCCATCCTTTTAAGTGAGTGCATGGGAGGTCAAAACCCTCTCATTCTTTGTGATTTCTCTATTTTGGTGGGCTCATAAGGGTGGGACTCACCTTGATCATGTATTGAGTATGTGGTGGACCCCATAGTGGCGGGGGCCACCCCGATGGCCAGATTTATTCCCCTTCCTTTCCCTTTCTTTTCTTATTCTCACAGTGTTGTGGGAACCACAAGTGGGTCACGCTATTGAAGATCGTGTCCCGCACGCTATTATAACGTGCAGGACCACCTTGTGTGGCCTACTGTGATATTTATTTTCTATTTAAACCAATTGATTATGTAAGCACACTTGGATGGTGAAAATATACCAAAAATGGATGTGATTCAAAGCTTCTTGGCCCCACCATGAGTTGGACATTCAAATGGATGGAGTGGATTTCCTAGGTGGGCCCTACCTCACCCTTAAAACACAAGAGAGGGAGAGGGGTAGTGGCACCGTGTCCCTGGACACAACAATGTCCAGAGACATGTCTAGGGGTGTACACGAGTCAATCTGAGTCGAACTGGGCTCAACCCGGCCCGACCCGGTCACCAGCCAAACCCAGCCCGAACCCAGCCCGGCCCGGCCCAGTCACCGGGCCAACATGTCCAGCCCAAACTCGGCCCGATCAGCAATCGGGCGAGTTCGGGCCGAGTTTAGGCCAGTTTCGGACCTTACACAAAGTTCATGGGAAGGGCTTTGGCAGGTAATCCGCGTCCCATTACAAGGCCCTCGATCAACGGTTTAGATAGTTAAACTATAGACTCCACAAAAAATCTAACTAGTCTGGACATTATAATACCTTTTTGTAATTGGATGAATCTAGGTCGTTCAAGTTATACGTCTGTAAGGTGGATAAGTCACTGTCACTTCAAAGATGGGCGGTGAACTATCCCAGAAGGGTAAAGGGGAAAGGGACGGATAGGGTTTTGAAAATATATATATATATATTGCCCGTCCCGACCCAAACTCAGTTTCGGGTTGGGTCGAGTCGAGCGAGTTAACCGGGCTAGCCCGGTTCGTGTACAGCCCTAGACATGTCTTTGTCACTATTTACCTTATAAAGCCACCATATGGGATTCTCTAGTGAGCCTCATCATGAAATATACATAGCATCCACACCGTCCATCCGCGTTGAGCTTAAAAATGAAGCTAATCCGAATCTCAGGTGGGCCATACCACAAATACTAATGGGTTGGATTACCCACATCATTTCTTACTTTTTGCACGGGAGGTTTGGATTGAGTTTTCACTCGTGGGACCCATATTGATGTATTTCTTAGATCCACACCATTCATCCATCTACTGGCTCATTTTAGTCGTGGAGCCCAAAAATCCAACCAATCCAACCATCAGGTGGACCACACCACAACCGATGGTGGTAGTGGGAGCACCCCTCACGTCTAACCATGCGGACGCGTGGGGTGGGGGCATACCAACCATGGACCCAACTTTGATTTAATTGTTTAATCCATGCCGTCCACCACCTTCTCCATGTCATTTTAAGCTATGCGACGAAAAATGAGACAAATCTGAGTTCCTAGTGGACCGCACTAAGGGAAACAAAGTCCCGTTGTTGGAACTTTCTAAGGACGACTGTTGTGTGTATAGGTGATGGACCTACCCATCATTGGACTCCTTTGATCCATAGAGAGCTAGCCGATATAATGGACGGAATGGATTATCCACTAATGGACCCCACATAGTAGAAAACAAATACACACACACACATATAGAGGAAAAAAGTAAAAGAACAAAAGATGTCACTGAGCATTATCGCCCAGTGACGGAGAGGCGGAAGACCATTTGGGCTGCCCCGACACGTGGACCCCACCATGATGGATTTGTTTGATCCACACCGTCCACCATCTTCTCCATATAATTTTAGGCCATTTGTTAAATTTTGAGGCAAATCTGAGTCTCGAGTGGGCCGTACTAAGGGTATTAATGTCCATCTGTTGAAACACTGCGAGGCCCACTTTAGAGTCTCTGATCTTCCAAACAAGTCCTAGTCAGAGTCTATTTGACGTCATTCAAGGTGGCCAAAACGGTGAACGGATTAAATTATCCACTTGGGGCCCACATTAATAGTGTATGAAAACATATAATGAATATAATTATAATATAAAAATATATACGAATGCCATGCACGTGTGCGTTAACCCATTCTTGGCCAATTTTGTGTCTCAGACCCTATTCTGATGTTTATATTGAATCCACACCATCCACCGTCTTTGTAAGATCATTTTAGGCCTTGGGCCAAAAGATGAGACAGATTAGGGTCTCAAGTGGGCCGTAATGAGGGAAATGAACCATTGTTGTTGAAATCTTCTAAGGCCCACTGTGGAGTCTCTATTTGTCCAAATCAACCCAAATCAGAGCCCATTAGACCCACTCGAGATGGACTACATGGTGAACAGAGTAGAAAATCCACATGGGGCCCGCACTATTAGTGTATTAAAGAAAAAAAGAAAAAAAAAACAAGAAGAAAGAAACAACAAAGAAAAAAATATGTGTTACTGGACAGTTTTGCCCAGTGACACGAGGGCCTAAGCCACCTTGGGCTGCTAGCCCCACACATAGGACCCTACATGATGTATAATATCATATCCACTCCGTTCATCCATCTTATCATACCATGTTAGGCCATGGGCCCAAAATTTAGGTTAATCCAGATCTCAGGTGCGTCGTACCATAGGGTAATGTGGGGGTAAAAACCTCTTAGACTTGGGATTTCTTGGTTTTGGCATCCCTTGGACTTGGGAATCCCTAGTTTTGGGATCCCTTGGACTAAGGAATCCCTAGAATCGAGATCCCTTAGGTATTTGGTTATGTTTGGCATCTTGGATTCAAACTCTTAAATTAGTTGGTGTGTGAATCTTGAAACTATGGCTCTATTAAATCTATTTAAGCATATACTTTACCTGAACTGATGAAGTCCCAAGACTCAAATGGACCATGAGCATATGATCACATCCTAGTGACTAACCAATGACCTGTAACCATCAATTTACATTAACAATGATTAGACGATGCAGATCATTCTACTAAAGTAATTATAGTGATGTCATTGATAATCTGATAATTTTCGGACATCATTAGTGGGTCATGTGCCCAAATGGATTGGTAGCCTAGTGACACACGTGTTGTACATGTGCATGTCCATTTGGGTCACTCCCAGTGGACCCCACCTTGTTGTATATATTCTATCCATGCCTTGTAAGCTACATGATAAGCTGATGTTAGTCTAACATGGGCCATACCACATAGACTTCTATATTTCTGCTGGGGCATGTCATTCAGTTCTCACTCTCTATATATGATGTGCTGATTAAGGCCGATTATTGTTTGATATGTCTGATAACATGCTAGTGTACTTGGCCTAGTAGGACACACTAAGAACATGCTTAGTATAATGACATCATGCCCAGACATATGCCCATACACATCATTTGTATGCATGTTATGGATGGTGATTGATCATAACATATATCATTGGGTTGAGATAATTAGGGGACCCCATATGAGATAGGGTTGTCCCATATAATCGCACGGTACGCGCAGGTTTGATGCATGACTTGGATGGTATGACTCATGCATTTCTCATCTTGTATGTGACGATACTTAACGCCCTAGCGACATCAGGGTTATGGGCTCCACACGCATATCGTGAATGGCCAGATTGGATACCAAAAATATTTGTTCCAGCATTATGGCGCTATGGATGTCCTTGGGTGAAAGTCCTTAAACCCTTACGGTATTAGTAGAATGCTTCAACGTCGTGACCGAGTGGATAACATGAGCGCCCGAGTGCCTAATACCAGTAAGCCGCATCTTCCATTGTGTCGTAGTCGGTTGAAAAGGGGTGTAACCTTATTCGCCCAAGGGTAGGGGCTGTAAGCTAGGTTGAGTTTGACCAGCTCAACGAGCCGAATAGGCATTGACATATCACTGGCAAGGCGGATAGTGAGGTCTCTGCCATTCACTTACTCATGCGAGCGATGGGGCGGCAGCCAGTGTTGAAGTGTACTAGACCTTGGTAATGTTTCCAGTGACGAACCGTACTGATATGTGGACTAGTTGAGGATTGGCATACTTGCGTTGCATCTCTAGCATATGACATTCGGCCATGTAGGCCTTGCATTACATAACATTGGTATGGCTAACATCATTTATGAACTTGCCAGTTTAGCCTTCCATCATTTCCGCTTACTCTAACATTTATATGGTTGGCACATGCATTGCGAACACACGCACGCACTCTCTAAGCTTCGTAGTAAGCTTATGCACGTTTGTTAAGTGCAGATTATGCTAGACCACAGTAGCATTGAGGCAGGAGCATGTGCTCGATCTTTTTAAATTTTATTATATGATGTATTTCCCTTTCAGCACTGTACTCAAATATTATATTAGTAGATATGTGGTGATGATGTTTTGGTGACTTGGGTACACTTGTGATTATGCTCCTTTATATAAAAAAAATTCACCTTGAAATCCTCCTTATAGGATCTCAAGATCAGAAGCTAGCGCATGGGAGCTAGGAACTGAGAATGGGGTATTACGTAGGCAGTCAGCGGCTGAGAATTTTGTGAGCCTGGTTTCAAAGTTTGGGGCGTGACAGTTGTTGGTATTAGAGCATAACTTGGGAATGCGTAAGAATAACATCACATATTTGCTAATGGTCTTAGAATAACTACCCTTCACTATATGACTGTTGTGAACTTAGAATGATTAGGTTCTCGAGCTTGAATACTTAGAAACTTACCTTGGGATCCATTTTGTAACTCAGTTTAAAATAGGATTCACTGATGCGAACTTAAAAACCTTATGATGTATCTCCCTAACGTGTGTGCATTCGAGAGTACTCAAGGCTAAAAGGTCCCTTGTTCCTTCTTGTAGGATATGGCACCCAAGAGGCCGAGGAGAGGGCCTGACACACCCCAGACAGGTGCGGCCCCACCTGTATCAGTGAGTGCAGACCAGCTTCAGTAGATATTACATGCGATGACCTCTATGCTATAAAGGCAGGATAGGCGATCCACTAATACGACAGTCCATACCAATCAAGAGCACACAAGCTACCTTCTGCGTGACTTTAGACGGCTCGATCCCCCACATTTCCAGGGCAAGCCTGATCCGACGGCAGTGGAACGATGGAGATCGGAGGTAGAGAAGATTTTTTATACGATGAGATGTACAACACAGCAGCGGGTCCCTTTGGCAGTATTCCTTCTGCAAGGTGAGGCCGAGCATTGGTGGGTTTCGGTTACCCAAGCAACATGAGCTGATTTTGAGTGGACCTGGGAGGACTTTGTAGACCAGTTTGACTGGAAGTTCTTCCCCGAGAATGTTCGACAGCAGCGCGCATTAGAGTTCGAGACTCTGGTCTAGGGAGACATGACTGTGTCTCAGTACGAGGCTCGATTCATTGAGCTATCTAGATTCGCACCATATCTTATGGATGAGGAGGGCAGAGGGTCCGTCGTTTTGAGAGCAGCTTGCACCTTAGCCTTCGAAGTCGTGTCACTAGACACAAGCTCCCGTCATTTGAGAAGGTTGTAGAGCAGCCCCAGATCTATGAGGCAGAGTGGACAGATGCACAGCGGATCCGCAATTAGGGAGGAGACTTGAAAAGGAAGGCCCCCTCTGGTAGCTTCCAGCAGTAGTAGCTTCTACCATCGCAAAGGTGCACAACCCGTCCATCCTTTCGAGTACCAGCAGCACCCTCAGCACCACCACAGAGATAATTTTCAAGTTTTTGCTACGGATGTGGTGGGACGGGGCATCGTAAGCATGAGTGCCTCCACCCACAACAGCAGCCGAGAGCACCTCAACAACCTCTACAGCAACAGCAACGACATCGTAGGCATCGAGGGTACACTCCTTGTTTCCTTATACATAGCACATGTCTTGTTTGATTCTGGTGCATCGCATTCATTCGTGTCCAAGGATTTTTTTCGATCGATTGGTTTGTCGCTAGAGTCTGCGCGTGAGGGTCTGTCAGTGTCGACGCCTTCGGGAAGATTGCAGTATTAGGTTGGTTTTGCTCATCTTGCCCTGTTCTGGTAAGGGAGACCTTTTTTCCAACTGACATATTTGCTTACCGATGTACATGATTGTGTTTGGAACTGTTTTGAGTACATTTATCTAATTATGCCTATGCTCATCATATGTTCGCAATGATGCATGATTTAGTTAATTTATAAGTATTGATAGATTTCACATCCCACACACAATATACACTATCCTTTATAAGCTTTGCTTTTACATTTGGATCTTGTATAAGCCTATGTGAATTGGTCCCTCTATTGGCTTAGAAGCCATAAATTTACTTTGCCTTTCTTTTCTTACTTACT
Organism: Magnolia officinalis; assembly: GCA_021015155.1. Classification (NCBI taxonomy): domain Eukaryota; kingdom Viridiplantae; phylum Streptophyta; class Magnoliopsida; order Magnoliales; family Magnoliaceae; genus Magnolia; species Magnolia officinalis. Next base: position 87,043,996 of record JAJHSJ010000002.1, on the reverse strand, counting down.
TTCAAAGTTAGGCATATGTTGTTATTAAAAGATAATAAATTTTGAAAAAGTCTTATTCACCCCCCTCTAGGGCACTTAGTCATACTTTATACTTCAGTACTAGCGGTTCCACCACATTCGCCTTGCTAGGGTGGTATTGAAGATCGAAATCATAGTCCTTAAGGAACTCCATCCATCGCCTGTCTCATGTTCAACTCAGACTGCGAGAAGAGATACTTCAAGCTCTTATGGTCAGAGAAGAGTTCAAACCTAACCCCATAAAGGTAGTGTCTCCACACTTTTAATGCAAAGACAACTATAGCCAATTGCAGACCATGTGTGGGGTAATTCTGCTCATGAACCTTGAGCTGGGGAGACGCGAAGGACACATGCTTCCCGTGTTGCATCAAGACAGCACCCAACCTAACATGAGAACCATCTGTAAAAACCATGAATTCTTCACTCCCAACGGGGAGAGTGAGGATTGGTGCAGATGTAAGATAGTTCTACAGTTCTGTGAATGCTCTCTCACATGCGTCACTCCAAATGAACTCAGCACCCTTCTAGGTCAACCTGGTTAATGAGGCTGCAATTCGGGAGAATCCCTCAATGAAACGTCGATAGTAGCCCGCTAACCCAAGGAAATTATGGATCTCGGACACGTTTGTGAGCTGGCCCACTGACGCACGACATCAATCTTCGAAGGGTATATTGTCACGCCCTACCTTGTCACCACGTGACCAAGGAACTTTACCTCCTCCTGCCAGAACTCGCACTTCTCCAGCTTCGCATAAAGCTGGTGTGCATGGAGGGTCTATAGGGTGATCTTCAAATGCTTCTCATGCTCTTCCCGGGTCTTCGAATATATCAGGATGTCATCAATGAATACCACAACAAACTGATCAAGATATGCACAGAAGACCTCGTTCATCAACTGTGAAAACATTACAGGCTCATTGGTCAGTCTAAAGGACATGACCTGAAACTTAAAATGACCGTAGCACGTCCTAAGTGCTATTTTCGGGATATCCTCCTCCTGGACACGAACCTGGTGATAACCGGACCGCAAGTCTATCTTTGAAAAGAATTACACCTCTTGCGACTGGTTGAATAAATCATCAATCCTTGAAAGCCGGTACTTATTCTTAATCGTGACCTTATTGAGCTCACGGTAAACCATGCAAAGCCTCAACGAGCTACCTTCTTCTTCACAAAGAGTATTGTCACTCCCCATGGTGAACTGCTCGGACGGATAAAACCCAACTCTCGCAACTCATCCAACTGCTTCTGCAGCTCCCGCAACTTCAATGGTGTCATACAATACGGGGCCTTTGAAATAGACGCGGTACCGGGCACGAGATCAATTTGAAACTCAGTTTGTCGACGAGGTGGTAACCTCAGAATCTCCTGAAATACATCCGAAAAATTGCAACGATCGGCAGCTAGTCGATGCTCAAGACAACTGGCTCCTCTACAACACATGACATAAGACAAAAGAGCTGCTCATCTCTGGGATCGACTACAAACTGAAACTGCGGCACACCGGGTATACAAAATGTGACTGTCCTCGCAAAATAGTCCAATATGGCAATCCATACCCGGGATAACATCGGATTTATTTTTTCCAACTGTTTAAACATTGCATTATCTCGTTTGGCATCTCTACTCTAATGGAATAAGAACTTTTGAAATAAGAGATATTCTAATAACCTCTTTTTGTTCTAGCAGTTGTTTTAAATAAGCTCATTTGGTAAAATTACTTTTTCAAATATGAAAATAATTCTTATTTAAAATAAGTATGTTTGGTAACATGTTGAAATAAGAGCATTTTTTAAGGGTAGTGGATATCATTTAAAAATAAAAAATAAAATTACAACATGGCTGTGTTAATTCATTTAAGAACCTCCTTTTTTTTCTTTTTCTTTTTTTTTGCAGGGTTTGAAGATAAGAGAAAAAAAAAAGATTTTGGACTTTGGGATTGAGTTTTGATACATTTATAAGGTGTTAGGATTGACCCATTGCCTAAGGACGTCTAATTCCAAGTAGCAAAAATCCGAGGTGTTACAATATATATATATATATATATATATATATATATAAGTTGAATATTTGATTTGGGGATTGGGTCTATTGGGTCGGGTGGCTGGGTTGAGTCGGGTGAAGGTTAGGTCAGGTTGTTAGGTTGAGTCAAGTGCGGGTTGGGTCAAGTTATGAGCAGGCTCGACTAGCCTCGATCCACTAGCTCGCCTCAAGCTCGCCTAAAAAAGTTTGACAAACAAACCAAGCTTTAATGGCAAGCTCGAGGCCAAGCTCAAGCTCGAACTCGAAGAGAGCACAAACGAGCCAAGCCGAGCTTGGCCTACCTCGACTTGACTTGGCTCGATGTACAGCCTACATATAGGCAGATAATGATTTGACATTTAATATATATGTACTTATCTGTTTGGTTTACTCTAAAAGTATTAGATTGTACTACTTGGTCAAACTTCTCATGCCATTGCTTAGGAGCTTGCTTAAGCCCATAAAGAGATTTGACCAGTTTACATACTTTCTTCTTTTGCCCAGGTTGAACAAACCCTTCAGGCTGTTCCATATAGGCATCCTTATCTAGATCACCATTTAAGAATGTCGTCATGACATCGATTTGATGGATTATTAGGCAGTAAATTGCTGCAAAAACAATTAGAGTCATAATGAAAGATATACGAGCAGCAGGAGCATATGTATCAAAAAAATCGATACATTCCTTTTGTCTAAAACCTTTGGCTACCAACTGAGCTTTAAACTTATTTATGGTTCCATCGGGATTAAACTTTCTTTTAAAAATCCACTTACATCGTATAGGCTTTGAACCTGATAGAAGATCGACCAAACACTAAGTATTATTGGAAACTATGGAATCCATTTCATTGTCGATGGCTTCCCTCCAAAACTGTACATCAGGAGACGAGAGAGCTTCACTAAGTGTTGATGGATCGCCTTCAATACTTAGTGGTAAAGTAATCTCCTTTCTTATTTCATTTTTATCCCCTTCTATAAGGAACATACAGAAATTTGGGACAAAAGATGTTTATTTTCTTGTCATTTTCGATCTTCTTGGTTCATTTCCTTCTTGATGAGTATGAGATTTATCATGAATGCTTTTAGATTTTTCATTCATTGGTTCTACTTTATTTTCATCAACATGTCTTTTTGTATGATCATTCATATAGTCTTTGTATACCGTATTTTTAAAAAATATAACATTCCTAGACTCTATAATCATGTTTTTGTTAGCAAAAGTAGTTTGTTCTAAAACCAGAAATCTATATACAGAATTATGAATCCCATAACCCACAAAAGCATACCTGATTCCTCTAGGACATAACTTTGCTCTTTTAGAATAAATTATCCTAACTTATGTTATACTTCCCCATACTTCGTAGTAATGAAGATTGGGTTTCTTCTTTTTCCACAATTCATATGGGGAGATATCTGATTTTTTATATGCGATGGCATTTAAAATACAGTTTGTTGTTAATAATAGTTCCCCCCCCCCCAACACACACAAAAAAAAAAAATAGTGGTAATCTAGAATTTAATATCATATAGTTGATCATCTCAACTAATGTCCTATTTTTGCGTACTGCTAGGCCATTTTGTTGAGGTATATAAGGAGCCGTAAATTCATGGATTATACCATTTGATTCACAAAAGTCATTGAATTCATTAGAAGAGTACTCACCCCTTCTATCACTTTTGAGGACTTTAATCTTTTCATTCAATTGATTTTTCACTTCGATCTTCTAAAACTTAAACATTTTAAAGACTTCATCTTTAGATTTTACCAAATATACATAGGAAAATCTAGTGAAATCATCGATAAATGTGATAAAATACATTTTTCCTCCACGAGTTAAGGTATTATTTAAATCACAGATATCGGAATGAATTAACTCTAAGGGTTGTAATTTTCTCATGCCACTCGCAAATGCTTTTCTGGTTATTTTAGAATGGGCACACACATCATATTTCCCTTATTGTTACATTCCATGTTTTGGTATTAGTCCTAGGATCATCATTCTTTTCATTGAATGATAATTAACATGACCTACTATAGCATGCCAAAAAGATACAGAATATACTATATAAATGGAAACATTATTATTATTATTATTATTATTATTCAGTTTAATCATACCATTATATAAATATCCTTAGCCTACAAACATATTATTCTTGGTGATAACCAACTTATCAAACTCAAACACTATTTTGAATCCTCTCTTATCGAAAAGATCGCCTAATACTAGATTTTTAGACATGTCAGGTACATGCAATACATTTGCTAGTGTCAGTCTTTTGTCTGATATAAACTGAAGCTCCACTGTTCCTTTCCTAATAACATTCGTACGAACGTTATTACCCATCTTCACTTCTTTTTCATTTGTGATACCTTCATGGGTCTTAAAGATGTTTCGATCCTTCAATATGTGAATGGTTGCACCAGTATCTAGCCACCATCCACTATCAGATATTATTGTGTTGGCTTCAGTAACCATTGCTACAAGTTAGTCTTCTGTCATGTTAGTCTGAGCTTTCAATTGCTTCTTCATGGGTCAACATTCCTTTATATAGTGTCCTCGTTTATTGCAGAAGGGACACTTGCCATTTTTCTTTCCCTTTTTCTTAAACTCTGTATCCTTCTTTGGGAGAAAAGATTTGGAGTTGTGAACTTTTTTCTTGTCATCTTCTATTATATTTACTTTGGAATGATTTTCTGAAGTATTTTCTCTATTGTCTCGGTTTCTGGATTCTTCTTCTATACGGAGATGTCGTTGAAGCCCTTGAAGAGTGCACTTCCTCTCATCATGTTTCAATTTCTTTTATAATCAAACCATGATGAGGGTAATTTTGTAATTATACACCAACCAGGAATTCTTCAGGAAGATCTATACCACCAATCTTCAATTCAACCAAATTCTGTAGTTCGGTTACTTGGTAAAGAATTGGCTGATCATTTCTAAACTTGAAGTAGATATAATTGTCGATCAGAAATTTTTAAGTATTGATCTCTTCAGTTTTATATTTATGATCTAATTTTGTCCACGAATCTTTGGCAGATGATATTTTATGGTACGAGTTATAAATAGAATTAAAGAGGACATTTAGGATATGACATTTGCATAGAAAATCATTTTCCTTCCTTTTCTTCCATTCAGCCTTTACTTGTTCTGAGTCGTTATCTTTTGGCTCTAGCAGAGAAGGCAAATTATCATCTAGGATGTAAGATAACTTAAAAGTTGTCGGAAAGAAAAGCATCTTCTGCCGCCATCTTGAGTAGAATTGACTGTTGAAACGATCCAGTCGTACAAAGTCTTGATTCATACTTGAATAGAATGAATTGCCTCCATTGTGAAAAAATCTATCTTAAATGTAAAAAATGAAAGAATCTTGTACACAACAGATGATAGAGGAAAAAGATAATGAGACGATCAGATCTATCGAGTTCAAGGCTTGACTTGAATAGTCAATATCTCAAGACAGATTTGCTGCCCTTTTTCTGGTAGTTCTAGCAAGTGCAAACGTAGGAAATCTACAAATTATCTTCATGATACAATAAACTCTCAATCCGAATTTCAACACAAAAATTTGCACATTTCAGTGTTGAACATATCTCTAGATTTAACATCGATATACCTTTAAGACGTTCAGAAAAAACTTAGCAAGAGGTCAGATCGAGAGTACTTGCACAGAAGATGATATTATCTTAAGAATGAAGAATATATCTTCTGGATTATAATATCTAAGATTTATATCAACTGAAGGGTCATGGAGTTCTTTCCGAAGAGATGATAATGTGCATTTTAAAGAAATCTACATCCATTCACAGTAAATATTGTCTTTCATGAAAGGACATGACTCTTTGTACTATGACAGTTATTTTTGTACTCTTTCGAATAGAAACAGTTATCCAACAATATAAAATTGCAGCCACATGTTCTAATCATCTTAACTGTTGCCACATAAGCGACACGTGGCATAGGTGCCACATGTACAACTATGTCACAGTCACTCTCAATCAACTCTAAGGTTAAAATACTTCTTAGTAGACCCTAGCTCAATTCAAGTTGCACCGTGGCTCAAAAAGATTTGAAATAGTGCCAAAAAGAGTAAAGATCTTTTGGCTCCATGCGACAAAGCACACGTACGAAGTACTAAGTGTGCCTAATAAAGAGCCAAAAAGCAATCCTACAGTCCACGCTGCGCGAGCACGCCGTCCTTGTGGAGATTTGAATCATGATTGCAAAATCAAAAATCCATTCTTATATGGCTACCTACTTTATTTATGAAAAGTTTTAATTATCAATATATTTATTTACTTATTAAAATAAACTTTTATTTTTGAAATTTATTTTTTTATTTTACAAAACACAACAATCAGTGCACTAACATGATGAACCTTTATTGGGCAGTTTAGATCTGCATATTGGATTTGTCCAATTATGTCGAGTTTATCTACGGTGCTAATAGTCATGTATCCCAACTATACGTGATCATTTGCCTTTCTTTCCATTCTGATCTTTACTAGATTTGATCCAATATTTAATCTATAAAATCTACAAGATTATCCTAATTATCCTTTATGTGGCTAGGGAATTTGATGATTGACATTATTAAGTGGTCTTGGCTGCACCTGATCTGCTCCCCGATATTACAGAAGTGATCAAATTACAATGATGGATCAACTGTCAAAGAAGAACGTGTAAAAGAGCAATGGACACATTCAACGGTCCAAAACTATACTAATATTATCTGCCTAATCAAAATGACTTTTAGTCTATGGTTTGGTCACATGCATAGTGACAGGTCTCTTTTTGAGTGATGATCTTGGTCTACGAATTATTACTTGGGAGATCTTCTGCTTTGGCATTTTCCTCTGACGTTATTGGAAAAATCTCCCTGAGCATAAAATATTTAGAAATGTTATTATACAGTAATAAATAATTTTTAAATTTTAAAAACATAGTTATAAATAAATTATCTTAAGCATTAAATAAAAGTAAATAAATAAAAAGTAACCGAATTTTAAAAATATCGCCTTCATAATCGGGTTAGTATCTTTTAATGATTTTTCATGGAAATTCTCTCGAGATTTTGAAAAGTCTTTGCTGTATTTGTCACATTTGTCACATGGTGGTGCCCACTAAATCGACAGATGTGATTGCCCCGGTGACTTTTGCTGCTTGTTAATTTCTTCTGATGTCATTTTTATGGAACTCAGATTGCGTGGCATGGCATAGCACACAACATGGCGTTGGTGGTGGCCCTAGTGGGTGAAGTGGCAAAATTCTGTGGGCCCTATTGTGATGTATGTATAAATCCACACCGTCCATCCATTCTGATATATCATTTTACCACATGAGCCCAAAATGAGGCAAATTCAAAGCTGACCATGTCGCATAAAGCAGTAGGGACAATGATACCCACTGTTAAACCTTCCTAAGGCCTGTAATGTTTATTTACCATCCAAAAGTTTACAAAGACATAAATGAAGAAAAAACACAAATATCAGCTTCATCGAAAACTTGAATGGCACCAAGAAGTTATCAACGATAAGACTGTGGTGTGGTCCATTTAAGCTTTGAATCTGCCTCATTTTTTGGGCTCATGCCCTAAAATGATCTGACAAAATGGTTGGACGGTATGGATATAACAAATACATCACAGTGGGTTCATAAACTTAGCCACGTAAACACACCACCCAAGTTGGAGGTGTTTTCTACACGACGCAGTCCTAGTCAGTTGTCGTGGTGATTGAGTGTGACAGGAAATGTTCGGTTACAATGTTTTTCTTTTCCGTCTTGAGTAAATGTAACATGCAATGTACCACCTCACTTAACTAGGATACATGGATAATTCAATGAACCTATCTGAACCGTCTATTAAGTATATCGTACATTTCTTGATGTACACGAAAAATCCCATGGATCGGATGATCTGATCCATTCATAAGTCATCTTTTTTTTTAATTTTCCAAACCATGGATGGGATAGCTATGATTCTTTGACAAAAATATTAAAAACATAACTATCCATCATGGGCCAACAAATAAATGGCTCAAGTTATTAATTGGACCATTTTTATGTAGAAGATGGCAGATGTACCTTTTATACCCTATTGATTGGGAACGAGTTTTGCCAGATATGTGTGCACCACTGGTCTGGTGGTAAACTCTCAGGAGTTTCAACACGTGGTCAAGGGTTCGTGTAGCGATAGGCGGTGAAATCACACTACCGCGTGAGTGTGTGCGTGTGAAAAAAAAATGTTTACACCACTGGTGCAAAATGAATACTTATGGCATCAAAGTAGGTTTAAATCCGACCATGCATATTAAAAATATGTTTATATGATTAATCCATAGTAAATATTTATAGCAGTAAAAAGGTTTTGAGTTCCACTTGCCATGTAAAAAAATATATTTGCACAATTAAATCAAACACACAATTCAATCAAACACAAGCCCACAGGTGCAATTGATGCTTGTATTTAGTTTATGTGTGCGATTAAAAAGTGTAGGCATGTCATAATTGTACTCGACTCAATGTTTGATTGAACATTGGTGCCCTCGCATTGAAATGATTGAATAAGACTATATTAAAAAATTCAGTTGTCGTCTTAACCACCAGTTGTAACAATGATCAGGCGATTTACGAAAGGATATGGGTTATTTTTTTCCGATTGATTCTTTTTTCCTTACGTTAATGACTTTTCTTTTACCACTAATTGTAACCAATGTATTTTTCAAAGAAACGAAGATGAACAGATGAACTAAAAAAGCTAAAGCAATGTCGATTCTATAAATATTTGAATGGAGTTCATTACAATCAACAAAGTAAAAAACAATTAGACATAATGAAAAAGATAAATATCGAATTTGTCTATATGAACAGACAATCTAAGCTGATGGTCAGCAAGATACGATAGAATGATGATCACTTAAGTAGGAACTTGGTTGATTGAGATCTAGCAATGTAAGATTTATGGATGTTTATGATAATCTTACGGTACTATAGTGATAATGTTGGATAGTAACTATCTATGTTAAAACTAGGTTATGCTAGGATGAGTGTAAAAAGAAGATAAATTGTGTTTATCGTGGGCCATGAGCTCTTCATCACGTGCTCCTTTTATAAGTTGCCGCGCTGGCAAAACCCTTGCTGGGTTTCCTTAATGGTCCAGGATCATTTGAATCTATGACTTTTTGTGAAGTCTTCCCATAAGAGATTTTCGTAAACCTAAAACCATTGATTTTTCATATCTCTATTTTTATGTAGATGGTGTTGGGGGCCTTTGCACAAAACCTTAGGATCTAGCCGCCCAAATAACACCAGAATTATGGGATAATAAAGCAATGAAATAAATCAAAGCACAAACCACACGACACAAGAGATTTTTACATGGAAAACTCTCAAAGAGGTAAAAACCACGGTACCTAGTCCAGAGCAACAATCCACTATGAAGTAGAACGTTACAACCGATCACAAGCACACCTCGCTTAGATCAAACCTTCTTCACTCACGCAGGAGCGAATGAACAATAAGAGAATAAAAGAAAAACGGAAAGATCTCACCGATCACGAGGACGTAGGAGCACTGAGACGTCGACTATGAATTCTCCCTTCCACGAGCTTCCTCTCTCTCACCTTGGTCGTGAAAACCCTTAGAATACCCTTCTCAATACACAAGAAAAGCCCTAGGGACTATTATTTATAGTTTAAGCAACTTCCCTTTCGCACCTCTGCGAAACCGCCTCCAATTTACGCAATCCGCATAAAATCCGCGCAAATCTTCGTAACCCTCGACTAGTCGAGCCAGGGCCTCGACTGGTCTAGCACTATTCACTCAACTGGTCGAGCCAGGCCCTCGACTAGTCGAGGATAGAAAACTAAGCTCGTTGGACTTTGAGTCGAGTGACCCTCGACTGGTCGAGCGACTCCCTCTACTGGTCGAGCAGTCCACTCGACTGGTCGAGCCAGGCCCTCGACTGGTCGAGGATAGAAAACTGAGCTCGTTGGACTTTGAGTCGAGTGACCCTCGACTGGTCGAGCGACTCCCTCGACTGGTCGAGCAGCACGGTGAAACACTCCGATTTTCAACCGACTGCACTACCTCTCCTCTGAACTGAGGAGGAAAACCCCATTAGATGGTCCCCTATTAGATCTTTGGGACGATGTTGCATCTAAAAATAACTTAATTAAAGCCATCTCCACCCTTCCTCCCATCGTGAAGTTCGGATTGTGGAATTGGTGGAACCAGATCCACCAAATCCTGATCTCCCATTCTCTTGATTATGATCTACTCCAATATGGGCTCATATTGCTATCCATCCGCTCAGATATTGGTCCAATCTTTTAATATTCAGAATCTTCGTATTCTTCATGAGAGCTCCAAGTATCTCTGAAAAGCTCTAGAATTTTGGAAAGATTGGGAGAGACGACCTTATCGAATATATAATATCTAGATACATGATAGGATCCTTGCATCGGTATGTCTTTTATAGATGTGGTGGATACGCTGCCTCATTCGAATGCCACACATATTGGGGCCACGTATCATTCGATATTTCAATCCCCTAAAGGCATGCATATGGTTTTGTTCTACCCCATTAGTAACGAAAGATGTATCGTCGAAGAATAGGCAGAAAAAGATATCTTCGGCTACGAGTACAATTATGTCAACATCAAACCCATAATGTCAATACGTGACAACTTCTTATTGATCCACGTCGATGTATCGAAAATGTGTGTAAACAATGCCCCTCACGTCCTTTCACATTAGGAGATGTGATGGGATGTTTAACGTTCGAGTTTCGATGAGTGTTCCGACGTGCAACACATGCCAGCATGGGGTTCACGCTTGACCGACATGCACATTAATGTCAACGTCAGAAATCGCCTAGCATGATTATCAACTTTTAATGCGGATGTGAACAATGACAATTATTTTTAGCTAATCGTCGTATGATCAAATTAGTCTTTTCACCATGGATACTCTTCTGATTGAATGAAGTGAAAAAACTCTCTAAAAAAATGGTGCTTTCTATGGCCGGTGGCTGAAGTTTAAGGCTTGGCCACTATTTATTAAAAGAATGAAAATAAAATTGAGCTTTCAATCAGCTAAAGACATTTTTTTGTGTTTCACCTTTTTATGCAAATTTGCTTGAAAGGAAAACAGTATCTCTACAACAGTTGATCTTTACTCTCTCTCTCTCTCTCTCTCTCTCTCTCTCTCTCTCTCTCTCTCTCTGTGTGGTGTGTTCTACTCTTCATTCTGATCAGCTTAATCTGCGGTCAATCCTCTTTGTGTCTACATCGACTCTTATAATGTTGGGTAGTAGTTCTTTAGGTACTAGTCATTAATAGGATTCTTTCTTTCCTAGTCGTTCTTCTTGATCACATGGACTATGTTCGAGATTCATTCGGCATACCTGATCAGCTTGATAAATTCAACTTTTAACAGTTATTCTATTTTCTCCTTGATCTTGAGGGTGACTTTAATGGTCATCGTCCTGATGGGTTGTTTAAAGGGTTTAAAACCCTCCTTGATCGGAGGCAGTGTTCAACCAGATCTTGATCTAATCTTGGCATCTCATGGTAGTCATAGGCGAAGCAGTCTGACATTCCCTAACAAGGTAGATCATCTCCATATATGCTTGTGAATCTAGCTCTGCACTAATGTATGCAGGCCGAGGATCTTTATATGTTCCAAGATTTACTTCGATGAGGGTATCTTGAACGCCGGCCTTAGAGTCATCCATCTTGGCGGGTGTTGATCCAATTCATGAAACATTATTCCGTAAGCACTTAATGTGTTGACGTGACACCCATCATAGTCGATGGTGCTACTAAGATATTGCTCGAGCTTGTTGATGATGGTCATGATTTCAACCTGTCTTTCTTGCTTGTGAGATCTATTGGGGTATCTCTTCGACGAAGTATTGGGGTTGTTGTCGATATATGATTATTGCATTTGACTGGTAAGAGGACTCTGGGAAATCTTCTAACATAGTAATAGTTGGTTATGTGGACCAACCATCTATTATAATGACAACTAGTGGGCGAGGCCAGTTTTGAATTAAGGTGGGAATCGGCCTAACCAGTAAGTCCCTTAATAAAGTGGTCATGCTATGTACAAAAGCGGGCATCTCAATTTCTATTCCAAAGGAGTCCACCTTGGTGATAACCGCATGGGGGATACACTGCTGGAGGAGAGATGGATTTGATTTTCTCTCTCAAATCCCTCTTTCGAATCTGGGGATGGGCTCAAAGAATATAGCTGTGGGGCAGGCTTTCTAATGACTCGATTATAAATGTAATGCCCTGAAAATCGGGGGTCAAGCATAAACTCAACTCCCGAGTTCCAACGCATCACTTATGCAACATAGATAATGATGATTAAATGTTGGCTGTATTAGTACGTTAAACATAAGTGAGATTATACCAAAACAATATATATCATACTCCAGAGACCGTTAACTTACGCAAGCGAAAGACTATGATACATAGATAAAGCATATAAATGGTGGTGAGTCCCCAGAGTAGATCGGATTACCAGGTTAAATGATTACATGTATAGTTTCAAAATTCACAAAATAATACAGTAAAATGTTCAACTAATTGTATCTCTAAAATCCCGGTAATCCCCGTCGATCAGGACACGGTTTACATAAACCCTCCTGACAACTGCATGTAGGAGAACGTCTCCTCATCGTCCTCGAAGTCTGGCTCCGCCTCGTAGGCATCGCCATCACCTGCAGCTAAGACAAGGTTTGGTTGGTGTTTAAAGCACCGTCCCAGAACGTGGGAATGAGTGATCAACTCAGTGGAGCTATAGAGCAAAGGTTAACATATTATCAATTCAATCAAGCAGTAATAATAAAGCAATACAATCAAGCATTTCTAAGTACTCTGGTTAATGCAAGGATGATATGCATTAATGATGTATGCCCTCGCCTGCACTCCCTCTGTGACTTCGTCTTACGGTCGCGGCATACATACCTTCCACTGTGCTCAACTCCAACACCAAAGGCACATGCAATGCGGTGCATGAACGTGATTATCGAGTTCTTATTAGACCTTTTCATACAGCAGATTGGGAAGCTAAGGTACCTCTCTTATATCAATTCTCAAACAATGATTCATTCTAGGGTCGTCAGTCCTAGTAAATCTCATACGATGTTGCGATTATAGGTCACTACAAAGGGCTCGTCACTTGATCAGTGTAGGCCTAGTTTATACTCTAGTTGCTACGGAAAGGCCCGTCGCCTCAACGTAGTCTCAGAGTATGCTCGAGGTCACTACAAAGGGCTCGTCACCTAATCAGTGTAGGTCGACAGCTCGAATACAGTGTCTCATACCACCGTATTCGGCTCATGAGCCGGTGTTGCTCACTGGTCACTACGGAGAGACTCGTCGGCCCAGCATAAGCCGACAGCTCAACCACGGTGTCCCATACCACCATGTCTGACTCATGAGTCTTAGCGGATCGAGGTACCAAGGTTAAACGGGCTATCCACTGGTGAGTTTGGTACCTTAGATTCAGGCAGTAGTGTCCATACATGGTGAACATACATCGGGCCAATCGAGTAACTTGACAAGCTCAACCAGTACGAGCGCACGTTGATTTGATCAACATGGAGTGCATCAGCATTTCGCGTGGCCTAACCACTGTCGTCAAACGACGTACGACTCAGATTCTTCGAACGTATCTGTCGTGGCTGAAACAATTTGGCCACTGATCGTAAATCATTATCGATTACCTGGACTACATCGTAGTTCCAAACACAGTTCAAACACGATAGGAATACATATGTACTAGTCCGAAATAGCATGCAGCAACCAACTTAAATATAAGTCTCATTTAAGCATTTCGACAAACATATAGTGTACATGTTAGCATACATAGGCATTCAACCATAAAACATGTAGTAGTAATATAGGATACATGAAGAAAACTATAACCATAGTTAAGGGAATTGAGAATCCTATCTCAACACCCTCATTACATGCATTTCAACAGGTATTTCCTCATTGAGGCATTTTATCAAACACTTAGACTACACATTTCAACATACGTGTATTAGACTAGCTATAACATGTATCCTGGCAAGCCCTTTTACAAAAGAGTTGCCACATACTCAACAAGCATATATTCATAGTTAATAATCATGGCAAGCACGAATCCAAATTCCATACTCATTCAATCATATCAACAAACACATGGATTACACTATATTCAACATAGTTTATATATATGTGTAAAACGCGGGAAACATCGTATCTAAGCATGTGATAGCAATCAAGTCAGTCATAAATCATTAACTGACATTGAAAGCCTCGAAAACCATAACCAAAACATCTATAGTCCGCACCTTTCGCCGGTAGACTCATAACGAACTGACATTGGGAATCCAACTTCACAATTCCACATTGAGTAGCAATTGGGAAATCACATTTTTTTTTGTGTATTTTGTTGTATAATTTATTCACTAATTTCTAGTTTGCCCCGCCGATTTTCTAGTTTGCCCCGCTGATTTTCCAGTTTGCCCCGCCGATTTTCCAGTTTGCCCCGCCGATCAACACCTAATAGAACTTTACGAAGCACAACATAATAGCATTACTCTATGCCACATTGCATCATTCAGTACATAATCATTATGTATATTATTACATCAGAATGCACGATTCACATAAAGATTATCTGAAATCATTTGCTAATGTCGATATATTTCATAATCAAGAAGGAATATATGCACACCATTGAAATCCATCAACATCAGACATGTAAATGAAATTGAGAACATGCAACATAACATGAAGTGCATAAATAAATTCAGCATAACACCATATACTATAATCAAAATAAGATCCCCAAGTTTGGGCACTAAAATCAACATCCCTTCATCAGTCAAAGTAAAATTCACCCCATGATCTAAAGAAACAGTTTGAAAATATGGATTTCTATATGCTTGGCATACCAAAAAGATACCTAATGCATAAGCCAACAGACTTGAGTAAATCTAGTCTAGCTGGACGGACCGCCACCAGGTGGAGTGACATTATCACGCCGGCAGGTGATTGTGACAATAAGGTTATCAATTTTACTCTCGACCCGGTTGATACTATTCTGGATGGCCTCAAAAAACCGCTCTAGTCGTGACATTCGTCTATCCTGCTCATCCATGTGCCTAACAATATATGCCCTGCGGTTGCGGTACGGCATTCTTCGACTGGTACGACCATATGCGGGTCCTGTCTCCTCACGCTGCTCTCCCTCCATGGGATATTCGGTGTTGGCTGCTCTATCTCACCCGCGTCCGTCTCTGCAGCCTCTGTCTCCGCTGCCTCTTTTTCTGTCTCTCCCATCAAAACTTCACTGCGCCTCACTGATGTCGATGCCCCTTTCGTCCCCAATTTCATGCGCTTGATGTTGTTTTCTGTAAACATTCTCACGGGTCTAGGTCTGTCAGTGGTGGGCATCAGCCCTACATGACGGGAGAGTAAACATGGAAGGTGTGGGAATGGAATGGCATCCCTTCTCGTGATCGCTATGTTGTCAGCGATTATTTGAGTAATGATTGTGGGCAGACACAGGAATACCATGACAGATGCTGTATAGAATGTCTAACATATACGCAGTAATATCGACTTTGTTCGACTCCCTCGGATAAACATTTAAGCAAAAGATAGTGTAGCACCTTATACTTGTCTTCCAGGTGCGATGATCTCAGTGCATTACCCTTATTCCACGGAACATCCTGATCGTTACAAAAAAACTTCGTCATTGCTATCCGTACAGCTGGGTCATCGATGTCGTGATCAGTTAAGTCTCGAGCTGTGACAGGAATCTCTAAAAGATGTGCAACTACCCCAGTATCAATGGTGGCAGAGTTCTCTTTAATGGTCACCTGAAAGGAAGGAGGGTGCAATACCGGAGAGTGACAATATGATATAAATATGATAACTTGCTCATTTCGAACCGTCCCTCCAAAATCTAAGATCTTACTCCACCCAGTATTTTCCAAAATCTCAATAATCCCAAACCGCTGGATGCACTCTCGGTCGATTTTTTTTTCATATACAATTTTTCGGGCGCGAAATTTGTCGTACTAGTTCGCAAGAGGAGGAGGAACCTGCTGGATCAGTTGTTCCGGTTGGATTAGTAGAGGGGGGTCTTGAATTGGAGCACTCGTCTGAGTACGAGCTCGCCTAGCCGGTGACTCGATTGGGGAGGTCTGTTCCTCTGACTGTTCCAGTCTAGGTCTGGATCGAATTTTTTGACGAGCTCCCCTGGATGACTTTCCAACTATAGGCTTTTTTCCTTTATCCTTTGTCATTATCTGTAGTGATGATATTGTCTGTTTCAAACAAAAAAAAATGATAAAGTAAACTCGAAATTGAGAATATATATACCTGTCCATTTCATGATTTGTAATCGAATAGTGAACTAATGTACCTATATAAATCAGAGAAACGATTATCTAGAAGAACTCCGCATGGGCAATTATCACACAACTTCTGGTACCATACCATACTTCATACGATCATACCACTTATATATCAAATCAGCTCCATTCACATCTATTCACAAAAGCATACAATGATTCTTAATATCTAGTAGCAAAATTTATTAATGAAGGAGCTGTTCTGATTTCTAAATTTCTATTTCCTTTAGAAATGGTATATAATGCCTTTATTATCTCATGTGATCGGATTTCTAATTCTAACAATTAACTAGTAATGACCTGCAGGAATTACATCTATCTAAACAACTAAAAGAAATATAGAAATAAGTTCAAATGGAGATAAGTTTTATTTTCTCCAGTATCCGATTAACGAATATACACAGAAGTTGGCTTTGTCATATCTTTACAATCATTGCACTATCTTAATGGCCTGATTAATCAAGAAAAGAAAATTAGCTTATGGGTGTTATTTGTTGTTGTTTCTTTTTTTTCCTTTTAGGGTGTGTTTGGTTGCATCAAAATGGCCTGATTAATCATGACAATATCATGAAATTTCGTGATTTTGGGTGCAACCAAAACGCATGCTTATATTTTCGTGTCATCTCTCTCTCTCTCTCTCTCTCTCTCTCTCTCTCTCTCTCTTTTCTTATTCATGTAAATTGCACCAGTACCTTAACAATGTTATGTAGGAGGTTTCGTGTGTATGTTTTTCTTCTAAGTTTTCACCTTCAGTCTATATACATTTACAAACAAATAAAAATTACAAGCACGTGAAGAAAATAAATAAAAATGAAAAAAAAAAGAAGAAGAAGAAAATAGTGTGTTGGACCAAACCACTCTTTGTGCATACGCATTAAAATAGGAAATAAAAAAATGATGGAGAAGAGGAAGACAAATAGAGAGGAATATGATCGGATGCAATGAACACAGACTTACCAAGATCGTATTAGGAGAAATCGCCCAAAGATTAAGGGTGCTAATGTGGAGAAATCCGCTGGAGATGAAGTGGTGGGAAGGTTAGAGAAGGAGTGCAAATAAACGGCCGTTTAGTGTAATAACTGCTGGTTGGTGAAAGCAGTTAATGCTTTTTTAAAAAAAAACTGTAATCCATCGATATATCGACATTTTGTCGATATATCGACAAGTTACTATCGATATATCGACAAACTATCAATATATCGTCATCTTCCGTTTTATAATGTTTCGTTTCTGGACACTTAAAGTCCTAATTCGATATTATCGACATATTATCGATATATCGAAATGTAAATCTCATCGATATCGACAATATGTCGATACATCGTTAAAATCCCACAAATGTTGCTGGACACTTGTCATCAACATTCGATATTATCGACAAATTGATGATATTATCGATCACTTATACCGATTAAATCGATCATATATCGATTACATCGATGACTTACGTGGATGATATCGATGATATGTCGATTCAATCGACGAATCATTTTTTCAATTTTCTGTCGACAATATATCGATATATCGATATGTTATACTATCGATATATCGAGATATTAGCGATATATCAATAAAATAGGAATATGAACCAACTCTTGCTGAACAATTCTAAACCAAATTCGATATTATCACCATGTTTTCGATATATCGATATGTATATATGATCGATATATCGACAGGATGTCGATATATCGTTGAAATTATGAAATTCTAGCTGTGCTTGCGGGACAAATGGCGACCAAATTCGATATTATCGCCATGTTTTCGATATATCGATATGCATATATGATCGATATATCGACATGTTGTCGATATATCAATGAAATACGTAAATTCCGGCGATTACTTGCTGGACAAATGGCGACCAAATTCGATATTATCGACACGTTTTCGATATATCGATATGTATATACGATCGATAAATCGATATGATGTCGATATATCATTAAAATACGAAAATGCTTCAAATGTTGCTGGACATTTGTCATCCATATTCGATATTATCGACGACTTATGTCGATACAATCGATGATATGTAGATAATATCGATGACTAGCATCGATTATATCGACGATATGCAGATTAAATCGACTATACATTTCTGATTGTGCGATACGTCAATATCATCTACAAGTTGTCGATATATCGATGACTTGTGTCGATAATATCGTCGATATGTCGATTATATCGACGATTGCAACTTCTTACTATCTAAGTTTTAGTGTTTTTTATATATATATATAATCTTCTCTCTTTGCTTTGATTTGTTTGTTGTACACACCCATGTCAGTACACTTCCTCCATGTTAGCTATTCCCAGTAGGGAACGAAACGAACATAATTAAATTCCATCCTTTTTGGGAGTATTTGAAATTTGCATTTGTATAAAAATATGAGATTGAATCACAACTCTGCACCGTTGTCATGTGTCTATATCCTATAGCATGAGAACATGGGAGTATTTGAATTTTGCATTTGCATGTAGGAACTCAGTTGAAATTTTTTTTTCTCTCTTTCTTTTCATTTCTTTCTTTATTCACATAATAAGAATACCTTCTAAACCAAAATTAGTTACTTGATGTATCATATATGATTTTAGGGATAAGGTGAAGTGAATTGACAATCAAATGCATGGAAATGAAGGGAATTGGCCGTGAAATGCGTGGAAATGACCATGAATCAACACGGAATCGCTGGGAATGACCGTGAAATGCATGGAAATGACCATGAAGTGAAGCGATTTGACCGTGAAATGCATGGAAATGTGGGTTAGCTTACTAGTAAATACCCATGTCAGTAGACACCGACCCTGCACCAGCCACCCCTACTACGGATCAAAACCAAGACCTCAGTTGTTGAAACGAGGTATCTCTACTCAGTCTGCCAGTTGGTCTATGGATTTGGGTGTAAACATCTTTTGTTTAGTGTATTGTAAGTGCTTGATTCAGTCTCGATATTTAGTTATGGTTTGAAGTATCTTTCTAGTCACCATGGAACTATTTTCAGTAGTATCTGGTATGATTAGTGAGGGAGCTAGAGATGGATATTGGTGTATGCTACTTCTGTTATTGCAAGAGCTAATTGATTGAAGTATAAATGAGGGTTAGGACAAATGAATTGTCTTACCCATTGTACTAGTCCAGATTATGTAAATACATGTTGTTGCATTCATTATTCCTCTCTTAGTGGATTCTTCTCCTGTTTTGTCAGATCTTGTCTTGAATTCAAGTTTTGTTTGGATTCGATTGGATATTTTGGGTTGTTTGGATGTTCAATTGTCGTGAATTACAGGATGGTGCCATATTAATTTGTAATAGCAATCAAATTCACACTGTATTGTTCTTTTTTCTTTCTTTTTGTGCAGCAAATGAAGAGCGAAGCTGCAACTGTATTTGGTAATGTCTGCTTTAGCTCATGAAGTCTCGATATTCTGAAAGTGTACATATGCATTCATCATGTCCTGACTGGTACCATTAAATCCGATAATTCAAACTGTATCTTCAAAGTAGTGTTCTTTCAGCTATTGGACTGGTCCAGATGAGATCAACAGTAGACCATATTATGGTGTTGGAAGGATCTCTCAAGGCACACTAGAAAAACAGCGGGGGGGCACACCAGAAAAACAGCGGGGGGGGGAACTAGAAAATTGGCGGGGAAACATGAAAATGAGAGCCCCGTATAGTGGGACAAAGTATAAAGTTCATTTCATCATCCACCAAACATACAAAGTATGTTATACATCATAACTTACAATTCTGGCGAAAATTTGAAAATTTTCAAAGTATGTTATCCACCAAAATTATCAAAGTATGCTATACATCAAAACTTACAAAGTATGCTATACATCATAACTTACAATGTATATTCAACGATGTATATAATACAATGTATACAACATCTTTCCACATTCAAGGGGGGCACTGGACAAATATCATCTACAAACTAGAGACAAACAATCATATGCTATTGACTTCCTCCAATCAGCGGTGAATTTTTGCATGTCTATTTCCGCCAAGGTGAGACCGCTACACAAAATGTCGATGTATTTCATTACGAATATACTACAGTCATAACCATTGTCCTGCTTCGGCGCAGATTCATCGACTATGACGGTCCACTTCTGCCCTTCAAGCGCAGCGCTGTCTCCGGTGGCATGGAAGAGAATGGGGAGTGCATCAATCATCTTCTTCATCTTTTGCTTGTACTTTGGCAATAAATTTGTGCACAAGCTATCGACAACAACAACTTCTCTTGCTCTAGGTAGATGACTAGCAAAAACAATGTGAATTTTCGTGATTTATGGGCGCATAAACCTGTTCATGATTCACAAAATAATATATTAGTCAAACATGATATAAGACATAACAGTAAGGGATGATGCTCTATGACAAATGCATTACCCGTTGATAACACCAAATTGGCTTGACGTATGGTTTATCTCGGTGCTTGACAATTGCATAGGCCGTACTCATCTGACCTAATAGCTCGGCCCGTTCTAAGGCCGATTTGCAGGCCCGATATGCAATCAAAACAGGCAAACAACTCTCAAGGCTTTGCTGTTACAAACATGATGAAAGTTCAATACACGTAAGAAAATGAAATTTTCAATGAGATTACAGATTAGCGCAATAAACAGTTACCGTAAAAAATGTAGGACAGAATTTGCAATCCTGATGATATGCTTTTGAAAGGTCGTTATGCCTTTTCTCAAGGAACTCGATGTATGTGTCGATAGCCTAATCAATAGGATAGTAGAATGTTAATCATAGATTAATATAACACATAATTATATGTCAATCAATGCATGTAGAAAATAAATTAGTAATGCGGACCTCGCTATCAACCCACGCATCCTTCAGCCATATCGTACTAAACTATTTCCCCATTGCCATGGCCTTATTTGCTTCATACCAGTCATCTGCCTCTTTCACCTCCTGTGTGGATAGTATCCTGAAAGGATCCATCTGTAGAGGAAATGGTATCGGAGAAGTTGCAAAAGCTGTTACTTGCTCTGTTTCGGGAATCGGCCAGGGGTTGTATCGATTGCAGACAGGGACAAGTACGAAGATATCTTATAATATGACGGCTTCGGTATCCTTTTGGTTCTCCTTTTATAAACGGGATGAGAAGTGGATGCATACAATACATTACCTTTGACATTACTATACGATTGCCCATCCAGATCTCCATGTCTAGTTCTGTATGTAGGTCATCATTTACTTCCCTCTCTTCCTCAACTCCTCACCCTCCTCTTCCATCAGAAAACATCCCCTTTGTGTACGACTACCTTCCTTTTTCTTATTAAACTCCTTCATCTCATTAGCTAACTTTTCCCTCTCCTCAAAAAATAATTCTTTCTCCATCCTCAATTGTTCTTTCTCTTTCAGTAACATATTTTCCTTCTCATCAATCATTACTTCTTTCCGTCTCATCCCTTCCCTCTCTTTTCTCAATTCGTCCCCCTCCTTCTTCAATTCCTCCCTCTCCTTCTTCAACTCCTCCCTCTCAATCTGAAATTCCTCCATAAAAACAACATTCTTCATAACACTCCCCATTGGTATACCCTCCCTCGGTCCCTCTCCCTCCACGCCTTTCTCATCGTTATTTTCTGACTCGCCATCCTCCTCATGATCAATCTCATTACCCTCCTCATCATCTTCTTGTGTTTGAGTGAGCTACAAAATGTAAGGATAACTTTAGCCCCTATGAAAAAATATAGTTCATTTTTCATAACATCTCACCTGGAAATTGTTGCGCATCGAGCGAACGACATCCGTTTCCCATTCTCGTAGCGTTGGTTCTAATTTCATCACTACCGATATCTGCAAAAGAACAAGGAGTAATGTTAAGATAAAAATTGATAAGGTTGTCAAGTTAAGCAAAGTAAATGCTGGACATATATAAACTTACAGCTTTACTCTGGACAATAGCATGTATTCTTTTGTACCTCCAACACTTCCAGCCTCAATATTGAATGAAGCGTGGAATTTGATGGGGAACGTACGATACAACACACTCTTGTAGGGCCGGTAATATCTCTACTGCCCATACCTATTAGAATGAAATTTCAACCATAAAAATTCAAAGATGACTATAGAGAAAAAACATATCGAAAATAAAAGGTGTTTTTACTTGTAGAGGAAGGACGCAACCACATATAGTGTACCGAGGGGAACTTGATGCGGCAACGGCAAATTCGATTCCTTGCAACAGTGTAATGTATCCCAAACTACCCCAAGGATACATATAGAAATCATCTAACGAGTCCACCAGATGAATATAATCCATGTTGCACCTGATTTTCGGTTCGGTTCCCCAAAGAAAGCACTCCACAACTAGAAGTAGGGCAACCTTCACTACGTCATCATGCTTATTGGTGTCAACTAATTTCTCAAATACGCACATTATGTGCTTCTTAAATATTGGATGTTCTTTGAAGTATTTGTCTCTTAGTATACTCGTAGTGCAACGATTCTTGGGTATAGTAAGATCTCCGGTCTTAAGACCGGTAATGAGGGCGAAATCCATCTCGGAAAACTGCAATTGCCTCCCCTTGATCTCAAATACTGAATCACCTTTGTATCTTACTAAAAGTAGCTGAAATATAGCCGCTACAAAACTAGCGAAAGAGGATTGCCTGAACAGATTTAGGCGACTATCGTGCTTCTCCACTCCACCCTTCACCTTGTCAAACCAACATGTCAGTGTACACCTACATGTTGGCTTGGAGATGACGGCAGGATTTTCATTGCCTGCATCGATAGATTTAAAAACATTTTATAACTAAAATTAATCACTGTTGGGCCCACTATGGTTTCAACGGTGAAAATCATTATGCCCCGCTGTTTTCCATGGTATGATCCAATTGATCTTTTGATATGCTTCAATTTCGGGCTAAATCGCTAAAATAAGTTGGAAAAACGGATGGATGGCGTGGATATACTACATACATTCAATGTGAGCCCAACGGAGTTTACTTAGTACAATGTTAGAAAAACAGCGAGGCAAACTGAAATATCAGCAGGGCAAACTAGAAAAATGGTGAGGCAAACTGAAATATCAGTGGGGTAAACTAGAAAAACAGCGAGGCAAACTGAAATATCAGCGGGGCAAACTAAAAAAACAGCAAGGCAAAGTGAAATATCAGCGGGGTAAACTAGAAAAACAGCGAGGCAAACTGAAATATCGGCGGGGCAAACTAGAAAAATAGCGAGGCAAAGTGAAATATCGGCGGGGCAAACTAGAAAAACGGCGGGTCAAGCTGAAATATCAGCGGGACAAACTAGAAAAACAGCGAGGCAAAGTGAAATAACAGCGGGGCAAACTAGAAAAACAGCGAGGCAAAGTGAAATATCAGCGGGGCAAACTAGAAAAACAGATTTTTGTTCAAACTCTCCCTCTTCAAGAGAATGTTTTCTCCCTAATGCGTGTTTGATTTTCCAATTTCATATGAAATGCAAAGGAGCCATCATTACCATTTCCAAGTGTTTGTTTAAACATAAATTGTGGCTCGTATATCGAGAGTCAATTACACTTATAAAGGATGGAGGTAAAGTTATATATAATCCTTACATTTTCACACTATAAAACCACCATTTTAACCATGATTTGTGGGTGAAACAAACAATGCAGCAAAATCATCATTACAGTTAAATGCAAGTGATGTGAGTCATGGGACCAATGTTGTCAAAATCGTTATCGTATCGCAAATCGTAGTAGGGGTTGAATTGTATCGAATTACAAATCTTATCGTAAATCATATTTTTTTTCTTCCCAAAATAGAAAACTAAAAATGACCCTTACAATCTTATTAAAGATTTTCATAGAACCTTTATATATATACACACACTCTAATAAATCAAGCCCATTCATACATGGAATCTATGTCTGTTACATTGTTACAGACATGGATGATTTTCTTGCGTTGAGAATGATTCTTTGTGGATAACAAACAACATCACTGGTGGGCCCACTATGGTTTCAACGGTGAAAATCATTATGCCCCGCTGTTTCCCATGGTATGATCCAATTGATCTTTTGATATGCTTCAATTTCGGGCTAAACCGCTAAAATAAGTTAGAAAAACGGATGGACGGCGTGGATATACTACATACATTCAATGTGGGCCCAAAGGAGTTTACTTAGTACAATGGTAAAAAAACAGTGGGGCAAACTAGAAAAACAGCGGGTCAAGCTGAAATATCAGCGGGGCAAACTAGAAAAACAGCGGGGCAAACTGAAATATTAGCGGGGCAAACTAGAAAAACAGCGAGACAAACTGAAATATCAGCGGGGCAAACTAGAAAAACAGCGAGACAAACTGAAATATCAGCGGAGCAAACTAGAAAAACGGCGGGGCAAAGTGAAATATCAGCGGGGCAAAGTAGAAAAACAGCGAGGCAAAGTGAAATATCAGCGGGGCAAAGTAGAAAAACAGCGAGGCAAAGTGAAATATCAGCGGGGCAAACTAGAAAAACAGTGGGTCAAGCTGAAATATCAATGGGGCAAATTAGAAAAACAGCGAGGCAAAGTAAAATATTAGCGGGGCAAACTAAAAAAGCAGCGAGACAAAGTGAAATATCAGCGGGGCAAGCTAGAAAATCGTGTTAAATTAGTGTTACATTGTTACAGACATGGATGATTTTCTTGCGTTGAGAATGATTCTCTATCAGCGGGGCAAACTAGAAAAACAGCGGGTCAAGCTGAAATATCAGTGGGGCAAACTAGAAAAACAGAGAGACAAAGTGAAATATTAGAAGGGCAAACTAGAAAAACAGCGAGACAAAGTGAAATATCAACGGGGCAAGTTAGAAAATTGTGTTAAATTAGTGTTACATTGTTACAAACATGGATGATTTTCTTGCGTTGAGAATGATTCTCTGCGGAATTCCTATTGATGAACTGTATTTGAAAGCTCGCTTGTCCGTGCTAATTAGTGAAGAACTGAAAAGTCTCAAGGGAGGAAGGCTTCATGCCGGTGAGTACTACTATTCTATGGGAACTGCAGATCCTACCGGAATACTAAAAGCTATAGAAATTTGTGTCGTAATCTGTTTGTAATTTTTTGCTATATTACTCTGTTAACTGCAGATCTTACTATTTATGTTTGCATTTGTTACTTACTTAACATTTCCATGCTTATTTCTCACTAAAATACCGAGAGAATGGGCAAATCTCGGAAAATATATTAGGATACAGCTACATTTTCGAGATATCTATGTTGTCACTGCGACCTATATCGGGGATTTCATAAATGTTGTTGGAAATTCTAAATAAGCTATTTTCTTTCGAACCAAAAGGGCTACAATTATTGGCAGATGAGATGACGAATAGTGCTTTTGATGGGGACATGTACTGGGTGTCAAAAAATCCCAATTCGTAACTGTTCCCTATTAGTTTATTAAGTAACATATGCTAGCACAAGTTTTTCTCAATATCATTCATTTTGGCACTTGATTTTTTCATGTTAATTAATTGGTGGACATGAACATGTTATTTCATTAGCAAGTAAATGAGTTCCTCACTATATATGTAAAATATTAGCGGGGCAAACATGAGATCAGCGGGGCAAACATGAAATCAGCAGGGCAAACTCGAAAATCATTATGCCCACTGTTTCCAGTGGTATGATCCACTTGATATTTTGGTATGCTTCAATTTGAGGCTCAACACCTTAAATTAGATGGAAAAATAGATGGACGGCGTAGATATACTACAGGAATAGATTGGCTACTCCCCCTACCACCAGCCAATGGCTGTGTTCGGTGCTCTGTGGGCCCCATCATAATGTATGTGTTTCATCCATGCCGTCCATCTATTTTATAGATCATTTTATGGTATTATAAAAAAAATGGGTATATCCTGATCTCAATTGGACCACTTACAGGAAACAGTGTTTAATGAACATCGACCATTAAAAATTTTTTGGGGCTATAAAAAGTATTGGATCAAGATGATCTTTGCTTTTAGCCTTCATCTGGGTCTTTATGACCTAATAAACAGATTAGATTTCAGATAAACACTACAGTGGGCCTCAGGAGGATTTAAATAATGGATATCTAATCACTACTGTTTTCCTGTAGTGTGGTACATCTAAGATTTAGATCCCTCTTATTTTTAGGATAAACTTCTAAAATGATCCGTAAAAAATGGATGAACGGAAACGATGAAACACATTGTGATTGGTGGGGCCACAGAGCACTGACCACCAGCCACAGGGGTGGTGTGGGCCCAACTGAGTGTCAAATATACCTGTGGTGCGTGATTTCTTCATTGGACCGACCTTTTCAGAAGAAGACAGAATGCTGATAAGGGGGGCCCACAAAATGAGTTGCGCTGGTTTTTCTCGTGGAACGAGTGAGGAAGGGGGTGAAAGCAACGATGTGAAAGCAGAAAAGGAGATGAAAGCAACGACAGTGAAAGCAGAAGTGAGAAGTGAGAGCTTTAGCCATCCGTTGTGAAAAGGAGGGGTATTTTCGTCTTAAAAATGGGTCTCCGCACGTGGAGGTCTAACTTGCAAAAGAAGGTTTGTCTTCTTTCATAAAACCATCTGGCTAAAAGGTGGGGTCCACAGTCCTCATTTTCTCTTTATAAAACCAGCAGCTCAAAAACCCCACCTAAATCCCCGCACCATTCTTCCCAATCTCCTTAATGGAGGCGATCGTCTACCTCACCCTCTCACATGTGCCTCTGCAATTCCCATCACGTGCACACTCGGCCCTTCCATTCAAAAGGCCCATGGTGACGACGATGAAGCCTCTGGTCGTTGCTGCTGTAGCCAAAGGCGCTCCTGAAATCTCCATCCAGAAACCTCTTCCCGATCAGAGCTCTTCTCCTTCTTCTCCTCCAATCACTCCTCTCAAGAAGCTTTCTTCCGATTCCTTGCAGTACGAGAGCGGCTCTCTTGGCGCCGTCCTGGACAAGACGACGGCAGCGGGCGTTGAGAAAGTCAGTGGGCCCAATGCCATGTGCTACCTCACCAACATACTTTCATCCAAGGTCTATGACGTTGCCATTGAGTCACCGCTGGATTATGCTCCCAAGCTCTCGGATAGGATCGGGGTCCATGTCTGGCTCAAGAGGGAGGATTTGCAACCTGTGAGTCATTCGCTTCTCAATTGTGCATGGATCAAACGGTTCTGATTGATTCTTTTGTCATGATTTCGTTCTTCACTTTACAGTTTATGATTTTTCTGAGTAGTAGTTAAATAATGCTTGTTATCAGCACATAATGCATGTGCCCTTAACCAAATGAGAACTGATTATGTGCGGCCAGTTGTACTCTAACTTAGCTTGCAGCCCTTTTAACCCTATTGAAAGTGGCATATTTGTAGGACATCTGACCTATGCAAAACTCGGGTCCCGTCGTGAAGATCGCATGTGTCACACCTGTATGTTGAACCATTGTCGGTGGTCTATTTATATTTCAATGGCGTGGCCTGCCTGATGAGTGGATGGCCTAGTTTTGTGCTGGGTGATCTACATTGTCGGCCGCTGTTTTCATGGCTCTGATTTCTTATGGAAGTGACATATTGGATGAAAAGTTGGGCAGGGTGATTGGTTCTCTAACCAAATATTTGGTCCTGAATGGAAGTATTCTGTCCTTCTTTCTTTTTCTTTCTTGGCTTTGGTTTTCTATCCCTTATAACTCGGGTTTTCATGGAATTGATTTCATTGAACTGATGTTGATTGTTTCATCTTTCCTTTTGTTGCATTCTACTTCCAAGTTAATGACAAAAATGTGGTCTCATTTTCTTTTCCTTTTCATTTCTTCTTTGTAGCTTCTTCAGCATAGTCTTGGTTGGTTCTCCTAGTCATTAGGAAGATCCTTCCTTGTGAAGTATTATTTAGGGCTGGACTCAGCCTGGGCCATTGTCAGCCCCTGCCTGGCTCATTTTGTCTTCTGGGTGGGAAAGTTTGGTCCTGGCTCAGCTCTTGGTAGCCAGAAACAGGCTTGTGGCTGGGTTTGGGCTGTGCCGTAATTGACAATTGTTGTTAAATATAGCCCCAGACACATTCTGTTAGTTTATCAGGCCTTAAAATCAAGCTGCCAGCCCAGCCCGCAGGCCGAAAAATTAGACCCATACGCAGCTTGTGGTGAGCTGGACCTAGAAGTCCAATTTTCTAGCTGGGCCTATTTTACAGACCTAGTATTCCCACCGTGATCTATGATACTCCAGCAGGATGTACATTACCAATCCCTCATTATGCACTATGTTGCATACATGCATCTCAATCCAAACCATCTTACCTGTTGGCCCCATTGTAGACAGGAATAACTAAAATATCAGATGTATTCGAGCATCCTAGCCTCTGATTGATGGGCGCTTGTTTATCTTATTCTAGCGGTTAACTATTTTTTGTTCTAGCTGTCCGTTTGATAGCCACCGACATGGAAGTTCAGATTATCAATTCAGAATGATTGTCTGGTCATAGCCCATCTACAGTTTGGATTGATTTACATGCATGCCATGTACATCGGCTGTGCGCATGCTTATGGATCATCCTACTTTGCCACCATATCAAGTAATTCCTTATTTGTGCTGTTTGTTTTATGTTGTGTTCTGGGAACTCCTGTTTGGATAGAGAGAATCCAAAATGTTGACAAGGAAAACCCCTATGGAATCCCCAGTGAATGGAAAACCGAGGAATCCAACAATAATTCCGTTGCTTGGTTTTGACCGTGTTTTTTTATGGAAATGTATAATGTCAACTGTAAAAATGTGAGAATTCCCCTCATACCTTTAGAATCGATATATATATATATATATATATATAATATATATATATATATATATATATATATATATATATATATATATATATATATATAAACTTTTTGGTTGGAGAAATCAATGTTGAAATCAATGTCGACATTTCTTGAGTAAAACGTTGGAAGTGAAAATTGAATTCACAATTACTTTTGTACACAAACCTTGACAAACTCGATTTAAATGGAAATAGAATTTCCTGTGTTCTTGCAATCTAAACACCCCCTAAAAGGAAAAGTGACTAAGTTGAATTAAGACAACCAAAAAACTTTCTAACTAGTTGAATCTTTTATAATTTCTTTATTGGACATAATACTTCCTCCCTAAAAATGTTAGGATCTGTTTGGTGGCATCAATAGTTTAGTCCTTTATAACATGTCTAGGTTAGGCTTGCCCCAATCTTGGTTGGCTGAGTCATGCTATCGTGGACTAGTTAATCTCATGATGCTTGTTTGACACCTAGAATAAGGATTATTTGGCACATGTGATGCATGTGCATATTGAAAACATGGCATATGCAACACATGTGGTGCTTGAAAATATATGGCGCAAATGTGGTGCAGGCGTGGTGCTTGAAGACGTAGAATGACACTTGCGGCACATGTGGGGTGCTTGATGATGTATGTTGGCATATGGTGCGCATCCATTACATGTCAAACTTCGCACATGTGGCACATGAAGGGAACACATGGTTGGAATGTGGCATGCGTGCGGCACTTGAAGATGGACAGTGGATTTGCAACACATTTGAGCTTAGGATCTGCCTCATATTTGGGATCATGTCCTAAAATTATTTGGCAAAATGGATGGATGGTGTGGATATAACACATACATCATGGTGGGCCCCACGAAACTTTACCACATTAACACACCACTAAGGTGGGTGGTGTGTGCTACACTATGTTACTCGACTCCCACCTAATCCGGGCCCTAAAAAAATTGTATATGAGGCATGTATTAACTCAAAATTAACCAACTAAATTATGGGACCATTACTGCTATGTCATAATCCCAAAATCAAATTGTTCAATGATTTTAACTATTAATTTGCGGACACTAATTTTTTGAAATATTTATTCTTCATCGTCTAATAAATGTCCATTGATCCATTGGTGGGACAAGTGCCAATAGATTGCACGAATTTGAGATTGATTTGGGGCATTGAGTGGTTTGCCAAATTGCAACACAAAAACCCGAATTTAATTTTAATTTTTTCTTAAGATTTATTAGGGGCAATGATATCAAATTGTTAGGTATAGAAATTACACGATATGACACAAAAGTCTCTGGAGTCTGTATGTTGAAATGAAATGTATGTGAGTTGCGAGGTATGTAATACACCAACACTATAGATAATAGTAAAACCTGCAAATATGAGATGCTTTGGTATTACATTCATTCTAATAAATTTATCATTGATATTATATAGTTAGAAAATTAGATATAAAAGTTTTATAGTCAGTCCCAGGTTGTCAGGTTCATGCATTCATCAGACAACCCGATATAGTACTCTCACCAAAGAGTGGACCGTGACACTACCATAAACATGTTCGATGCATATTTGGAATATTTACATTTTCTGGAAATTTTGGATATTTTTCCAGAATTTTTTGAGGAAAAAAATTCAACTGATATGGGAATGTAATGGTCGTTACGCCAATACACCATATCAGTAACGGTGATGACTGTTACAACCACCGTTACCGATACAAAACACCTTGCTCTCTACTCAAATATTCTTACAGGTGCACTCTTGTCCATTCTTTGTAATTTGGGTATCGTGATTTCATTGACTCGATAACCGGGTTGCACCAAAGATAATGGCCCGCCGTGTATTATGATGAGGACTAGCTGGTCTCTATTTTCTAGGAATGAGAAAGGCCTATAACGGTTAAAAATATTGGACTCGTCTTTAATTTTTTGGGTTGTGTGCAGACAAGCAGTAGACAAATCATGAACAAGAGACATGTCCCTAACTAACTAATCAGAGATTGAACTTCTGATGCTACCAAATGGCCCTAAGTTCTCCTCCATAGGTTAGTTCAAGTATTACACAAATTGCTAAAAGAACTCATAGAAAAACTATCAGGTTGCTTTGAGACCTCATTCTTAATTCTGTCCTTCCAAGCCTTCCCACATCCATCTAAACTTCCCATATCTGCAATGTTCATCCTCTGCTCATGTTGCCTCTTAATTGCCTGACACTTCGCCTCATATAAGTACATTTCATCTGATAACTATCTTATAGAATGTTCCCTTGAGTGCCATCAGCATGCAATGATCACACAAAACTCCAGAGGCATACCTCAACTTCACCCACATGACTCTAATTCTATTGGAAACATCCCCCTTGACTTTTCCATCCTTGTGAGCCATTTTAAGTGAAACAGCCTTTTCAAAAAAATGTTAAGTGAAACAGATGAGAGATGACTTTTAAGAATCTACCAGCCATGAATTTTAAATGAAGGTTGCATCTATGGCTATTGCTGCTTGAGTGGCATTTCAAATACTCATATTTCTACTAATTTTTTGAACATCTAGATTCTAGAACCTTCCTCCAACCAATTTATCATTTTCCCCCTTGTCTCATCAACTAGCACCATATCATCAAATTTTTTTTTTTTTTTTTGAAAGGTAAAGAATTATATTAAAAAACACCCCAAGGCAGAAAAAAACAAAACAAAACAGAAACAGATGGGCAGGCAGGCAGCAACCTAAGAAACAAAAAGAAGCAAAACAGAAAAAATCCCCCTTAATCAGGGTCCCAATCCCAGATAATACAAAAAGACTTTCCTGATTGCTGCCGAAATGGACCCACTAGAGTTTCTAAAGCAGCAGTTATTCCTTTCTCCTCAAATGGTCCATAAGACCACTAGAAAGGCTAACTGCCTCCGAACCTTGCCGTTTCTAACTGGCACACCGCTGTGTCAAGCTGAGAACAGCTGCTCTATTGAAATTGCATCACCAAAGGAATGTTGTAAAATTCCAAAATGCTGTCCCACAGCCCAGCAGTGAAAGGGCATGAGATGAAGAGATGGGCAATTGATACCGCGTCTCTCATGCAAAGGAGAGAAATGTTGGGGAGAACCATTCCCCACTTGTGAAGGTTATTGACTGTGAGCACTCCATTCCTGTCCACGGGCCAGGAAAAGGCTGGTACCTTTGGCAGAGCTCCGTAAAACATACTCGACCAAGGAACCACATCATCGTCAACGGCATATACCGAGGAACCTCATCCTGGATGATAGTTGATAATTCATCTACAATGTTGATAATGGGTAAGAGCTTAATGTGGATCTTGATGAAGGCCTTCTTCCGGGAACGAATTTGTCTCCCAACAAGCCATTTTCACTTCTGTAACAAAACACCCATGCACGCCTTTAATGACATTGCCATATCTTACGGGTTCCTCTTGTCGCTTATCACCCTCCATAGAACCTCCTTGGTACTCCATTGTATGCTTCCTTCATGTCAATAAAAGGTAAGTAGGAAAGTATCTTTGATTGTTGGTCTCCTCTCCCTAGGATAGAGCCACACTAATTCTTTAACATCCTTGATCTTGTTTAGCCTTTGGCCCACCAACCTTCATTGCTTCATAGCCTGATTAATAAGTTTGATTATGCGATAGTTGCTACAACTTTGCTTTCCTTTCATTCTTGTGAGTAAGTATCACGATGCTTCTCTCATCTTGCTTCTCAACTCTATACTTTCCATATGATTTAACACGCAGGCATATTGATAATTCTAATAGAGGATTGATTGCCCACAACTGGTTGTAGGTCAGCTTAATCTACAAGCTATTTTTGAAACCATTTTTCCCTTGTATAAATCTGATAATTTATGGGGTAAACTTGGATAAACTTGGAACAAAAAATACTGAAGGGCAGAGAATGTTTTGTAGGGTACGACTATTGTAGGTGACCACTCCTGAATATATCTATATTTCATTATGTTACAGATGTGTTAACATTTCTGATATTCCATGATTTCTGTACCTGAGACCTCATATCTGTATCCAAGTTACCTAGCTTAGTAATGATTGCCTTGATAATTCAATATGTAGGTTTTCTCATTTAAGTTGCGAGGAGCATATAATATGATGGCCAAGCTTTCTAGAGACCAGTTGGATAGGGGAGTTATCTGCTCATCAGCTGGAAACCATGCTCAAGGAGTTGCATTGGCTGCACAAAAACTAAATTGTGATGCAGTGATAGTTATGCCTGTTACAACACCAGAGATCAAGGTAATAAATGATATAATTTCTAGAAGTTAACCAACATGCATTAGACATGGAAAACTAGCTTAATGTTTTTTTTTGACCATTAGGTTTGGAGTTACATTTGATTTAGTCCTTTTCTCTAATGGTTCAGATTTTCATTTTGTTTTTTTTTTTTTTTTGTTTTTTTTTTCCTTTCTATTTGCTCAGTGGAAATCTGTTGAGAGATTAGGTGCAACTGTTGTTCTCATCGGGGATTCCTATGATGAAGCACAAGCATACGCTAAACAACGGGGTGAGCAGGATGGTCGCACGTTCATACCTCCTTTTGATCATCCTGACGTCATCATGGGCCAGGGAACTGTTGGCATGGAGATAGTTCGGCAATTAAAAGGTCCATTACATGCAATCTTTGTACCTGTGGGTGGTGGTGGATTAATAGCAGGCATTGCTGCTTACGTGAAGAGAGTTCGACCAGAGGTTTGTGAATCTTTACTGGACTCCAAAATGTCCATATTAGTACCTCAAGCAAATGCCTAGTCAATTTTTTGTGCCATCCACATTAATTATCACACACATGAGCATGTGTTTAGAAGTGAACAGTGTGACCCAGATGAATGGAAGCTTAACACTTCTCATAAACTTGTGGCACCTCTATCAGTGACCTAGACCAGTGGGGGTCTGTAGCATGGGGCCCTACGCCTTAATAGATGAAATTATAGAAATGCCCTTTATGGAAGGGTTGATGGGAAAAGACCATAAAGTAAAGTAATACTCCCTAACTCACCACACTCTAATAACTGCAATAGATACAAGTGTTATAGTTATGTAATGAATAATAGGTTCTTACTGCGGATAATTTGTGGAAACGTGGAATGGTGATCCCAAATTTGCATCTTGTGTATTAGAGACGAAGAAATAGTGGATCACCTCTTTTTGCATTGCCCCTTTTTTGGGTCCGATTTGGAGGACATTTTGGGTCATTTTTCTTGTAACGTGGGTTGCCTTGGACTCGGTGGATCGCCTCCTATCGGCTTGGAATGGGGTCATTCTTGGGAAAGAGAAGATCCTTTGGAGAATGACTCTTCTTGCTATTTGGTGGGCTGTTTGGGAAGAGAGGAATGCTAGGTGCTTCAATAATGCCTTTAAATCGGTGGAAAGCACCTCCCAAAGGATTAGATCGCTGGTTATTGAATGGGCTTTCTTTGTGTCTAATCTCGAGAGATGTAATATGGATTTCTTTGGGCTGTAGTTGGGTTGCCTACTTGGCGTCCCTTTGTTGCTGTTTTTTTTTTTTTTTTACCCCGCTTTTCTTGTAGTTGTTTTCGTTCTTTGTTTTGTTTTGAATAAAAGTTCTGTTACCTTTCAACAAAGGAAAAAGGAAAAGAAAAAGAGGGGAACGACTTGGATAGTTGGATGTGCTTAAAAGACAAAAACCTTGAGGTGCTTTACTACCCCAAGCAAAGGAAAAAAGGCATATGCCCTTGAGGTCATACAAATAATGATAAAATGCATCTAATAGTCCCCATCAAGTGTTCCACATAGTTTAGTACATGAAAACTAAGAGAATATAAGTATCCATTATGGGCTTGATACTCGAGAGGGGGAGATTCTTCCTGCACATCAAGAGATTGAATTTTTGAAAGACTGTTAGTGGCAGCAACCTCTAGATCATCCCGAGTCTCCTTCCTCCACGCGATCAATTTAGACTCGAGAAGTTTCAGCTTTTGACTCAAGATGAAGCTAGGGCTGCTGGAGATGGAAAAGGAGCTCCACCAATTCGAAACTAGAGAGGAGAAGCCTTCAATCTCCAACTTTCCTCAAGGACATCTAGTAGAATGGGGTAGTTGTTCGAGGTAGGGCGGTAGAGGTGGGCACGGGACGACTTGATCTGGCTAACTCGACTTGTTCGACTCGTTCAGATCCGACTCGACCTGAACTGAATGGGTGAGTCGGTCCGAACCGAGTAGGCTTCGCTCAATCCGAACTCAAACTGAGTCGAGTTCGAGTTACCTAGTAACTCGGCTTGACTCGACCCGAAACTCGATCCGGTTAGACCCGACTCGATCCGAAAACTGACTCGATCCAAAAATCGACTCTCTAACCCTACCTGCCACACCCTACCCCGACCCGATCCCAAAATCTCTCTTTCCCTCTCTCAACATCCTCATCTTTCAAGCCCGACAACCACTCACCATCATCACCCTCCTTCTCCTCTCTCTCCTCTCCACTTGCTCGGTCTCTCCCTCCCTCATCTCTCAATCTGACTCGGTGCCAACTCGACCTGGCTCGGTACTTCTGACCGGATCGGACTCAGTCTGGATTAGTCTAGGCCCGACCGGACTCGGATCGGGTTAGGCATGTTGGACTCAGTATCGAGTCGGATCGAGTTCGGGTAAGGTCTATTTCAAAACCGGATCGAGTCGAGTCAGCCCTAACTCGGTCCGACTCGACTCAATGCCCAGCTCTATAGGGCGGGGAAAGCCCCTCTAGGAGACCAGAGGAACTTCTAGCCAATCATGTGGTGGGGAGAGGATGGGGATTGACCATTACACCAAGTAAAGGCTACCACCGTTCAAGTTTTCAAAAGAAAAACAAATAACATTAAAGTCACCTCCGAGACACCAAGGCAGGATATAATTTTGTCTAAGAGGATTGAGATTGTCCCAAAGGAGATGTCTTGAAGAAGCTTTACAAGGGCCATAGATCGAGAAGAAAACCCATTTGGATCTCGAAAAAAGGCCCTTATTAGAACCACATAGACCAAATAGGCTCTAATAAGGGAGTCCTTGCACCAAGAAAAGGAATCCTAGGCAACGAGGAGCCATTTGCATCTAGTGAGATCCAATCTTTCTGACAGACTCCCCACATGTCATCAATATCAAATTTATTCATAGATTGGAATTTGGTTTCTTGGAGCATCACAATCTGAGGCTTGAATTTCCTGCACATGTTTTTGACATGGTTCTTATTCTACCTACATTTGAGTTCGTGGATTTTCTAGGTGAGAATCTTCATTGGCACATAAACTCTCCCCTTCTCCCTTTTTTCGAGGACCTAGAGCTAGTGCCACCGTCATAGTTGACAAAAGACTCCAAACCGACGAGCTCTCTCCACTAGGAAATTTGGGGGTCCTTTTTGAAGTGGTCATGGCCCTCGCACCTCTTCAAGGAATTGAAACAGAGCAATTTAGTCATCTTCGCGTTCCCCAAAAGTTATACCCACAAATCTCCCAAACTCCAAATAAGCCTTCCTAATACTATGGGGCTCCTTAAATTTAGATAGGAATGAGTTAGGGGTTGGGATAAGGGGGAGGATCTGGCGGAGGGGGAACTAGAGGAAGCTCTCGAGGGGAGCAACTTTGAGAATATTAGTGGAGATGGGTTTACCAGAGTTGTAAGGAATGGATGAGAGATGGAGTAGGACTGGGAAGTTAGGGGAGAATGAAGGACTAAGGGAGAGGTGATGAGGAAGAAGGGGAGGGAGGTAGGGACTGGGGGAAAGGGAGGGCCGATTCGAAGGAAAGGGGGGAGATCCTCATTTGAACCAAGTCAACTAGGAGGAAGGGGATCCAAGGTCTACTGGGACCATCACCCATCTAGGGTCAGAGGTGGGAAATAGAAAGACGGGTTGACTAGAGTTAGAAGGAATGGAGGAGAGATGGAGCAGGACTGGGGAGTTAAGGGAGAATGAAGGACTAAGGGAGACGTGATTAGGAAAAGGGGAGGGAGGAGGTAGGGACTGGAGGAAAGGGAGGGATGATTCAAAGGAAAGGGGGGAGATCCTCGTTTGAACCAAGAGCTAAGAGACAGGTGTCAGCTCAGGAGTAGGGGAGCCGTTTGAGGCCATGAAAGGGTTGTTAGCTGAAGGCAGAGAAAGCCCATACGTCAGGTAAAGGTGAGGCGACACATGCGCATTGACGTAGGCGTCAGGCTTGAGGCATCCATTACTCTCTAGAGAGATGAGGGCCTTCCAGCTATGTAGTGGCTTGTCGTCGAAAGATTGCTGGGATTCTCCATTTGTCTCCGGGAAGGACATGGAACTGTCCCGAGGAGAGGAGCCATCATCAGAAGTGTCGACATCGCCACCCTCGTATCTAGAGCTAGTAAATGAAGGGCTGGATGGAGGCTCGAGGGATGACTAGAGAGAGCCAGGTGTTGTAGGGAGAAGAGGTGATCTGGCTGAGGTGTCAGAGGAGCTATGAATGCCGACGTCAACAGTTGGCTTTAGTGACGCAAGCACCTCAAGCATTTGGACCTCAGCATCAATGCGAGATGCGTGGGCGTCTCTCCTTCTACTAGAGGGCTTGGGTCCCTACTTGAGGAGCTTGAAAAGGTGGCGGCTAGCTGGGAGACGAGCTCTGCATTATCAGAACGAGGCTCGAGGGTAAAGGAAGTTGGAGCATGTGTCGTTCGAGATTTAGCTTGGATGATGTTAGTGGGGACATGTGTTTCTAGGAAAAGGTTGGAGCCTCTCATCAATAGAGATTGACAGTTGGATGTTGGGAGACTAGGCACGAGCTTGACCCCTGTAGGAGAGGGATCCACATTGTCTGATGAGGGTGGTGGATGAGCGGCTTCGATTAAGGGAAGAGGGCCCAATGGAGGGACATGTGTGGATGTTGATGCCTTATGTGACCCCATGCCCCTTGACAGAATGGAAGGAGCTTTGCGGGAGTATTCGTGCCTTCGTGCTCCGTCGTCTTTAGGGAGCATCGGCTTGTTGGCTACGCCATTGAAGCCAGCTGTTGATGCAAGCGCGACTGAATCCTCTAGCCCCACCAAAATCTTGTAGCGATGCCCACCCACCAAGACTGGGATTCTAGAAATCACTGGAGCAAGCCTCCTTTTCTTGATTAGGATGCGAGCCAACCGGAGTTCCTACTTGGACTCCATTGCCGGGTCAAACAGAAGGACCTCTCTGACAAGGAATTGACGGAAGGAAGTCAAGATTTCAAAGTTCGATAGGGACACCACTAAAATGGAAAGAAAGGTCGATTGAGCCAAAGAGAGATTCTCCCATTTGCAGAGGGATAACATTGGACCATCTCGAAATAGGGTCCCCGCCATGAGAATGAAATCAAGGTTCACGTCCGGCTTAAGGTTGGGGAGAAGGTCAATGTCACTTAAAGGATTGAGGCCACAATTTCCGTCTGTGAGCTTACAATAGACCTCAAACCATACCTTGATCTCCTCCATGGAAGCTCCGGCTTAGGCTCTAGGTGTAAGAGGTAGTTGCCTCCTCAACCATTAAGCGGTCCCCTGAGATTTTCGGGAGCGGATTAGGTGCGGCCCTGCCTCACCGAAGACGGTGCAACCCTTATCGTGGGCCCAACTTGGTGTATTTATTGTATATCCACTCTGTCCATCCATTTTTCTAGATCATTTTAGAGCAAGAGCCCAAAAATGAAGCAGAGATTAAAACCCCAGGTGGACCATACTATAACAAACAATGGTTATTTAACGCTCTACCATTAAAAACTTCCTAGGGACAACTATAATGTTTATGCAATGTTTTTTTTTTTTCCATCCAACCTGTTGATAAGTTCACGTAAACCTGGATGAAGGGAAAAAATATCTGCTTGATCCAAAACTTTTGTGGCCAAAAGAAGTTTTTAATGGTTAATACCACTGTTTCCTACGGTATGGTCCACTTGAGATTTTTATCTGCTTCATTTTTGGGTTCATGCCCTAAAATGATCTGAAAAGCGGATGGACGGAGTGGATATACAATACATACATCAAGTTGGGCCCCACGGTAAGGGCCACACCGTCTCGGGTGGGGCCGTGGTGGAAACCTAATCCAC
Source organism: Magnolia officinalis (assembly GCA_021015155.1). Classification (NCBI taxonomy): domain Eukaryota; kingdom Viridiplantae; phylum Streptophyta; class Magnoliopsida; order Magnoliales; family Magnoliaceae; genus Magnolia; species Magnolia officinalis. The sequence continues at coordinate 87,004,741 of JAJHSJ010000002.1, read as the reverse complement.
TCCCATCTCAGTCGCCTCGAGCTTTCAGCTAGGAAATCCTTCAGGATTTTACTGGAGTGTGGTGACATCAATGGTGTATTTACGAGGTGATTTTGAAATCGGTTTTACAGCTTTGACCAAACAAAACGCAGTAGAGATGTTACCGGTAATTACTAGGAATTACTGGTGTAATATGGGAAACTAACAGGCCCTTAAGCAAAATGATTTGAATCCCACCTTGAATCCCTTTTTTATATGTACGGTTCTATGATTTGAATCCTACGATGTATGATTCAAATCCCGATTCACGATTCAAATTATAGTTGTTCTCTTCTATTTTAAGCTTCACTTGGCTTTCGTTAATGTTTTTAAATTGGTGGGGGCTTTAAGAATCATTTAGAAAAGGTAAATTATTTTATTTTGTCTCTTCAATGTCAAGTCATGATTTTTTTTTTTTTTTTTAAAAATGATTTCTTTCTTCTTAACTGGTTGAAACACCAAATAGATGTATAACTTATCTGGAATGCTTTTATGGATGGTTACGATCATGTTGACTTAAAAGTACTATGGAATGATGGTTGGAAATCAAAACATCTTTTCATTGGCCTATAGAATCAAATAATGCTTTGTGAACGTGATTCTACATTCAAGAAAGGTTACAAGAACATCAATTATTAAAGGATCCTTATATGTTTTTTTAGGGGAAATTTCTTGAAAGACAAAAGGAAAAAGAAGGAAAGATAAGAATCCTTCAACACTATTATGACATGGTATTGCTAGGTGCATATTGATGGCAAAAGGATGATTGATGAGTTTTTTTTTTTTTTCTAATTTATTTATATTTTTCATATATATTCTTAAAATTTAAGAAAATTATAATTTTTTTACGATTTATGATACGATTTGTGATTCGATACGATTCAACCCCTATTACGATTTGTGATACAATAACGATTTTGACAACATTGTCTAATCTAAGCTTTTTATTTTTTATTTTTATTTGGTATCCCCACGTCCTACCCATATAAATGGTTTTGATCATTGAAACATGACCTTAAATCCAAGAGTGCCTTTAAACTACTTGTGTACAATGAGTTCTAGTCACAAGTATCTTTAAACCATGCATTCTTTTGTATAATTGTGGCCCACTTGATGAGTGGATAGGGCCAATCCCAATTAAGGAATGGAAAAACGGTTACGTGACGGTAATTGTGGGGACCGTTACGTGTTATGGAAAGAATGTCCTGTAATGGTTGTTATGGGGCTGTTACAGTTTTATCATCATTATTATTTTTAATTGGCCGTAATGGTACATAGTAGCCGTTACAACCCATATCATAACAGTAACTATGTTGGCTGTTACCGTATTGAATACCTTGGGGCTAATGGGCCCGGTTGGGCCAAGTTTTGGGGCTAACCCTGCAAGGTCAGGCCATCCGGGCCAGGTCAGGAGGCCTGGCCATTGCTGCCCTTAGGTAAAAGTGGCTGCATTCCTTCACATTTAGAGATATTGTTGCATTTGTAAATTTTGTATCAAGAACTAGTGGATGATGAGCATTGTTGAGAGTGGATGGGGGGAAGCAATCAAAAATAAAAAATGTCTGCAAATATAGCTCCCATAATTTCAGAAGCGGATTCTATGATTTGGCTAAAAGATAAATCTGTTAGGTTTTCAATCAAATCGCTCTACATGTCCCTAAGTGGGGCTGACTCTAGTGGTGGGGTTTGTGCGACATCGTTTATTTGGAATTATGGTGCTCCTCCAAAGATTGTGGCGCTTGCATGGCTTGTGAGCAGGAAGAAGGTGCTTACAATAGATAATCTTCGTAATCGAAGTTTCATTCATCTGAATGTTTGTTTGATGTATGTGCGAGACGAGGGATTGATGGATCACCCCTTTCTTCAGTGTCCTTTTGCAAAGAGGTTATGGGATCAATTCGTTGCATTGTTCAGAGTTTTATGGGTAGCGCTAGAATCCGTTGATAGTTTTCTTACTAATGTGGTAGGGAAGGGTTCAAAGAAGACGGGCAGAAAAATTTGGCGATTATGTTTACTTGTGGGCGTATGGACCATATGGATAGAAAGGAATAACCGATGTTTTAGGAATGGCAACAAGCAGTTTCTCAAGGTGTTTAGCAGGGCAAAATCTCTTGTTATAGAATGGTCTTTATCTTCAAAGATCATAGGTTCTTTTCCAGTTTTTCGGGGGGTGTTGTAATTTTCCAGTTCTTGTCATTTGTAAAGATTGAGCCTTGGCTTGTTAGAACTAATATTATCATTGTTTCAAAAAAAAAAAAGGGCAAAGGGAAGAAAAGTACATGGGTAGAGGTAAGAAACGATTTGATGAACTATGGTTTATTTTAGGATATGGTCCTCGGTAGAGCAGAGTGGCATAACAGGATTTATGTATTTGACTCCAATTAATTGGAATAAGGCTTGGATGATGATGTTCACGGTATCTTGATGAAGATGGGCATGGGATACTTAATTAGTAGAAAGAAGTAGATCAAGTTATACCCCTAGCAGCAGAGATGGGCTCTAACTGGTTTCATGATTGCAGGACAAAACTTTATCTAATACTTCAAAGGAAGTAATTCCATAATGACAATTGAACTGCCACACATGAGAGTTGTCTGTTAAGATTGATACTAAGCATGTCAACTAGGAACTAAATCAATTGAATTCATAACTAGTTGTTTTGTATCTCATATTGTAATGCTTATGTGTATTCTTATTTTTGGATTGTTTTTATGTTGTGTGTCATTTTAGACGTTACTATTTATGTAAATTAAAATGGATCATGAATTCCTCTACTGTTTGGCTTCCATATTAGTGGTGGCAATGGGCTGGGCTAGGATGGCCCCTATTTTGGCCCTAGTCCCCTAAGCCTTAGCCCTGGCCAGCCTTGTAAGGAAAGATTTAAATGATTATTGGTTTGAAATTGATCAATCTTAATTTTTATTGGGCATCCTCCATCTAAGCCAGATTCCACAATATAAATGGTTTTGATCATTGAAACGTGACCTGGATCCTAGGAGTTTCTTTGAGCTACAAGTGTGGTGGATGGGAACCACTTACAAGTGTCTTTAAACCATCAATTCTTTTTGAATAATGGCGGCCCACTTGATGATTGGACTGGGGGATGGGCTGAGCCATTGATCATTGCCTGGTCTTGGCCAGCCTGGACACCGGGCCTAAATTTCAAGCAGTGCCCAGCCCTTTGGGCCAAGTTTAGGGTCACAAGCCCAGGCCGTATGGGGTTGGACTGCCAGGCCCATTACCACCCCTATTCTGCATATTGTTTGTCATACTGTGTTTTGTTTCATTGTTTTCTCTAAATTCTGTAGCATACTCTGTTCCATACATACCAAGGTAAACACTTGGAATTTCATCTGATTTTTGGAGAGGGAATATCATAAAATATGTACTTCTGAATTGCTAATATTTACATGGAAAACAAAGTTTGAATTCAAGAAATGCTTTGATTTATTTTATACTTGCAAATGAGTTCTTTTAGTTCTAGATCTAATTCATCCATAAAATGGAAATGAAAGTGCAAAGTATAAGTAGTAACCTGCTTAGTTGTTTATATAGGTAAAAATCATTGGAGTGGAGCCCTTTGATGCAAATGCAATGGCTTTGTCTTTGCATCATGGGCAGAGAATCATGCTGGAGCAAGTTGGAGGTTTTGCAGACGGTGTAGCTGTGAAAGTGGTTGGAGAAGAAACTTTTCGCTTATGCAGAGAATTGGTAGATGGAGTGGTTCTTGTCAGCCGTGATGCCATTTGTGCCTCAATAAAGGTGAGGCTTATTTTATGCTCTTTACACGCATACTAATTCTTTCTATACAGGGTGAATATCATTTGAAAATATCTACACTACATCACTTGCAAAATCACTATGTGTCTACTATATTTCATAAGTAATCCAGGACAGAATCAAAACTTGAATTGCTATTAATCCCTTAGTTGTTTGCGACTGAACTAAAGGATGCATTGCAGCCATCTAAAAACTTGTGGTTGATCAATTTTGTTTTTCATATTATCAAAATGAAAGCTCCTGCTCAACAACGAGGTTTGGGCGAATGGTCTTCACCATAGGTTTGCTCCCTATAGGTGAGGGTTCGATTCCCCTGCTTGGCTTTACCCGATACACGTGGTTGTGGGTGATTGTGTGTATCCGCAGGGATTAGTCTCACTTCAAAAAAGAGGTGGGGACACCCTGTGTCTTAAAAATAAATTAAAAAAAAAAAAAAAAAACTAATGGCATTTGAATTTGGTGGAAGCTATCTTTGGAACAGCTGAAATATAGTGGTAAATACCACCAGCTTGTGTTACACAGTTTCTTTTTGTTCTATCGAGGTTACTCTAGTTGTACCCATACTGAACTCCGTTTAAAGTTTCGCCCATATTTTCAACCCACTGGCATTTTCCATTTTTTTCTTATCCACTTTGATATCATGCCCCTACATCCTTTTCATTTTCTGTTAAGGGAAATGACACATTTTTGAAACTGGACATCATCCAATGGCTGTTTGTTAAACTCTTGTGGTCTACAGATGTTTTTATTATTATTGTTATTTAGTTATTCATTTTTCTATCTTCATGGAAATCTAAAGAGAAGTAGCGAACTGAAATTACTGGCTTTTCCCTTCAAGAGTCGAATGACTCCTTATGCTATTTTTTGAAAGAAGTTTCAAGTATGAACAAGTACAAATATGATGGTGTCTCATTGCATGGCTCAGTGGTTGACACAATGCATTTCAACATTGAAGTCATCGGTTCGAGTGCCCATGTGATGTGTATGTGTAAAAAAAAGTACAAATATGATGGGGGAATTTTTCCTACCACAAAAAAAAAACTGTTTACATGTACAGTAACTAGTGTAGTAAAAGGTGCTAGGCGCACCCCTGGTGTGGCTGCCCCTGTAGTGCCTGAAACGCCTAGGTGTGCCCAGTGTTCGAAGTATCGTATCACCATAAGTTTCGCTGGATGGGGATACGGAAACAATATTGATATTGCCAATTATATGCCGATAACTGGAAATGCGGGGAAACATGGGAAAAACGATGGAAAATTTCAGTGAAACTTAAGGAGATGCTAAAATACACATATTTGTAGATTTAAGAAAAAAAAAATTGCAACAAGAATGCATACGTAATAAGTTTCCATTTAATGGGGGGCTTAAAACCATGTGTTGTTGTAAGAAATCTGTCCAACCATTCCATCTATCCATCCAACTATCTATCCAACCATCCTATCTTCCATCCAAACATCCATGGATATTTCAGAATATCGGCAACACACGATATTTTGCTGAGAAATCATCGACAACTGAAAAGGAGACAAAAGAATGCGGTCTTAATATCTCCCATGTTGCATTGATGATAATATTGTTGACAATTTGATCATTGCATACAACCATGCACCCATAAAAAAACTTGAAATGGTATTTTTTAATAAACAATTTTTTGGCGATCTCGATACATTAGCAATATTATTGAAATATCGCTGATACACTAGCGGTACAAGTGACACTTAGAATTTACACGGTTGAAAATATTGGTGATACATTGGAGATATCGATACATTGGTGATACTATCGATTCATTGACAATACAAGCAATGCCTAGATTTTACATCGTTGAAAATATTGGTGATACATTGGCGATACATGGAATTTCTGATACTACCAGTGTTATCAGTATCGCTGAACTGGATATTTTGATAATATCGGGGATGCTCTGAACAATGCTCATGTCTAGATCAATTGGTTTCTGATCAAATAGGAAGAACTAGAAGATTCCACCTCTGGAAAATGCCTCGGCTATGGCTTAAGCCACTGTCTAATTTCATCGCTGACTCATCATACTGGTGAGCTTTGCTGTCTGAGGCTCGTATTGGCCGAAGCAATGTGTCTACTCCTGTTGGTCATTTCAAATCCATCTGAAGGGCATGGAGCCCTGTGATGAATTAAGTCGTTCGGTCATCAAGTGTCAGGGGCTTACTCAATATGGTTCTTTTATGTCTAGTTGGTAGGTATCCCAACAGATTGGTGCTGAGTTGTATACAGATCCAATGCCTACAAAGTGAACCCGGTTTCCAATCACTTCCATGTTAGTGCCAGAAATCTGCAATTCTGTTATCTTCCATATCAAAATTAGTGCATTTTGAATTTGGCTATCATTTAGCTTTGTAATCCTTGGTATAGTATTCCTTTGCCTCCATCGAGGATGCCCTGCAGGTTGCACTACCTATGCTACCATGGTGGAGACTAGTTGCAGTTATATGAGAGATATTAGAAGCCTTTGTCATGAATATATTCCACTGAACTTAATACAGACAAATCAAGGGACAGAAGAGCCTAGGGGATGCCCTACTCATCGAGTGCTAGAGAAATTCTTCTCCTTTATTTTTACTTGCACTGAAATGGAACTTTTTAGATGATTCCAAATTAAACCCGAGATGGTATGATACTTAAGCTTTCCTACCCCAGCGGTCCTTGACGATTGGTATCTGAGAACTGATTCCCAATAAAAGCTGGATACACTCGAAGCATGAATTTCTGCTTTTCATGCTGGTTCATTCTGGAACCAGAGGCTAACAATCGGTAGAAAAGGGAATAGGGGTGGAACGAATGGTTGTGTAGCAGGTTAGGCCCAGTTGCTCTCTGGTTTCCATTTTAATGTCCTGAAATACTAAATGAGAGGGGGAATGTTACATATTAACTAGGAACTGTGGTGAATGTCGCATATAAAAAGATTCATGAGATTGTTTGGACTAAGGAAGTTCAATGATTCTTACCTTCAAAATGGGAGAAGAATGATTGGTGGGAAATTCATATTCTTAGAGGCATAAGAAGTCAATGTAGTGCCGACTTATACATTGCCAATGAAGAATCTTTTTGTACCATTTCTTTGCTAGAAGGCTGTTTGAAGTATTCCATAGTGTTGCATGCATGTGTTGGCATGCAGAAAATAGGACACGATGATATGATGATTATTTTGATAGAATATGAGTTGCTTCAACGCTTTAACTTTTCTGAGTAATAGTTATAGAAGGTTGATTTGTCTTTTTAAATTCTTTTTTCTACATTTCCTTACTCGAAGGCCATTGGGCTGTTGGGAATCCAATGTCCATCCTAATCCCCAACCCTAGTTTTTCCATACAAACCACCTTTAGAGCCAACCCCAGCCAATAATCTAGAAACCCTAGAGGCGAGATTCCTTTAGGTTATTTTGTGTTGAGACTCCACACACACGCACACTCATACCATCTTCCTTTCTTCTTTATTCTTCTGCTGCTAGTGAAGTGGTCCTCTAGTTTGTGGCATCTGAAGGTGGGATTTTCACTCCTGATTGTGATTGGTGCATATTCAACTATTTCATTAAATTCAATTCCATCTGATTTGCCTCATTAGTTTCTTTCAGAAGATGCTGTTGGCGATGGTTCTTGTAAGTCATTCCTAGTGCTGGTAGGGTCTTACTAGCAAAATTTCTGTTCACAATCACCTTATTTTTTTCTTCATCATACACTGCATGCCATTGTTCTGCTAGATCATGACATGGGCCATGAACTTTACAAGTTATTTTCCTTCTTGCAAGTAGAAGTCTTCATCTTTTACTTGTTTGGAATTGTAGCTACACTGATCTTGGCGCTTTAATGTATGATATACTGGAGTTGTTATATTTGAGTCCATTCTTCAGGACATGTTCGAGGAGAAAAGGAGCATTCTAGAACCAGCAGGTGCACTTGCCCTAGCTGGAGCAGAAGCTTACTGCAAGTACTATGGTCGGAAGGGTGAAAATGTTGTAGCAATAACCAGTGGGGCCAACATGAACTTTGATAGGCTGAGGTTGGTGACTGAACTTGCTGATGTTGGTAGGCAACGAGAGGCTGTACTTGCTACTTTTATGCCGGAGGATAAAGGGAGCTTTAAAAGATTCTGTGAACTGGTATGCTACCAAAAGTCATTGCATCAACCTTTCATGCCACAACTGCTGTGTTTCATCCTTGTTGAACCAAATCTCATATGTTATATGGCAGGTTGGTCCAATAAATATCACCGAATTTAAATACAGATATGATGCCAGAAAAAACGAAGCTCTTGTTTTGTACAGGTTAGTAGCAATATGATTTTATTCAGTCGTTGACCTACTGAGCGGCTTTCCCCAAATTTCTTAATGCAAGGAAAACGATGGTATCTTTTCCCCAAATTTGGTTTCCACCAAGAGAATGTTCTACAGTACATTGATCTCTTCAATGATTCATTGTCATAATGTTAGAGAAGATTATAATCGTGCCATCCTTCAAGTCTAATATCTTCTGTTCGTTCTGGATGTTTTCTTTGATTGTATTTGTAATGTTTGTGAATTGTTGTTGCAGTGTTGGTGTTCATACGGTTGCTGAACTTGAAGCCATGGTTGAACGGATGGAATCTTCCCAACTCCGAACTATTAATCTCACAAATAATGACTTGGCAAAAGATCATCTGCGACATCTTGTAACTATCTTGACTCAATCCTCTTCTTCTTACTCACTATCTTGACTGAATTCCCTTTTTTCTACTCTGTTGTGGTAAACATAATTGGAAATAATCACTTCATTTGCTGCCTTTCTTTTTGTGATGGTAAAAGAAAAAAAAGGAATATTGATCACTGACAACCTTTTGTATATCATGACCCTTCTTTTTTGGCTAATGAAATTTCCTTTGAAAATATGTAGCAAAAATTTAAGTTGGGTTTATCAGGAATGGGAAAGAGAGGGGGGCAGGGGGAGGTTTGACGGTATTTGAAAAAAGGGAATGTTGGGTGGTGAGAGGATTGGTTTAATGGGGCGGGAATTATTAAAAAACTGGATTGGAGGTCAAATTAACATTAATATGCAACAGGCTTAGGCGATCAATCCTCAAGAAAAAGATGTGCAACAGTGAGATATGAAAAAGAAATTTGGAAGGAATGGCTTATACTGATTATTGTAAGGCAACAACTTCAAGAGGATGAAAGTATACACTTTTTCCCCCTTTTTGGAAGGCAAAACATACTAAAAAGCATGAGGAAAACTACAAGAGAGGATGATCAAGGATCATCCCTAGTAGACAAGCCTCCCCAAGAAAGGCAAAGAGTTGAAGACCGAGACAAGCGTCTTCCCCCTGAAACAATGGAACGACCATCCTGCGTAAGATCAGTGTTAAAAGTATTGTGGTCCACACGTTTTGGGCCTTGAGTGTCTTAGGGCTTTGTTTTGTTTATTGGTTTAAAGTGAATGATGTTTTACTTTATCCTTAAGCGAGCGCATTTCTATAATTTCTAGTGTAATAAGTTAAGCCCTAATATAATGAGTGGGAGACGTTGGGAGGCTAGCATGTGAGCAGCCATCCCCTCCTCTTTTCTTCAATTTTCTCCTCATTTCTCTTCTCTGCTTGTCCCTCTGGTTTCTGTTACAACTAGCCTTATTTCCCTATTTTACTTGATATCGGAGCATGACTTGGAGTGATTTGGGCCACAAACTTCTCTTTTTTAAATCCCTAATATTTGGATCTAGGTTGGAGGTCCCTAAAACCCTAGTGGGCTGATTGGAACTCAAGTAAAGTGTAGTTCTTGTTGCATTTGGGTAAAAACATGGTTTCTGCAGTTTTCGTTGAGTAAATGGAATCACTCACAAAAAGGGAGTGTTGGAGCCTTGACTTGAAGATGAAGGCTTGCTGATTATTTTATTTTTATTTTTCAAAAGAAAGGTGGGAGCACAGCACCTCGATGTTTATTGAATTGGCCAACACAACCCTGTACATCCATTCAGGTGGGCACCAACAAAACTAGGACTCGCTTCCATATAAGATTAACGAACACAAACTATAAAAGGAGAATCATGCCCTAAAACACAACCACAAAAGCAGAGAACAAAAGAAAGGAAAGGGGCTTATCTCAATGCCAGAGCAGATGCATGAGCTGAATGATGGGGAGGAGATTCTTCGGATCACTGGAGCTTCCTTGCAGGGGGATTGTTGCGCCACTCAACCACTTTCACCCTCCAACTACTCCCTGGACAGAGGAACTTCTTTCTCTTCAGCTCCTGCAACAATCCCTCTGACAACCCCTCATATCACCCCACTGCAAAAGGATTGGCTTGCAACATCTGTAAACAAACACAACACCTTCTGCAGCTACGGCAATCACATCACATTGACGATGACACAGTATCCTGGCTAATTTTGCATGGCTCTGCACAGACTCCAGCCTTCAGCATGACTAGAAGACTGAGCCCAAGATCATGAACAACCAATCCACCGGACTTCAACCAATTACCACATCAGCCATATCAATGTACACCGGCCATCCTTCCACAATCAGAATCCTCAACCATAATCCAGCTAGGAGGCACAAGAAATATTACTGTTCCTTCATCTAAGAATCTGACACTCCACAAGCAGACCTGAGCATCCCATAAAACTGAATAAAAGATGGCTAGCAGAAGCACCCAACCGACAATTGACTCCATCCGCAAATTTCTCTTGCCCGAGCCTCAACCCGACTGCAAAAAACCCGAATATCACCCCAGATCGCAGAAGACCAGCTTACTGCTCTTGACCAGCCTTCCACAACTGCAGATCTGCTCAAAATAGCTGCTGAGCAAGCTACACTCTCCCTGTTTCTGACAGAGCTGGGGATTGCAACACTCATGGATGCCATAGATTACTGCCTGCAAGGAAACAAACTCAAGCCATGCACCTGATATTGCCCAACCCTAATCTATCCATTGTTAATAAACCCCGCACTTCCATTAGGAGGTCCGAGCGCCTTGTATATTCTGTCTTCCACTCCACTGCTTCCAAGCTGTGCAAGTCTGTCTATGACTACGTTGCTTTCCCCGAAGACATGCGAAATAGGAAAAAAAAAAAATTATCCAGATTCTTTCTTATCTTTCCCATGATGTACCATATTTTCCATGGTGTGCCATAGGGGAAATTCTTAATCACATTTGTAACCACCTGAGAATTTGATTCAATATTCAGAAAGGAAAGATTTCGTTGCTTGCATAACTTTAGGCCGTCCAGAACAGCCTTAGCCTCTGCAATTATGTTAGATGTAGTACCGTAGGCATGGTGATGAGGACATCTGAGCTCCCTTTAGAGTTTATCAGAGATGGAGGAGAGCTACTGCAGTTTCATTATCGCTAGATGATCATTCTATAGGGTCCAGTGGGCCCACTTTAAGTTCCTAACCCCGTCGAAGACCCTACATGCATGATTGTGCATCTTTGAAGACCCTACACTAGGAAGATGCATGTGGGTTGCTTAGTTGGGGGTGTTGGACCATTGGATTTTGCACGCGGACCATTGGATTGCGACCATGGACCATCTTGATTGTGGGATCATCTTGATCATTGACCCATTGGACGTGATGGAGCCATTGGGATGACTTAGTTTAGTTATTTTAGGTATTTTGGTTTATTTTATAATTTAGTTGAAATAAGGGTGTTTTAGACATTTTACATGCAATAAGGGTATTTCTGTGAAAATACTCCAAATAGAGCATATAAGACTTGGACGTGTAAAGCCTAAGGCATTATTGGTTATTGAATGAAATTTTCTTCTTGCTTTGTTTTGGAGCAAAATTCTTCCTTCGATTGGAGTTTGGTGTGAAGCCATGGAATGATTCCAACTGTTTTCTCTCTTTTTCTTCTCTTCAAGGTATTCTTTTTCACTTTTCTTTTCTTCCCTCTCTTTATTTCTTTCTTTTTCTTTTGTTTCCTCCTAAATCCCATCCCCACCATCCCCAAAACTCTTTAGACCCAAACCCTATCCAACCATACAACAGTATGGACAACGCCTCCTATCTGTACAACTGCACGGATGCAACTGTATGACCGTCCGTACAACCAACCTCATCCCCCATTCTTTCCCTCTTCTGGGTCTTTCATCCTTTCCCTTTAAAACCCCATATCCTTAAACTAAAACCTAAAAACCCTAACCCTAGAATGGAGAATTCCAAACCCTAATCTCTCAAATTCTACAAACCTTAAGTCTCCAAACCCAAATTCTTTCAAACCTTAACAAAGTGCAAGTGAATCCTCAGATTTAGATCAAATCCTATGCTAGATGGAAGCCTTACCTTCCATTGGGCCATTTTCGATTAGTGATCTTAAGATACATCTGTGGGACTGTGATGTGACGTTGAATTTGAGCATAGTTGATTGCTTGATTTCTTTAGATTTGTGATAGATTGGCAATATTTTATATTTTGATCTACAATCTACTCTAATAATCCATTTATTAATTCATTCGCATCATTATAGTTTAGGCTATCCGTCTTACATCCAGTGTGATCTTTGCATACACCTGCCCCACCCACTTCTTCTGGGTTGCACCTAGACGAATTGTCTACATTCAGCTTAACCCAACTGGGTGAAATTCTCAGCCACTTTGCTATCACCAATTTCTTCCAATTGACTAGAGCCTCTTTCACGCCTAGTGCCTGTAAGCCTGTCTTTTCCATGAGAGAAGTGGAACCCTTCCCAACAGTTTGTCCACAATCTCTCTGATCCAATGATGAATCTTCAACATCATCACTTCAGGGTGGAGGTTTCTTCCCTCGAATTTTCAAGCATTCCTAGCAAGCCATAGTTCCCAAATTATGAGACTTGGGACAATGCCTTTGAGAATTTGGAGCCTGAAAGATTTTTTTAGCTATCCTGCACCAAAACTTGATCTTTTGGACAATTGACAACGACTGATCTTGGCGGACATTGAAAATCTGTGCAAAGTGCATCTAAACTACCTTCGCCAATATGCCTATACAAAACACTTAACAGGTATTTCATCAAACGCTCGATGAGGAGCATCAAAATCAAGATATGAGGAGAGAATGTATGCACTCGAAACATGGTGATTCGTTTCGTATGCATTCCTTCCTCGCCACTAGCCGATCCGGTGGAGAATGTATGCACCCGAAACAACACTTCATTGAGTCATTTCATCAAACACTTGGCGAGCAGCATTGATATCAAAATAACCAAGTCACCGAGCTGATTTAATTTGAGTTGATTCGAGTTGAGGTTCGATTCGAGTCGAGTCGAGCTCGAAATGGGGCCCGCTATTGCCAATCTATCACAAATCTAAAGAAATCATCGTCCTCAAATGAGCTAAGAAAAAGGATGGACGGCGTGGATATGGATCAAAATCATCAAGGTGGGCCCCACATAGTAAGGTTAACACCCCCTAACCTAAATAACTAATCTGTTGCCTTCGCTCTTACATAGTAAGAGATGGATGGACCTATCAGAGGCTATATAGGGCCCGCCATGTTACATATGTTTTATCCACGCCATCCATCCATTTTGACAGATCATTTTAGGGTATTATGTTAAAAAAGCGGCAGATTGAATGCTCCAGTGGACCACACCACATTAAATAGTGGTGATTGAGTTATTTGCCATCCAACATGTTCAAAACATCGTAGGGCCCATCATGATGGTTATTTGGCCATCCAACATGTTCAAAACATCGTAGGGCCCATCTTGAAGGTAAAAAATGAATATCAGCTTGATCCAAAACTCCTGTCCCTATCGAAAAGTTACCAATGGTAAGCGTTCAATATCCACTGCTTCCTGTGGTGTGGTCCACTTTAAGCTTAAAAATGCCTCTTTTTTATACTCATGCCCTAAAATGATCTTCCATAATGAATGGACGGATTGGATAAAACATATACATCAAGGTGGACCCCATAGAGCCCGTAATACTTCGTCCGTTTGAGCTAATGTGACACACCCGCATCCGTAAAATGCATTAAAACCCAACATTCGAAAATACGCAAATAGAAAGGATTTCAGACCATCTGAAACCCTAAAATCTCTCCAAAAAATCCTCAATTGCTCCCCAAAATCCCTAAAATCCCTCGATTAAACCCAAATCTCATGGGGTTTCGCGGATTTCTTGCCGAAATCTCCTTTACGATGTAAATCGAGCATCTATTCGAAGAGAAAAAAAAAGGAGAAATTGAAATTTTGTGGAGCTTACGATGCACCGCTATGGATCGATCGAGTGGCCCACCAAATTCTACTTCTGATCATGTAATGTTCTTCTATAGGTATTGAAATCCTTTGGATTGAATGATTTTTCCTATATATATATTGATTTTTTCGGTGATATCACAAAAAATTGTGCGATATCGTGCTATATATTGCACGATACATAGAAATCTATATTTTTTTCATTTCCGATGGGTTTTGTGTCGCTGACCAGCGATAGCGATAATGTCGGCCGATAGTATCGATATTACGAACACTGCTTACTGGCATGTGGGAAGAGCTCTCGATATACTATCATATTACTTTCAATGTTACTCTTATGAAGAAGCAATTCGAGGATAATATGAAAATAGTGAAGCTTTTATCTGGTTTTCCAAGAGAATACAATAGACTAAGATTAAGTTCTAAGTCATGTGTCAATTCATTCAATTGTGGAGTTCTATGTTAGACTTTAACGACTCTCTTACAAATGACTCAGATAGTTTTCATGTTAATGCGTTCAATAAAGCTACATTGGCCTTTTCATCTGGTTTCACTGGTGTATGTGGGCTGTGGAGGCAGGACAAGTTGTGGTATGTATTGTGGTATCAGAGGTGCTAAATTACCAGGGGGAGGTACAGGTGACCATAGTGGTATAGGAGATTGCATATGCACTCACTGCAGTCTAACAAATCGTATTAAGGGCTTTTGCTGGGATCTTCATGGGAAAAATCTGATGGTTAATCAGGCTCTTGTGATGGATGATGTTTCTGTTGATGGGAGACCCACTTGTCTATTCGGTCAAATGTTGGTTGCGATCATATCAGCGTCACAGTATCATGAGAATATACGTGGTTTCTCTCATCTAATGGCTTTATATCCAATAATGTTCCTTCCACCTTAACAACCACTTTGGCTTACGTAAAGTTTGCATCTTGTCATCTCTTTCTTCTCCTTAGGTCATAAACTCTGGGGCGTCGATCATATTTCTGGTAATTGCAACTCTTTCTTCCCTTGATTGTATCTCATCGAATACATCTGTTACTTTGGTGGATGACACCTCGTCCATTTTTGTTGGATTGGGTATTGCTCAGCCAAATGCATTCGTGTCTTTATTTTCTATCTTGTATGCCTCCAAATTCCCTGTCTTTTATCTGTTAGTAAATTGACAGTCTCTTTGAATTGTTGTCTTGTTCTTTCATTCCTACTGTGTTTGTTAGGACCTCAAGATGAGCAAGGCGATTGGTTGATGTCAGGAGGAATGGTTTGTATTATTTGGATCAAGCTAATATTTTTGTTTTCCCATCGACCAGGTGTGTGTGACCTAATCATTATGTTGGATTGAAAATAAACATTACATTGGGCCCTAGGAAGTTTTTAATGGTAGGAATTCAATCACCACTGTTTTCTTGTGGTGTGGTCCACCTGAGATTTAGATCTGCCTCATTTTTGGGCTAATACCTTGAATAATGATCCAAAATGGATGGACAGTGTGGGTAAAACAAATACATCATTTTAGGGCCCACAGAGCATCGTCTACCAGCGACATCCCTACTGGCAACGTTCGTATGCAATCCACGTCCCTCGCATGTGTGCTCATGTGAGTAGAGGGCTGTAACCTCTGAACCAATGATGTGAGTGGGACCGTGACCGCCTGGCCCACCTTGATGTATGCATTGTCTATCCATGTTGTCCATCTGTTTTGCTAGCTTATTTTAGGGCATAGTGTAAAAAATGAAGCAAATACAAACTTCAGGTGGACCACATAACAGGAAAAGTGGTCATCGAGCGCTCACCATTAAAAACTTCTTAAGGTCTACTGTAATGTTTATTGATCATCCAACCTGTTCATAAGGTCACACGAAGTCTAGTTGAAATGAAAAAAAATACAGCTTGATCCTAAACTTGTGTGGCCCACAATAGGTTTTTAATGGTCAAGGATCACTGTTTCTTTTTGTGTGGTCTGCGCAAAATTTATATCTGCTTCATTTTTGGGACCATGCCCTAAAATAAGCTAGCAAAATAGATGGACGATGTGGATATGCAATGTAAACATCGACCCGGGATGTACAGTCAGGGTCCCACTCACATTGCTCGTTTTGGGGTTGCAACCATTGCTCTCTTATGCAACCCTAAAAGTCTAAACCTTTGCACTTGGAATTGTCACATGAACTTTTTACGACAGGAAACTATGTGGGCTGACTGTGATGTTTATGAGAAATCCAACCTAGCCATCCGTTTTGCTCGATCATGTTAGGAGATGGGCCTAAAAATGAGGCAGATCCAAAACTCAAGTGGCCCACACAACAATAAGCAGTGAGGATTGAACGTCCACCATTGAAACATTCATGGGGCCACAAAAGTTTCCAATTAGGCTAATATTTCTATGTTTTTTGTTCATCCCAGTAGGAATGACCTGATGAATGGTATGGATGGCATATAAACATTAGGGTGGACCCTAGGGAGGTTTCAACGACCAACATTCTCTACTCACTTTCTCTTATCGTGAGGCCCACCCAAGTTTTGGATCTGCCTCACTTTTGGGCCCATGTCCTAACATGAATTGGCAAAACGGATGGACGGGATGGATTTCTCACAAACATCACAGTGGGCCCCATGCCCCCCACCTTGCTTCATGATGCAGGCCGTCTCCATGAAATAACTTCAGAAGAAATATTCCGACGATATTTTCCGAAGTACTAGAGTAATTTTTTGGTTGGAAATCCCAAAAATCTCGCCGAAATCCATCTTTTGTGTGAAATCCACTGTCTAATCCAAGAAAAAAGGGATTTTTTGAGTTTTTTTTTTTTTTAAAATATTTATTATTATTATTATTATTATTATTATTATTATTTTTATACCTCCGAAAATCGGCACACATGGATGTCGATCCGTGATTGGCCCACCAAATCCCTTCTAGATCCACTGAAACGCCTCCAATGGTGCTAAAAAAACACTCCCGCAAACAGATCTCTCTAAAAAAATTGAATTTAAAGCTTTTTTCTATATATTTTTTGATTTTACAGCTATTTACAATGGATAATTGTGTACATGTGTGGTAGGTGGCTACAATATATTTCTCGCCGATAAATTGATTTATCGAGAAAATCGATAATTTGCTGATTTTTGGGTGATATCTTGAAGAGAAACGTCATAGGTGGGTTTCGATGTCGCACCCTCATCGACAACTATAATTTCGCCAAAATTTCGATATAATCAACGGCAACTGATGCACTAGTTAAGATAAACTTGTACCTCATGCTATGAAGTGGATATTTATGGGATATTCTCGTATTAAAAAAAGTTAACGGTGCTATTGTCATTCCCTTGAAAAGCACTTTTTGTCAACCTACGTAATCTCCTTTGAACATGCCTTGTTCTATAGTAAAACCGAACGTGTTGCAGAAGTGTGCTTGTGGAGGTTCATTAACCAACAATTTTCCCTCCAGATTTTGATTTTGAGGAATTACCATCCTAGAAGGACTTGAAGAAGACATTATAGATGAAGGAGAAAAATCAAAGTATCACAAATCACAAACTATTCCCTCTTAAACCACACCATTGGCTTTTGCACTTAATGAGGTTATCCCTCTTTCTGAGTTTGTAGAGGATGGCAATGATCTCCCCATTGTGATTCGTAAAGGTAAATGTTCATGTGTCTCTCATATAGTCTCCAATTTTGTTACTTTTGACCACTTGTCACAAATTAGCAAAAGTTTGCTCGACTTATCTGTTATTTCTATTCCAAAGTCCATTTAAGATGCATTATTGGATGAAACTTGACAAAAGGGCTATGCACGAAGAGATGAATACCATGTATTCCAATGATACTTGGTAACTAACTAATCTGCCATCGGATAAGACACTAGTTAAGTGTAGGTTGGTTTACATAGTAAAATTTCTTCCTAATGAATCAATTGATTGTTACAAAGCTAGGCTGGTTGCCAAGGGATCGAGTTTATGGGGTAGATTATCTAGTTGCGTTTTCTTCGGTGGCCAAGGTCAAATTGTTTTGGGTTATCTCTGTTGCTGCAAATCGTATTTGGACCTCTTTCAACTAGATGTTAAGAATGCTGTTATGCATAGGGAATTACATGAAGAAATTTATATGGAGCAACCTCCTAGGTATGTTGCTTGGGGAAGACGTCTAAAGTGTGCAAGTTAAAGAAGTGTATATATGAATTGAAGTAGTCACCGCAAGCTCGGTTTGAGAAGTTCAATGGTGTGGTGGTATCGTATGAGCTGAAGAGAAGTATAGTAAATCATTTAGTATTTTCAAAGCATACCACAGCTGGTTATATTATCCTTGTTGTGTATGTGGATGATATTATAATGACAAGTCATGACTTGAAGGGTATTGAGAAGCTAAAGTTGTATCTTAGTTTCAAATCAAAGATCTTGGTCTTTTTCAATATTTTCTGGGCATTTAAGTGGATAGATCCAAAACTAGAATAAATTATGTTAGAGAAAACATGTCTGTGACTTATTGGAAGAGACGGGTATGCTAGGTGCCAAGCCGATAGATACACCGATGGATTTACTTGGACTTGAGCTTGAAGAATGAGAGGTATTTGCAGACCCTGGCATGTATAAAAGACTTGTCGGTAAACTCACTCTATTTGATCGGTATTGAAATACACCCAATAAATTTTAGGGGTGCAATTTTATTTATTATTATTATTTATTAATTTTTAATTTTTATAGAGGCCTAAATCATTAGATGGATCATCGGGTCCATCCAACCCAAATCCAGGGTGATATGTCCATTGGATCATCAATCCAATCCATAGACCTTCAAGCTAAACCACCCAAAATAGAAAGCAACTGTTGGATTAGCAAATGCATCGTTGAGAAATCTCATATGACAAGCAGATCACCTCGATTGTGACAATCTAATTAATGGACCCTAGAACCATCCTTGTGATAAAGATTTTGATGGCTATAATAAGAAGATATTGGTCCTTAAACTTTAATGAGGATAATCCTTGATTAATTTGTGCAAGTCCCCCTTAAATTATACTTGTGACCAATGTTCGCTATATCGATACTTTGGCCGATATTATCGTTATCGCTGGCTAGCGACACGAAACCATAAAAAACCCCACAAAAAAAGAAAAGAAAAACAGAATTATGTGCATCGTGCGATATATTGCATGATATCGCACATTTTTTTTTTGCGATATAACTGATATATCGCACAATATTGCACGATATTTCTACAATAAAAGGGTTGAGAATGCCGGGGTTGCATAATTACCGAAAAAATCGATTTAAAAAAAAAAAAAAATTTAAGGGGAAAGCTTTCAATCGATGTAAGAGGGAATTTCGGTACTTGTAAAAGAAGATTGCGCGATTGGAAGTAGAATTTGGTGGGCCACTCGATCAATTGATAGTTGTGCGCCGTAAATACAAAAAAAAATAAATAAATCGAATTTCCTCGTTTTTTTTTTTTCTTCGAATAAATGGTAGATTTAAACTGGAAAGGAGATTTTGACAACCAATCTACAAAAAATCATGGAGATTTGGGTTTTTGGGTGAGAGATTTTAGGGATTTCACGTTCTGGTTTGGGTTTTGGGTTGAGAGATTTTAGGGATTTGACTGGAAGTTTAGAAAATGGCTTCGAAAACCTATAAAATAGGGGTGCATGTTGGGTATTGCCCCCATTAGACACAACTAGAGATGGATGGTCATGTCACGGGCTGTGGAGTCCACCTTGATGCGTATGTTTCATCTAATCCATCCGTCAATTTTGGAAGATAATTTTAGGACATGAGGCCAAAAACGATACATACCAAAGGCTAAAGTGGACCACACCACATGAAACATTAGAGATTAAATGCATACCATTGAAAGCTTTTTGTTAGGGATAGAGTTTTTGGATAAAGCTAATATTTATTTTTTATCTTCATCCAGGTCCCATGTGACATTATGAACATGTTGGATGACAAATAAACATCACGATGGGCCCTACGAAGTTTTGAACTGTAAGCAGGGATAGAGTTTTTGGATAAAGCTAATATTTATTTTTTATCTTCATCCAGGTCCCATGTGACATTATGAACATGTTGGATGACAAATAAACATCACGATGGGGCCTACGAAGTTTTGAACTGTAAGCATTCCATTGCCACTGCTTTCTCTGGTGTGGCCCACTTGAGTCTTCAATCTACCACTTTTTTGGGATCATGTGCTAAAAGGACCTATCAAAAATGAATGGATGGCGTGGATAAAACATATATAACACAGTGGGCCCCAAACAACCCTTGATAGATCCGTCTGTCTCTTGCTATGTTCCAACCCATTTTAGGATAGGTCCAAAAAATATGCAAATCCAAATCTCAGGTGGACCACACACATGAAACAGTGGTGATTGAGTATCTCACCATTGTTTCTAGTGGTATTGGTCCACCTAGGATTTGGATCTTCTTAAGGTTTGGGATCACGCCCTAAAGTGAGATGGAAAAACGGATAGATGACAAGGATATACAAAAAATACATCAAGATGGGCCCCACATGGTTAGAGTAACACCCACTAATGTTACCCGGGTAATAGCTAATCCGATCCCCTTTTAACATGCGTAGTGGATGTGCTTTGTGAGCTCCACTATGATCTCATGTGTTTTGTGACACCATCCATCATTTTGGATGATCTACTTAAGGCATGAGCTGAAAAATGACTCAAATCCACATTTCAAGTGGACCACACTAAAGAAAGCTTCCTTGGCACACTGTAACATTTATTTGTCATCCAACCACTTTTTATGGCCCCTTGTTTCATCAGATAAGATGCGGATGAAGGGAAAATCAAATATCAACTTTATTGAAACTTTTGTGGCCCCAATAAGTTTTTAATGGTAGACATTCTATGATCACTGTTTCATATGGCGTGGTCCACCTAATATTTGGATCTACCTCATTTTTTTAGCTAATGCCCTAAAATGATTTTCCAAAATGATTTGATGGTGTAGATATACCATTTTACATTGAGGTGGCTCCAGCTTTTTTCCTCCTCGATTTGATGAAGCGGATTGCATACTAAATAAACCCTTTGGGGGGAGTGGATTAGGCGATACTTGGGTAACACCTTAGTGGGTGTTACCCTTATTATGGGGCCCACCCTGATGAACTTGTTGTATATCCATGTTGTGCATCCATTTTTCCAGCCTATTTTAGGACGTGGTCCTAAAAAATAAGCAGATCCAAATCTCAGGAGGGCCACACCACAAGACATAGTGGTTTAATTGAACGTCCGACATTAAAAACTTTCATGGGCCTACTTTAAGCAGAACAATAATATTTATTTTTCATCCAACCTATGGATAAGATCAAATAGACTTAAATGAAGGTAGTGCACAAAGATCAGCTTGATCCCAAAATTTTGAGGCCTACAAAAATATTTTAATGGTCATTTGCGACTTTTTCCAGTGGTGTGGTCCACCTTAGAGTTTGATATGCTTAAGTTTTTGAATAAAATCCTAAAATGAGCTGAGAAAATAGATGGGCGGAGTAGATATACAACACATTCGTTAAGGTGGGCCACCGCGCAACTCTATGTGGGTCTAAGCCATAGTCGGTCAAATCATTAATAGGAATGTTTTTCAATTTCTTCTTCTTTTTTTGCTTTTGAATGAATTTATTATGTTTTTATACATGTCTTGATATATTTATAAATGTTATGCATTCAATTTGAATATAGTTGCATTAGCTCAGTTAGACAACAGTGCACAACTTAGGACCCTACACAAAGGAAATGTATTATGTGCATTCTTTTTTAATATTTTATGATTTAAAAGTGTGTATTAAGGTCTTTTAAAATAATTCCTGAAGTTTCATAAAAAAATTCAACCATTTTACCAATGTTTCCCCATGTTTCCCAAAAAGTGCGATAAATTATGCGATACAAACAATATATCCCGTGCGATAACCGATACGTATCTGTATCCCAAGGGTGCGATACATTGTGCGATTCCGATATTTCGAACATTGCCTATGACCACACTTTGATCTTATAATAGTAATATTTCACACCTCATGATAAACCTATTTAAGCATCTTGAAAATATCATTGCAATGGTTCAGAAACATTGTTGAACACCCCCTTAAGATTAAAGAAATGAGGGCTCAACCCACACTCTTATCACTCAAATATGGAGAAAAGAGCGATTAATGAGATACACATAATTTTCTTTTGAATGCTATAACGGGGAGATCTAGGGATTGAATATCCATCTTTAGCGTAGTTAAAAATAAAATAAAATTCAAATAAGGGCACCGCATGAGTGTTACCCCTTTAAGGGGAAAATGCTCATGCGTTACGGCTTCACTCCCTTTAAATGGGTCAGAGAGAGAGAGATCTTCACCACTTGTCCTCATCATCATGCAAGTAAACTTCGAATATGAGTAAATTCCTATGCTTGTATTATATCTGTAATGCTGAATTTGATTTGATATGTGGCTTACGATTGAATGATCACCTTGATATGTTACATGTAAGTAGATCATGTACTTGATGATTTAACATTCCATATAATCATGCTTAGAACACTGGACAACTCGAGGAAGAGTGAATCCCTTAAATTAGAGAGACGGGAAGATGTCTTCGGGATGTCTCCGACTCCCTAATTGGTACCCTTAAGGCCTCTGTCTCAGACTATTGGTCAAGTGGGGTAGGAGTTTGACCAGCTCGTAATGGGTTACTCACGGATCTGAGCCGGGTGGTTGTGCACGGTAAGGAGTGGGTTGTTACTGAGGGCCTATCATGCCCAACATAATGACTACTACCAGTGCTAGAGACTAGTCTCTGTGGGCCACGTGGGTTTTGGCAGGTCGAGTTGAAAACGACTGGGCCCTGGTGTTCACTGATAACTGTTATGAGAAAGGCGGACTTTTGCATGTATTCAACACATCAGGAGGTTGATGAATGAATATGCTTATATCCCTTGCGTGACATGTTATAATCCTGCACTTTTGTTTATTTACCGAGCTGTAAAGCTCACCCTATTTGGGGATCTTGATTCAGGATGCAGCGAACCTCAAAATCTGCCTGACGAGTTCGACAATAAACCCTTGGAAGAATGGGCAAAGGAGCATGATATTATGTTAGAATATGATACTTTGAATAGTTGAATTATTGTGAAGAAATCATGTAATAGTCTTGTATTGACTAAAATTATCAAGGACTATTTCTATTCTTAGGCTATCTTGTGAATGTTATAAGCTTTTGTTTTAACTCAATCCGGTGTCACACTTGTGACTCAATGACTGGGCCAAGTGAGTCAAGTACTGAAAACGGGGTGTGACAATTACACGGCCTGATATTGCCTTTTCTGTTAACGTGGTTGGTCAATCTATGCAAAATCCAAGAGCCCCACACTTAGCTGCAGCATGTAGTCATGAAAATTCTCAAGTACTTGAAAGGTACACCTGGGAAAGGTATCTTGTATAGGTCTCACTATCATCTCCAGATAACTGGTTAGTCTAATGCAGATCATGCATGGCTGAGATATGATAGATGGTCAACTATAGGTTATCGTACCCAATGTTTTAAATATCAACAATATTGACCGATATATCCCACGATATATCTTGTATCCCACCTGTGCGATACGAAACGCATAGGTAGTGCTGATATATACCACATGTTTGATTCAGTGAGCATTTTCAATTTTTGATCACTTTTTTTTTTTTTTGTTGAAATTATGTTAAATCAGTGCCAAATGGTTATAAATCCATTGGTTCTTCATGTTTTGCATGAAAAATCATGGAGTTGGAGCTTTGATTTCAATATCCATTAGTGCTTCATGATCTCATCTTTCCCCCCCTTCGAAAATCTCCTTCAACCAGCCGTCAATTGAGACTAATTTCAAAGTATTTTGGAGTATTTAATGAAATGATCATCACATACATCCTAATTTTGAAATTTGAGTGTAGGTAGCCCATTCAATTTGGGGAAATTTGAGAAAAAATCGAAAATTCTCCAATTTCTCTTAAATTGTTTGCAATGTTGCACTCCAAACATGAAATCATGCATGTATGAGGGTTGATCTACTGATTTGTTAAGTCCTTGTCAATTTTCAGAAAATAAAAATCATTTTTAATTAAAAATTAATGAAATTTTGTTATTATTATTTTTTTTCGAAATTTACTTTCAACCAGCTATCTATTGAGACTAATGTTGAAGTATTTGATGAAATGGTCATCATATACACTCTAAATGTTATGCATTCAATTTGAATATAGTTGCATTAGTTTAGTTAGATAGCACATAACTTAGGACCCTATACAAAGGAAACCTATTATGTGTACTTCTTTTTTAATATGTTATGATTTAAAAGTGTGTATTAGGGTATTTTCTAACAATCCCTAAAGTTTCATTGAAAAATTCAACCATTTTCCCAATATTCTCCATTCATCCCAAAAAGCGCGATAAATTCCCCTATACAAACGATATATCCCATGCGATACGTAACACGATACCGATATTTTGAACACTGATTGTCCTTTCCTCGGTGGCAAAGTGGTAACTTGGTAAAGTAAGAGCAGAATGTGGTTGCCAGGTCAAGTGCTAAGACAAAATATAGACCAATGGCCCACACCACTTTCGAGCGTATTTGGCTTAAATCCTTCCATGAAGAATTGGGGTTTATTGTCAAGGTCTAATGCCTCCACATTGTGACAATCAAGCTGCTATCCACATTGCCAACAATTTAGTGTTCCATGGGAGAACGAAGTATATAGACATTGATTATCACTTCATTCGAGATAAGGTCTCTCAGAAGGAAATTTGCTCTCCTCTTATCTCCTCCCATGGTTAGGTTGCAGAACTATTCACTAAAGCTCTTGGGAGGTGACAATTCTTAAATTTGTATTCAAGTTGTACATGTATGATATCTATGCTCTAGCTCGAGGGGGAGTGTTAAAACTATAGTGGTCCACACGTTTTGGGCCTTGGGCTTCTTTGGGCTTTGTTTTGTTTATTGGTTTTAAGTTTAGGCCCATATGAATGACATTTTAGTTTATCCTTAAGCAAGGAGGTTATTTCTATAATTTCAATTGTAATACATTAAGCCTTAATATAATGAGTAGGAGACGTGTGGAGGCTAGGCTAGCATGTGAGCAGTTGTCCCCCTTGTCTCACCTCTTTTCTTTTATTCTCTCAATCTTTCTCCTCTTCTCTAGTTTCTGTTACAACTAGCCTTATTTCCCTATTTTACTATTAGGAAGGAAATTCCTCTAGAATCATAACAGGCAATAGCCCAGCTTGCCACCGCGAATTAAATCCTTCACTTCGCCAAAGCTACCAAAGGTTTTTTGCCCTAAAAAATTCTAAGATTTGCCTCCTTCCAGATCCCCTAAATAATGGCTAAGGAATCAAAATCCAAATAGTTTTACCACGACAATGAAATGGGCTCTTTTCCCATGCCTCAATGAGATTAAAGAGCATGAGGAAGTGGTTTCAAACTTCTCTCACAAAGGAGCAATGCAGTAAAAGGTGGCTCAACTCCTTGCTGTTGTTGCACATAATACACTTGTTAGGAATTGCGATATTACTTTTCTTTAGGTTATCAATAGTGAGGGCTCAATTAGCAATTCCCACCCTTGCAAATATATAACCCAAGGCTAGGCTGGCAAGAATGAACCACATGTAAGCTAGTGGTGAGATAGTATCATCACGGCACAAAGGAAATGGAAGAGAGACTTAGAAGAGAAGTAATTAGTTGTAGTCCACTTCCAAATCTTTTTATCAGCGGATTGCACCTAAACTCATGCAATTTCTTCGTAAATTTTTTTTTTTTGAAGGATGAAATATATATAAAAGAGAAAGAACGAAACAAAACAAGTTGCCCAAGATGGAAGTAGCTAAAGAAAGGAGAAAAAAAAACCTAAGAAAAGCCTAAGCTACATGAAACAAAAGAAAAAGAAAAAGAGAAAACCTAAAAAAAACTATACAACTCGAGACAAAGGCAAGAAGTAGCAGCTAGCCACCAGCCGTTGGGTGATGAAGGAAGGCCTCTCTATCAAGAAGTTGGAAGTGAAAGAACCGTCTTTGAGGGGGAGACAAATGGACCATTCTCGAACCTCCCTAACAATGAAAGCAACAACAGAGGCTGGCGAGTTGGAGCGATTACGAAAGCATCAAAGGTTTCTTTCGTACCAAACAGCTCATAAAGAGGCTGTCCTAAAGAGCCTCCACAAGAACATAGAGTCTTTGTCGAGACTTGGGCTATGCCAAGCATGTAAGATAGAAGGAATGCATCCTGGAAACACCTAAGTCATCTCAAATTTAGTGTAGACCAAATTCCAGATAGCCATTGAGAAAGGGCAGTGGATGCAGAGGTCAGGGATAGACTCTGTTGTGCTGAGGCATAGAGGGCAATCATTGGGGAGTATCAATCCATATTTCTGAAGGTTGTCTGTGGTCAGGGTTCTCCCTCTTGCAAGTAACTAGGTGAAGGCAACACCTTTCGGAGGAGCTTTTTAACTCCAGAAAAGGGGAAAGACTGAGCTTGCAGGATGAGAAGATGAGATGTGCTTGTAGAAGGTCTTTGTAGAGAAGGTCCCCGAGGAGTAAAGGTTCCATGCCAGAGAGTCATCATGAGCTGTAGAAACTTGAATCCCCTGCAAAGGGTGAAGGAGAGAGTGACTTTAGTTTCTGAATCATAAAGGTTTCTTTTGCGAGGACATCGAGATCCAGATCCAATGGAAGAGAAACAATCAACAACAGAAATAGAGATGTTATAGGGGATGTTGGCAAGATTGGGATAGAGATCAGCTAGTGGTCTTTCCGAAATCCAGGTATCAAGCCAAAATTTGATGTTTCTACCATTACCCAAGCTGAAAGAGGCTCCCTCTAAAAAGGAATTGCTTTCCACCTGAAATAGCTTTCTAGATGGAAAAGGCCCCATAGAGGACACCAAGATCCAGATCCAATTTCTCCGTAAATTGGCCATTAATATTTCTACATAGCAAAACATTCCACACTATAGAATTGCTGACACATTTACTGGAATTGCTAACACATTTATTATTGAAATGCACTCGGGTGGATTGGCTCGGTTTGAGGGTCAACCTAAGCCCAAACCAGCCTCAAGAGGAATCAACCCAAGGCCTAACCCCCAACCCAAACCCATCCTAACCTCAAGAGGAGTCAACATGAGGTCCAACTCAAACCCTAGACCCAACCCAAGCTCAACCAAATGGATTGAATGCTTGATGCCTTCACAATTCGGGTTGGGTCGGGTTAACATATGGATCTAGGGGTGCACATCGAACTGGTAGAACCGTGGAACCGGACCAAAACCGATCCAATGGTCCGGTTTGGTCCGGTTCTAGACTGCACCGGTTCCAAATTTCCAAGAACCGTTGGATACGGTTGGTTCCGATTTAGGGCCATGTAGAACCGAACCGAACCGTTGATCCGAACCATGGATCCGAACCGTTGATCCGAACCGTGGCCCGAATTGTGGATCCGAACTGTTGATCCGTACTTGAGAATAAAAATAAAAAATAAAAAACAAAAAACCCTAATTTGTTTCACCCCATTGCGTACGGCTTCTCCATCCCCGTCTCCCTCTCTCTCGCCATCTGCCTAGAATTGCCCAGGGCATACTCAACTACAAAACAGAAGAATATAATTCACTTTTGCTATTAAAGCTTAAAAAATTGACACTGTCTTTGAAAGCAAAGTTCAAAGCTGGCCAGTTGTGTGCCTGCGTTGGGAGAGCAACATATACAGGGATTACTTAAATAGCTGAAGTATTATGCATCTAGGGTAATTTTGGTAGCTTCGCCAAAAGCTATTCTGGCAGCCTCTATTTCAGAAAGGAGCTATTTGAAAGTTTAAAGGTGTTTTGGGGACATGTCCCTATGATATACATCTCTATTAAGACCCCAAAAATAGGCCGATTTCTTCCCAATAGAAATAGAGGAGTCTCTCTCTCTCTCTCTCTCTCTCTCTCTGTTTCTATCTGGGTGTTGCTGCTGGCTGCCCAGGCCCTGCCCTCTCTCTGTATCTCTGTGGTGTCCTCTCTCTCTCTCTCCCTCTCTCTCTCTCTCTCTCTCTCTCTCTCTTCTGTGTGTGTGTGTGTGTGTGGCTGTCCCTCTGTCGCTGACCATCTGGAACCGTGGAACCGATCTGGAACCGAACCGTTTTTCACGGTCCGGTTCCGGTTCAGTTCTAGGGTGCTAATGGTCCGGTTCCGGTTTCGAAAATAGTAGAACCGTTAGGAACGGTTCGGTTCCGGTTTCACCCCAGAACCGGACCGAACTGACCCGTGTGCACCCCTATATGGAACTAGTAAACTAACACAAAATCAAACATAAACCATCAAATACCACTATTAAAGTAACACCCATAACCCATAATGGCTGTTATAGGCCTATTATGTGCCATTTCTTTCATAACAGGTGTTACAACCTTGGTTCCCACCGTTACTATTACATAATGCATGGCTGTTACATAACCGTTTTTTAATACCATGTGTGGGCCACGATCAATTTTGATCATGAACATTATTTTCTATACATTGTCGGTTATGATCGCGAACCCTATATTGCATAGAGTCTAGAACATGGATTGTTCCCATGCAGGCCATGGTTTTATGTTTCTGCCACGCATGTTAGTAATAACTCATAGGTTTATGTATTTTATGTAAAGTTGAGTTGCGTTGGGTCAGGTTACCTGAGGCCTCAACCCAAACCGAACTCAACTTGGGGTTGGGTTTAGGACTTCAAGCCCAACCCTGACCCAACTCGACCCATCTTCACCTAAAGTTCGGGTTGGGCCAATCGGTGTTGGGTTGACCCAATCCAAGTTGCACCCCTAATTCATAACATTCGGGGATATTGGCTTTTTTTCTTTTTCATTGATGGAAAACGGAATGGAAGAGATAGGAAGAGGCGTTTTCTCAATCCACAAATCACACCAAAATCTCACCATGGCCCCTCTACCTATAATAAAATGACTATCTGTCTGAAAATAGCTCCTAGTGCTACTTGAATGATTTGTTGTCACCCCTCGCACCTTTGTTAATTAGGCTAGTACTTCTCCAAACTTTTGTGCCCAAGTTGCTTGCCAGGATGCTAGGAAACCAACCCCTATCTGTCACACCACATTTGCAGTGTTTGACATCACTTGATGACGCATCTGATTTCTCTCTAAATCTCCACAACTTCCCTAACAATGCCTAATTCTTTTCCTTAATCTTTCTAAACTAGGCCTTCCTACCTCTTTGATTTTTGCACCCCCCAGCTAACAAGATTGATCTTGTGCCCTCCATCTCTACCTTCCTAGAGGTCTTTCAAGCCTCTTGATCCTGTTAGCAAACCTAGATGTCAGTTTAAAGAGAAAATAAACTTGGAAGTTTGATGAAGTAGATTTTATGAGAGTAATTTTGCTTCCCATGGATAGATAAGATCATTTCCAGATGACCAACTACTTTTCAGTTCTCTCAATGATGGATCCCAAAATGCAGCAGCTCTAGGGTTACCGCCCAGGGGAAGGCCAAGGCATATAATCGGAAGAGACTATTTCCTACAAACAACTGAATTTGCCAGAGCTTGGACCTCCTCACCGACAACAATCCCTTCCAAAAAAACTTTTCTTGACATTGATCTAGAGGCATGCAATTGCTTCAAAACATCCAAGAAGCACTATACATAATAAGTGTTTTCTGCAAGTTGGTGGGAAATTGTTAGCTCAGACGAGCCAACCATGGAACCCCCCTTGAGCTCGAGATTGTAGGACCCTTGCAGTAGAAGGTTCAAATTTTCTGCCACAATAAAGAAACAAAAGGTCGATAAGGGGTCTCCCTGATGCATTCCCCCGGAGCTACAATCTTGTTGGAAAATCTTTCACTTGGATTGAGAAAGATGCAGATGAACTGCCCCCCTCAATCCATTTAATCCAATTTTGACCAAACCCATTTTGCAAAGACAACACAAAAGAAACCCCCTAGCAACATGATTGTAGGCTTTCTCTATGGCGGATTTCGCTAGACTTCCTGTTTTGCAGTTTTGCTTCATAGAATCTAAAGATTCGTTGGCAACAAGAACACCATCCAGAACTTGCCTCTTGGGAAGGCAATACAACAAAGCTCATGGCCCCTCTGTCTGATAGATAAACACTTGATGATGGTTTTTGTACTCTCTCCCATTGAACTAATGGGCTGATGACCTTTGATGTTCATCGTCTCATCTGCTTTCGGAACAAGGGCAATGAAGGTTGCTTTTTTACCTTTGTTTTGGATTGCATTCTCTTGAAATTTCGTCAAGAGGCTATGAGATTATTCTTGATGAAAGACCAACAATTTTGGAAGAAAGAATACTCTAGGGTCTGGAACCTTGTTCTTATCCATGTTGCTAACCCTGTATACTCATCCTCCTGAAAACTTCGTTCAAGTCAGTCGGCAATATCCTGCAGAATTTGCTCAACTGATAGCCCATCCAGCTTTGGCCTTTTAAAAATCTCCTTGGCATACACGTGCTCATGGAGTTCAACAAATTTTGCACTAATCTGAGTTGGACCTTCCACTAGAGTTCTGAATCATGATTTTTTTGGATGGGGTCCTTTTTCATCTTTTATTTGCTATTTTATAGAAGGTTGTGTTCTTATCCTCTTATTTAACCTAGGTGGCCCTTGATTTTTTTTTTTTCTCCACATCACTTCTTCCCTTGAGGATAGCAAGTTGTTCACAAATCAGCACCACCTTTTCTACTTTTCTACCCTATCATTTAGTTGGCCTGATTGAAGTCCTCATAAATAATTCTGATTGCGCAAAGGATTCCTTCCTTCTTGACGTCATTGGCATCAAACTTTAATTGTTCCACTCCGTTGGTGTACATAGATTTATGTACACATGTGGAATACCATATATGACTAGGATTGGGATTAAATTAGATTATCTAATATGTTGCTTTATCTCTTCCTAAAGACTTCTATTGTAAGCCATCATCTCTTAAGTCTTTTTCATAGATACAAGTTTGAGGTGAGGGGGTAATGCGGGGACATTTTCACACCGGGCTCGAGTGGGGTGGCCTGTGGGATGTAGGGGCACACTCGGGGTGGGCAGCCCGTGGAACCCATGGATTTGGGGCCTGTCTGAAGCGAAACCCATGAATTTAGGGCCCATGAGGGTTCAACCGAGGACCTAACCATGGATGTGGGGCTTGGGTTATGAGATAAATGGATTAATTCTCCATGCTCTATCAGTTCAAGCTTTTAGAGCCAGTGGTTAATTGTCCTACATCAAATTGGTATCAAAGCAGGAGGTCTTGTGTTTGAGACTCCTCACCGGGGGAGATTAATGTGGGGGCATTTTCACACCGGGCTTGAGTGGGGTGGCCTGTGGGATGCAGGGGCACACTTGGGGTGGGTGGCTTGTGGAGCCCATGGATTTGGGGCTCGCGTGAGGCGAAACCCATGGATTTGGGGCTCATGAGGAGGGTTCGGCTGAGGACCTAACCCATGGATTTGGGGCCCGAGGTATGAGATAAAGGGATTAATTCGCCATGCTCTATCAGTTCGAGCTTTTAGAGCAAGTGGTTAATTGTTCTACATTAGGGGGAGGTACAATATTCTCTTCTAACCTTCTTCTTCATCTTCTTTCATATTTCTTTTCTTTTCCTATTCTTCTTATTTCGCATGGTCCAAATACCCCCCTCCCTCTTGTTTTTCTATTCCTCTTTACCCTAGATCTTCAAGTTCCTTCTTAGTACCATTAGTTTTTGTTTAACCCTGTGAGATGGTGAAAGAGAGATAGGTTTGTCCATCACCATTCTATAGACGTAACCCTAATGCATCATTGATACCCTAGATCTTCAAGTTCCTTCTACAACTTTGATTTTGACGGTCTACCATCAGTTTCTGTTTTTACCCTGTAAGATGGTGAAAGAAAGAATAGGTTTTCTCCATCACCATCCTATAGATGCAACCCTAATGCATCATTGATTCATTTGGAAGTCTCCTCTACCAGTCATTTCCTCTTGAAGAAGAACCATAGCATCCTAAGCTACAAATCCCACCAAAGAAGTCTCTAGAAGCCTCTATCTATACCGGAAACGAGTTCCGCCAGGTTTTCTGGCCCGGATATAAGTCAAACCCCTCAAGGACTGTCAGATTTCAATTCTGATGTCAATTCTGGCACTAGATCTCTGTTAAGGCCTCTTCGAACTGCCAGAATCAGGCCATACAACCCCTTCTAACAAAAAAAATAAAATCCTGTGGGCCTCCCATTGCTTCCAGAGTCACTGGATCTGAACTAGAATCCTCCAGACGTTGCTGGAATCAAGCCCCGCTGCCTCTTTTGTTGTCAGAAATCCCTTGTGGGCCTCCTATTTCTGTCAGATTTGTCGTGCACCATTGCCAGGACTACTTGCTGTTGTCGGAACTACCTTGTGGGCCTCGTATTTCTTCTAAATCTGTTGGGTACCACCTCTAGGACCACCTATTGTTGCTGGAAATACCGTGGGGACCCTGCTGCTGCTGGATCTGACGGATACCACCTCCGGGAACACCTGTTGTTGCCGAAATTGGCGTGAGTGCCCTCATCCATCTCCAAACTTGCTTTTTGGCCCTCTTGGACTACCATCTGCCTTCGGATCTCTCCTCTGGACCAACTGTTGGTAGCAAATCTGATGTGTGATCCTCCGACAGGCACTAGATCTACATCCAAGTCCCTCCGATGGTACTTATTATCACCTCTAAAAAGTTTCTGTTCTTACTCTAAACAGGAGATAATAAACATGCCCAAATTTCTTCTGGACAAATGGACAGCCTTAGTTTTACAATTACTATGGTAAAACTAAATGTCACAAAAAATTTAGAGTGGTGCCAGGCAGCCCGGATGTATATTGGAGCATGAAAGACTGGATACGTTACAGGAACCAAGGAACAACCCAATTTTTACGATCCCACATATGATGAATGGGAAAGTGAAAACTAGCTTGTGATGTGTTGGTTGCTAAATTCCATGCAACCAAACATTGGTTGCTGGCTCCATCTCTTAAAAACCGCTAATGATGTATGGGACAAAGTCACCAAAATGTACTTTCACAAAAAAGGCTTAGACCACCTTTATTAATTCCACATAGAGATAAATAATCTTGAAAAGGGGGATGGAACCATAGAAGAGTATTTTTCTAACTTGAACGAAAAATGGAAAGAATTGGATAACTGTCAAGTAGCTATTCTAGAATTGGAAGATTTGAAAAATCAAATACGTCAATTCAAAATCTTGAAGTTTCTCTCTTGTCTTCGTTTGGACTTCGAACCTCAACATATATAGATTCTTGTGAGAGAATCTCTTCCCACCTTCAAATCTGTATATGACTACATACGCACAAAGGTTTGATGACGGAATGTCTCCCACACCGTTCTTCTAGAACAATTAGCCTTGACTACAGACTCCCAAGGGGTAAGGAACTGGATGAAGAAATGTGGACAAAGATAAGCTCAGATGCACACACTGTGGAAAAAGAAGACATCTAAAGGAATATGGTTGGGCCATTCATCTTTATCTTCAGCCAAAGGATGTCAAAACAAAGTCTTCTGCCAATGTAAGCACTATTGAAGATACTTCCCCCCATAATGACCATGGCCCAAGTGAGAAAACCATCAATGAGCTACAACAACAAGTGACAACTCTAAGCCTCTTTTTAGTAACTAGAAAGGGCAATTAGGTACTTTTGCAATTGCAAACCACATCTCTCAGACATCTTAGATCCTTAATTCAAGGGCATCTGATCACATGATGGTTATGAGCGATGGATACACTTTGTACTCTCCTATCTACAATAATTTTAGATTGGATGATGGTTCCCTTTTGTAAAGCTTTGGGAAAGGGAACTTTTCTGCCTTTCTGATTCCTTGTCTCTCTCTTCTGTAATCTAGGTTCCTTCCTTTCCATCTAACCTTCTTTTTGTAAGCTCCTTGACAAAACAATTGAATTGTTATGTTATTTTTATCCATCCTGTTGTGTTATCTAGGGTTTGCCAACGAAGAAGACAATTGGTGGTAGTTATGAAGATCGAGGGCTCTATTTTCTTAATTGAGAACAACTCAGTTCCACTCATGTTTTAACTTTCAATATAGAGAATGAAAATCGGGTGATGCTCTATCACATTCTTCTAGGTCATTTATCTTTCCAATCATTATGTCATTTATTTCCTGGAAAGTTCAATAAAAGTGGTAACTTACAATGTGAAATTTCTAAGTTATCCAAGCATCATCGAACTACTTTTTCCTTGAGTAATACAAATACATTGAATCCATTTCAACTTATCCATTTAGACGTATGGGGACCTGCTCCATTAGTTTCTGTATTTGGCTTCAAATATTTCCTATTATTTTTCGATGATTTCTCACAATATACATGGGTTTATCTTCTAAAAAGTTGTGATGAAGTACCGTTGATAATTAATATGTTTCATCAAATGGTTTCTATCCAATACAATACCCAATATTTTCATTATCGATGATATCGGTTGATATATCCCACAATATATCTTATATCCCACTTGTGCAATACAAAACACACAGATAATGCCGATATATCTAACCTGTTCTGTAAATCATGTTAAATTAGTGTCAAATGGTTATGAATCCATGCTTTTTCATGTTCATGTTTTGCATGAAAGTCATGGATAAGCTTCAATTTCGAGATTTCGAGGGATGAGTCGAGTTGTAGAAAATTAGGAAAAATCGAAAATTTCCAATTTCTTTCAAATCGGTTGCAATCTAATGTCCAAACACAAAATAAAACATGTATTAGCCTGATCTAGTGATCCTTGGTAATTTGGCAATTTTTTTAAAATAATTTGTTTTGGTAATTAGAAATGTTAAAAAAAAAAAAAAAAAATTCGCGAAATTCTACTTTGTTCAGCAGTCAATTGGCCTCCATTTCAGAGTATTTAGTAGTGTTTGATGAAATCATCATCACATGCACTAATTTTGAGATTTGGGGGAAGATGGGCTAATTTACAAAAAATTGGGAAAATTTTTAAATTTCTCCAAAATTTCTCAAATTAGAGAGAATGAGTACCAATGTTATGTTAGAGTTATGTTAGAGAGTATCTTCACTATTATCATTCTACTATGACCTGGGCATAGTATTGTTGGCTTGTGGAGCAACAGTACTATGCCCAGTCTCGTCGAGATAAAGATAATGATTTTGAGCTATTACGCAACTCTATGTGGGTCTAAGCCATGGCAACACTGATGGGGACATCACGCACACACGCGCATGCACACTGCCCCCCTACGCACGTACGCAAGGAAAAGGAGGGCCCCACCGTCGATCTGGCTTGATGACGACATCCAGGGAGGGCCTCCTAGCTAGAAGACACGTTTTGGTTCAGAAAAGTGGGCCCGATAGTTAAGAAAAGCCCATCATGGGATCTCATGATCATGGCCCACTCGTCGGATTGATTTCATATTTTAGGTTTTGCTTATTGTTATTATTTAGAACATTGTGAACGTTTTAGATTTCTCTGTTTTGTTTTTATTTTAGTTTACTTCATCGCTAAGTAATAGGTTGCGCACACATGGTGCGAGTTTTGGGGTATAGGGTTTTCCTATAAATAGGCACCCCTCGTAGTTCTTTTGGAGACATTAAAGATTAATAAAAATTCTGCGTTTTTCTACTCTCTGAGTTGTGAAGCCTAATTGGGTGTGAAGCCCTCCCTTCATCGAAGGGTTAACTACCGTGGTGTGAAGCCACATCTATCCCGATTCGCCCTCATCCATTGCCATCTCTACTACCCATCTTCTATCATCCTTTCTTCTCATCTCACCCCATCATCTACACTTCGAATCAATTATCTATTGCAGCAATTCTCCTCCCCACATCAGAATTTCAGAATCTGGCCCTACGGGAGGGCTGAAACTTCGGCGGAGTACCACGCACAAACCGTACATCGGATCGAGCTGAGATTTAGGGGTTTTGGAGTCCATCCCTAGTCGACCAGGGCTAAGGTGACCTTTTTCTGAATAGTGGGCCTCACATACGTGTGGCCGGGATCACACGCACGTCCGTCTGGGCCATTGTTGTTGTCCACGCGTGAGATCATCTTTTGGCTCGGGTTTTTATCCTCTTTTATTCTCTCATAGCCGTTTTTCATGAAACCTAGCCCTAGATTACGTTTTCCTAAAGTTATATGCCCATTTTCTTACTCTAGGGTTCCTTGATTTGAAATTGGTGAATCCCTTGGATTAGGGACTGATTACTATGCATGTGTGGATGATTATTTCTTATCTTTGAGTATCGTTTAGTTCATAATTTTTATTGATCCAGCCCTATCATGTGTAGGCCTGGACCCGCATAGATTCCCCTTTTTTAATTGAATGTTTGGATTTTCATGTGGGACGTGGAATTTGTGTGATTGTTTCTGAATTGGTAAGATCTAAGCCTGAAATCTTGCATATCATATTTAATTTTCCATGTCCTGCATCAAACACACATTATTCACATGTATATTTCTAGTTTTCTACTTCTTTTGATTTCGAATGTATTGCTTGTGTTTCCACATGTCTTCTTACATTTTTTCAAATTATACGGATAGACTTTGAATCAAGGTGTTCCGTAACGGTAATAATGGTCGTAATGGCCACCACCGTTACCTTTATGATGTGGGACGTAACGACTGTTACAGCCCTGTAACGGCAGTTACGGTCTCTTTTTAATTTTTTTATTTATTGAAAAAAACCCCGAAAAACATGTATCTGCCTCGTAATGTTGATTAAAAAGTATGAAAAACAGAATGCATTTATCAAGGGGAGATAAATTATAGATGGCGCGCTGATTGCTAACGAAGTCCTCCACTCTTGTCATAAGTCAGGGCAGAAACCTATATTCCTCAAATTGGACATCGAAAAGGCATACGACCATTCCGATTGGAGCTTTTTATTCTACATGCTTAATTGAATGGGTTTCGGTGATAAATGGAAGTGATGGATGAAGGCGTGCACACAATCGGCGCATTTTTCAGTTCTCCTAAACGGCACCCCTAAAGGCTTCTTTCCTTGCTCTAGAGGGCTTCGCCAAGGAGATCCTTTATCCCCTCTTATTTCTAGTGATTGGAGAAGCCTTGTCTCAGATGATTTCTAAAGGTGAAAGTGCTGGTCTCTTTAAAGGAATTGAGATTCCCGTCGTTTCGTCAACAATCTCTCATATTCAGTTCGCCGATGATACCCTAATTATGGTGGAAGCTGACGATGATTCCGTGCAAAACTTGCAGACAACTCTAAGATGTTTCGAAGCCGTCTCAGGTTTAAGAATTAACATGTCTAAATCCAGAGTTTTTGGAGTCAATTGTTCTGAAGTGGAGCTATCCTCTTTTGCTGACACCCTCGGGTGCTCCCGTGCTTCCTTCCTGACTTTCTTTGTGGGCCTTCCTTTAGCGTTAGGCCCCCCTCCAAAGTCTATGTGGGACAGAGTGATTCAGAAATTTAACAAAATGCTTGCTACTTGGAAGAGCCGATATCTGTGTATCAGGGGAAGACTAATGCTTATCAAAGCTGTATTGTCCAACACGCCTATCTATTTTCTGTCCTTGTTTTAATGCCCCCCCTGATGTTCTCGCTAGAATCGATAATTTGAGAAGAGATTTTCTTTGGAGTGGAAAGGAAAATCAGAAAAAATTCCACCTTTTGGACCGGAAAGACGTTTGTTCCCACTTTAAAGAGGGTGGTGCTAGCATCAGGTGTCTAAAGACGATGAATCGAGCCCTTCTCGGCAAATGGTTGTAGAGGTTGGGTACTGAGACGGATGCTTTATGGAATTCATTGATCAAAGGCAAATATGGGTCTTCTCCCGGGGGTTGGTGGACCAAAGATTCCTCAAGATACATAGCTTCCTCTCTTTGGAAAGGAATTTTGCGGGTAAAAAATTCAATCATCCAGCATATCGCCTTTCAGATTGGGAACGACACTGCTATTAGGTTTTGGGAGGATCATTGGATCGGTGACACAACCCTTAAAAACAAATTTCACAATATCTACCGCATCGCTGTCCTGAAAGATCACCCGATTCGCTGCTTTTTTTTCTCAAACCGAGGCTGGTATTGTGTGGGATATCAACTGCTTCAGAAATTGCATGATTGGGAGTTGGAGGAATTCGCCGCCCTTCTCAATTGTCTAGCCATGGCGCCGCCCATAAGGGACGAACCTGATAAATTATTCTGGAAGGGAGATAAATCCAGCCAATTTTCGGTGAAATCGCTTTACTCTCTCCTCTCCCACTCCTCTATCCCAGCTTCTTTGGTGCATCCATTTATTTGGAAATATCAGGCTCCCCCCAAGTTTATCTGCTTTGGTTGGTTGGCGGCTCGGAAGCGGATCCTTACGATCGACAATCTGAAGAAGCGAGGCATGCAACTTCCTAATATTTGTCTTTGTTGTGTGAATGATGAGGAGTAAGTGGATCATTTATTGGTTCACTGCCCCTTCATCTCTCTCATCCTGCTGGATTTCTTTCGAAGGTTTGATGTTTGTGGCTGTCTCCCTGACACTGCTCCTTCTCTATTAGCTTAGTGACATGGATTTAAGCTGGGGAAGTCTAAAACACGTATCTGGAGAATGGCGATCTCGCTATTTGGTGGTCTGTTTAGTTGGAAAGGAACGACCGATGCTTTAATAACGTTCAATCTTCTGTTCAAGCTGTTGGATCTCGAGCTAAAAATTTTCTATTCGAATGGGTGGCTACTGTTTATAGTCTTAAGGGTTGTAATCTTTTGTTTTTAGGCGTGTAACTCTGGATCTGCCGCCTTAGCAGATCTTTGTTTGTTTGTTTTTTTTTTTTCCCTTCTCTTTAATGAATCGTTGCTTTTGAAAAAAAAAAAAAAAGTATGAAAAACATGTATATGTCTCATAATAGACCATTACGGGGCTATTATGGCCTTTAAAGGAGATGTAATGTGCTGTTAACGGCAATTACGGGTAATTTTTCCATAACGGCCGTTACAACCCCGTAACGTGTAACAGTTGCCACCATTACCTTTACGTAATGGCCTTTACGGCCCCGTAACAGCCTTTACGGCACACCTTGCTTTAAATATACTTGATCAGTTTATTCAGACATCGCATAGATTAGGACCCTATACAAAGGAAACCCATTATATGCACTTGTTTTTTGTGACGTTTTGATTTCTAAGTGTGTATTGGTATCCTTTTTAACAATCCCTGAAGTTCTATTGAAAAATTCGACCAATTTCCTAATGTTTCCCAACAACAGTGATACATTATGCGTTACAACCGATATATCTCATGCGATAACTGATATGTATCCATATCCCAAGGGGTATGATACATTACACAAAAACGATACAAAAAACATTGACAATACCAAGATTAAAACATTTCGATTTGACAATGCTTGCGAATATTTACAATATGACTTACAAAAATATTTTGTAGATCATGGCATGGAATTTTAGTCTTCGTGCCTCTATACGTCACAACAAGGCGAATTGATTAAACATAAACAGCGGAACTTACTAGAGGTCACCTTGTCTTTACTAATAGATATGTCAGTACCAAAAATGTATTGGAATGAAACCATTCTTCTTGATACTTAGATAATCAATTGGACTCAGATCTATGTTCTCAAAGGCACCCATTACAACAAAACGGAGTGGCTGAATGTAAAGATCGGAACTTACTAGAGGTTACCTGGTATTTAGTTTTAGATAGGTTAGTACCAAAAACGTATTGGAATGAAGCCATTCTTCTTTCTACTCAAATGATTAATCGGACTTAGATCTATGCAATGTTCGAAGTATTGCTATCGCTACATGTTTCGCTGGCCAAGGATATAGAAACAATATTAATATTGCCGATACTATCGTTGTTAACCGGAAATATGAGGAAATATGGGAAAAGCGGTGGAATTTTCAGTGAAACTTCAGGAGATGTTAAAATGTACATATTTGCATATTTAGAAATAAAAAATTGTAAAAAGAATGCATACATAACAAGTTTCCATTTAATAAGGCTTTAAAAGCATGTGTTGTTGTAAGAAATCAGTCTAACCATCCCATCTAGTCTATTTAACCATCCAACCTTTCATCCAAACATCCATCGATATTGCAAAATATCAACAACACATGATATTTCACCAAGAAATCATTAACAATTGGAAAGGAAACGAAAGATTGTAGTCTCAATATTGCGCGTGTTGCGATATCGATAATATCAAGATATTATCAATATTATCAATGACAAATTGAACACTGCATACAACCATGTGCCTATGCAAAAAATTGAAAAATATATATATTTTCTAATAAATAAAATTTTGATGATATCAATACGTTCGTGATATTATTGAAATATCGTCGATACACTTACAATACAAGCGTTACCTAGAATTTACATAGTCGAAAATATTGGCGATATCAATGCATTGGAAATACAAGCGACACCTAGAATTTACATAGTTGAAAATATTGGCGATTACATTAGCGATATTGACACATTGGCGATACTTAGCGATACATTGGTCATACCTAGAATTTCTGATACTACCAGCGTTATCGGTATCACGACCATTGTTATCGGTATCGCTGAGCTGGAGATAAAGATAATATCGGAGAAATTTTGATAATATTGGAGATAATTTGAACACTAGATCTATGTTCTCCAAGACAACTATCCATTACAATTTCCAAGTCTTATAACCTCATGCGTTTCTATTTACCTTACCACTAAAAGTTTTTTGGTGCACTTGCTTCGTCCACCAAGTTGGGATGACAATCAATAAAATGTGTGTTTGTAGGGTACTCAAACTCTTAAAAAGGGTACAAATCAAGGTATTCTGTAACAGTATGTAACGGCCGTTACGGCCCCCATAACGGCCATTAGGGTCTTCTCTCTCTCTCTCTCTCTCTCTCTCTCTCTGTATTGAAAAAGTTGTACCGGCCCCATAATGTACCATTATGAGGCCGTTATGGGGGTTGTAACAGCCATCGCAGGTGATTTTTCTGTAACGACCGTTAGGCTATTATGACCCCATAACGTGTAACGGTTGCCATCGTTACCTGTACGTAACAACCTTTGCGGCCTCGTAATGGCTGTTACAGTACACCGTGGTACATATGTTATTGTTCTCTAAATTGGAAAAGATACATTTATAAGGATATCACATTCTTGGAAAACGTACCTTATTTTAATTCACAAGACAATACCCTTGCACCTCTTCCTCTTCTTGTTATAGACGAGTCTCATACTGAAGAAGTACCAAGTCACACTCCAACCAATGAATGCATGGTCTGCTCTCAAAGAATGAAATTCACTCTTCCTGAAGGCTACCATTCTTTAACATTGGAACTAGAATAAGAGGATCTCCCAATTGCTCTTCGCAAAGGAACTCGATCTTGTACACATCATCCCATGGGTAACTATGTCTAAACATCTCTCTTCTTACCATTCACACCTTTCATTTGTATCATTTGTATTTATCCCAATTAAGATTGCAGATGTCCTTGGTGACCCTAAATGGAAAGCAACTATGGTAGAAGAGATGTTTGCACTTGAAAAATAGAATGCTTGAAAATTAGTCACTCTTCCACTAGGCAAACATACTGTTAGGTGCAAATGGGCATTCAACCTTAAATACAAGGCTGATGGATTGCTAGAAAAATATAAGGCACGACCGGTTGCCAAGGGCTTCACTCAAATGTATGTAGAAGATTATGATGAAACTTTTGCCTCGGTGGCAAAATTGAACTATGTCTGCATTCTCTTATTTATATCCGTAAATCATAATTTGCCTCTGCATTAATTAGATGTCAAAAACACATTTCTACCTGGTGATCTTATATGGCCCTTCCTCTTGACTTTCGACCTAAGGGGGAGACTGACAAAGTCTGTCATCTTTGGAAAGCCCAGTATGACTTTAAATAGTCGCCTCGGGCCTGGTCTGAAAAGCTTGGCAATAAACATCAGATTTAAAAGAAGTGCATCTGACCATTCTGTATTTGTAAAACATACGAATGGCAACACGACAATTCTTGTCGTATATGTGATGATATCATTCTAATTGGTATGAGCACAACTGAGATAGACAATTTTAGGAAATTCTTGGCCTTGTCATTCGAAATGGAGGATTTAGGGCTATTGAAGTACTTCCTTGGAGTTGAAGTGGCTCACTCAAAACAAGGAATCTTTTATCCCAGCGTAAATATGTGCTGGATCTTTTCTCTGAGGTTGGTTTACTTGGTGCTTGTCCTGTTGACATACCTATTGAAGTAAATCATAAGTTACATGAGAGATAATCAAATCAAATTGATAATTTGGGCATTTATTGTCAACTAGTGGGTCTATCGAATTGGGAATTGTAAGCCAGTTTATGCAACGACCTCGTCATCATCATCTTGAAGTAGTCTATCGAATTCTTCATTATTTGAAAGTTGCACCTGGTTGTGGCCTTCTTATTGGATCATGATCATTTGAATATCAATGGTTATTGCAATGCTGATTGGGTTGGCTCCTCCTCTGATTGATGCTCTATAATAAGGTATTTCATGTTTATAGGAAATCTGGTTACTTGGAAATGCAAGAAGCAATCCATTGTTGCTTGCTTCGTTTTTGAAGCTAAATATCGGGTAATGGCTCATGCAACGTTTGAACTGCTATGGGTGAAAGCCATCCTTTAGGATATGAGATTTGTGACGATTTCTTCAATTCAAGTACATTGGAATAATCAAGCAACTATAGGTATTGCATCCAACTTGGTCTTCCATGAATGCGCATAACACATTGAAGTCGACTATCTTTTTTTTAGAGGTAACATCAACTTTATTAAAAAGCATGCTGAAAGGCGAGAAAATATTACTACCCGACGCACATTAGTACAAACCAAAAAAAAAAAAATAGCAATCGAGGCTACTTTTACAAGACCTTTGATTCTACAAATGACCTCCTCCACAAATGCTCTTTTATTTTGAAAACAACACACATTTCTAGCTACCCAAACTACCCAAAACAGAACCATAATAATCAACTTCCATCTAGCTTTCCCAGATTTTCCTACTCTGTGCCACACCAATAGAAGATTCATCACAGATTTTGGCATTACCCAATGAGTATGAAGAATGCCCAAAAGTTCCCAAATCTTTCTCAAGAAAGGACAATGGATAAAAAGATGATTGATTGGCTTCGTATCTTGCATACATACAAGGGAAATATTCAACAAAATTTAGGATCTTCTTTGAAGATTGTCGATAGTGAGGATTCTCTTCCTTCCCACCAACCAAACAAACATTGCAACTTGTGGAGGGGCGCCATAAAACCAGTGGTGAAAAGGATGTTGGGGTCGATGAGAGTGAGGGGGCTCATTGATTAAATGAAACAACAAGTGTACAAAAAACTTTCCCAATCCATGCGCAATCCAAACTATCAAATCCGAATCTTGGCCTAAAGGAGCTGAATTTTTTAGGCACTCGAGTAACCTAACTGAATCATCAATTTTCTCATCCGTCATATTCCTTTGACAAGGAGGATTCCAAATTGTACATCCGCCGCATAAAGAGAAGCACCCTACAATAGATACGAAGTGATTAGGGGAGAGGCGAGCTAAATTGG
Source organism: Magnolia officinalis (assembly GCA_021015155.1). Lineage (NCBI taxonomy): Eukaryota > Viridiplantae > Streptophyta > Magnoliopsida > Magnoliales > Magnoliaceae > Magnolia > Magnolia officinalis. The sequence continues at coordinate 86,961,183 of JAJHSJ010000002.1, read as the reverse complement.
GAAAAAGATCTTGGAGCACCCTGTCACCACACCAAATATCCACCAAAAACCAAATACGCTGATCATTACCAAGAGAAAAAGCACTTTTCCTTTGCACTAGGTGCTCAGTCGCCGCAATCGCTTTCCACCAACTTGGAGCTCTAAAGAAAGTAGACCTTCGAGCAAACCACTCGCCAGGGTGCGTGCCATGCTTGCTTGCAATAAGCTCCCTCCAAAGCATCCCCGCCTTGGATCCAAATCTCCGAATCTATTTACCAAGTAAAGCTAGCCCCCGATGCAATAAGCTTACATACCTCCTCCCATCTAAGAAGATGAAACTTCCTGCTATCCATAACACCTCTCCAAAAGAAATCTCTTCTCAAATTTTCTAGTCTATCCAAAACAGGATTTGGGCATTTGAAAAGAGACATAAAATAAACCAGCTTGTTAGAAAAAGGCGCCTTGATTGGAGTTAGTTGTCCTCCTACGAAAAGGTAGTGATACTTCCGACACGTAAGCTTTCTCTTAATTCTTTCAATAACCTTATCCCAAATATGCTTGGCTAGCTTCCTAATATACAAAGGCAGCCCTAAATAAGTCAATGGAAACTCCCCCGTCGTACACCAAAAAGAGATGGTGAGAAGATGAAGGTCATCCCTACTAACATGAATCCCTAGTAATTCAAACTTGATTGCATTAATCTTCAGACATGAAATTGCTTTAAAGCAAACAATTATTTTACAAAGATTATCCATTAAAGACATATCTGCATCACAAAAGAGGAGGGTATCATCCGCATATTGAAGATGAGAGAGATGCATTGTCATTTGCGAACCCTCTAACCAAACCATTTTCCTCCCCCTTACTAAGCATCTTGCTAAGTGCCTCTCTAAAGACAACAAAAAGGTATGGAGATAGAGGCTCCCCCTGCCTGAGACCTCTAGACACCATAAGAAGCCATTTGGTGACCTATTAACTAATATAAGAGGAGGCATAATGCACACTATCTTGTATCCATCCTCTTTACTTCTGACTGCATCCCAATTTATGAAGCATATAGTTAAGAAACTTCTCATATGCTTTCTAAATATCCAACTTGCACACAATTCCACTAATTCCATCCTTATTCTAAGAATTAATGCATTCATGGGCAATGAGAGCACTGTCCAAAATTTGCCTTCCTATGACAAAAGCTCCTTGATTTTTAGATATAAGCTTCAAGAGAGCACTTCTAAATCTAGAAGCCAACACCTTGGCTAAAAGCTTATGGGGCTCCCCATTTAACTAACAGGTCTGAAATCTTTTAACTGCTTTGCCCCTCCATTTTGCCCCTCCACTTTCAGACTAAAAGCAATGAAGGTGGCCCCTAACTCATTTGAGAGACAACTTTGCTCATAATATTTTGATATGAAGTCCAAGTCTGTTTTAATAGCGGGCCAAAGTTTATGAAAAAATAGCATAGGAAATCCGTCTGGTCTCGGGGCCTTATCCCCACACATTGAGTCTATAGCCACTTCGACTTCTTCCAAAATTGACACTTCAAGCATTAGAGCATCCTCTCTTAAATTCCGAAACTCTAAATTATTCCAATGTGGCCTCTACCAATCGTCACTGAAAAGCAAATTTCTGTAGAATTGAACTAGGGCATCACAAATTTGATTATTCTTCGATGTTTGCAATCCATCCACAACTAAATTTGAAATTCTACCACCACGGATCCACACACTAGCAATGCTACTCCCCCCGAGCCAAACCACTTTAAATCTCTACTACCATCTAATTTCCTCTTCTTTCGCCCGATTTGCATAACTCAATGCTAATGTTGCCCTCTTATCTTTGTCCTCTGAAGATAAGCAGTCACCCTCTAAAATATCTAAATCGTGAATTTCATTCAACATTCTATCAAATTCCGCCTCCCAATCTTGAAGAGCATTTTTTTTTTTTTTTCCAAATATTAATCTTGTCTTTCAAAAGCCTAAGCTTTCGACAAATCTTGAAACCAACGTAACTATCAACAGAAAGTGAATTCAACCAATTGATGAGCTACTCAAAACCCTCGATTTCAAGCCAAGCGACCTCGAATCGGAAAGGTCTCAGACCCCAATTAACCTCGGCCACATCAAGAACAATGGGACTATGATCTGACACAATTCTCAGCATATCACGCTGATGAACCATAAGAAACTTCTCGATCCACTTTGTAGACACTAAATATCCATCCAATCACGATAGAATAGCGTTTTCTTGGCCATTAGACCAAATAAATTTAACCCCATCCATGGGGAGATCCACCTTATCATGTCGGGCCACCCAATTTGCAAAATTGGACATACTTCGAGTAATCTCCGCCCCCTAGATTTCTTATGATTGAATCTGACCACATTACAATCACCCCCCACATACAATGGATTAGTCCAAATTTGTCTAATGTCATCTAGCTTTGCCTAGAACCAATCACGCATGTTGTAAGAACAAGGCTTGTAAACTACTTTGAAAACCCATCAGAAGCCAGATGAAATCTTTCGCAGCGGAACAAAAAGAGAAATGCTACTAGAAAAAGAGTCAACCATCTTCCAAACATCGACATTCCAAGCTACAATAATTCTCCCTGCCACCCCTACGACATCAACAGTGAATCAGTGACCCACCCCTTATTTTTAACCCTCCATAAAGAATCGATCATACCTTTATCCACTACCTGGAGCTTCAATTCCTGCAAAGCAATAATATCCACCTTTGATTTTTTACAGACTTTTTTTGACTTGGGCCCTTCTAACTTTGTAACCCAACCCTCTGACATTCTAAGATAGAATGATGATTCAGAACCTGTTTTACTTGAATGAACCCCCCTCCCTCAACTTGTTGTACTTGCCGAATCGTAATTGATAGAGCAATCAAGACTGAGAACTTCCCTCTAGCCTTTTGGGGGGGGGGGTACATGGCCTCATCCCAGACACTAAACGATATCCTCACCATCAGTGTTCGAAATATCGGTATCGCGCAATGTATCGCACCCTAGGGATATAGATACATATTGGTTATCACATGGGATACGTGTAATTTATCCCTCTTTTTGGGAAACATTGGGAAATTGGTTGCATTTTTCAATGGAACTTCAGGGATTATTAAATAAAAACCTCAATATACACTTTTAAATCATAAAATCTCAAAAACAAAAAAGAAGCACATAATAGGTTTCCTTTATAAAGGGTCCTAAGCTATGTGTTAGCTAATTGAACTAATGTAATTATATTCAAATTGAATGCTTAAGATTTATAAATGTATCAAGACATGTATGAAAACACAATTAATTCATTCAAAAGCAAAAAAAGAAGTAGAAATTGTAATACATATCCATCAATAATGTGACAGAATGTGGACACAAGTAGTGACTCGCTACTGAACAATGCTTTGTAGGCTCCACCATGATGTATGTGTTTTATCCACACCGTCCATCCATTTTGCCAGCTCATTTTAGGGAACGAGCCCAAAAATGAGGTAGATCTAAATCTCAAGTGGACCACACCATAGGAAAAGTTGGTGATTGAATGACCACCATTAAAAACTTTTTAGGGCCCACAACCTTTAAATGAAGTTGATATTTGTGTTTTCACTTCATCCAAGCCTTTGTGACCTAATCAACAGGTTGGATGGCAAATACACATTATAGTGGACCCTAGGGAGTTTTTAATGGTGGGCGTTCAATCACAACAGTTTTCATTGTGTGGTCCACTTGATATTTGGATTGGCCTCATGGATACAACACATACATCATGGTGTGGCACTTCATCCTAGTGGGAATGACCTTATAAACGGTTTAGATGGCATATAAACATCAAAGTGGAGTCCAAGAAGGTTCAACTGTAAGAAATCCTTTCCGCAATTTTCCCTCTCGTGCGGTCCACTTGTGTTTTGGATCTACCTCAATTTTGGTCGCATGTCCTAAAATGAGCTCTTAAAACGGATGAATGGAGTGGATTTCTCACAAACATCATGGTGGGCCCCACCCAAGTATCCTAGAGTTGGAACTTCCTACCAAAGGCTTTCGCTGGTCTGGGTACTACCCAATCCACGCGCGACGAAATAGCGTTTGGGACCCTAATTGTGGGCCTCACCACAATGTCTGTGTTGTATCCACATTGTTCATCCAGGTCTTTGTCAGGTTGGATGGCAAATAAACGTTTCGGTAGACCCTATGAAGTTTTATTGGTGGGGATTCAATCACAATGGTTTCCTGTGTTATGATCCACATAAGATTTGGATCTACTTCATTTTTAGGATTGTGTCCTAAAATGATTGTTCAAAATGGATGGCCCACTGAGGATCCACCTAATCTGTGCGGAACTAGTGATCCGGGCATCCACCCAAACCACACAGATGGAGCAACAATGTGGGTGGGACCCTGAATGTGGGCCCCACCATGATGTATGTGTTATATCCACACTGTCCATCCATTTGGAGATTATTTTAGGGCATGAGCCAAAGAATGAGGCCGATCCAAAGCTCAAGTGGACCCCACCATAGAAAACAGTGGGGGTAGTGATGCCCACCGTTGAAACTTGAAACCATTTCTGGAGGGCTCACCATGATGTTTATTTGAGATCCAACCTGTTCACAAGTTCATACAAATATGAACGAAGATAAAGCACAAATATTAGCTTGATCGAAAATTTCTATGGCCCTAAAGAAGTTTTTAATGGTAAGTATTCAATCCCCATTGTTTTCTATGGTGAGGTCCACTTGAGCTTGGGATTTGCCTCATCTTTTATCACATGACCTAAAATGATCTCTCCAAATGGATGGACAACATGGATATACAATGCATACATCAATGTGGGCCTCATCGAAAGGGCTGCACCATCTTACGTGCAACCGGGTCATATCGAATACACTATCTCTTAATTTAAGGGGCGCGGATTAGGTGTTACTCGGGTAATAGCTTAGTGGGTGTTAACCTTACAGTAGGGGCCACATTAATGATATTCTATATATCCAATCTATTTATTTGTTTTTTCCATCCCATTTTAGGATGTGGTCCCAAACATTAAGCACATCGAAATCTCACGTGGACCACAACACATGAAAAAACGATGATTGAACAATCGTCATTAAAAACTTCCCAAGGCCCAGTGGAGATTTGGATCTACTTATGTTTTTGGATAACGTCCCTAAATGTCTGAGAAAAACTAATGAACGGCGTGGATATGAAACAAATTAATCAAGATGGGCCCCACACGGTAAGGTTAACACCCACTAAGCTGTTGTCCGCAGAACAACTAATCCGCTCACTTAAGAGAAGAGAGTTCGAGAGAAGACTCTTCTTCTCCGTTAAAGAAGCCGCAAGTCCGCACCTATTCTCAAATTTTCCTCTGAAATCAACCCTAAAATTCTCTCGAAATTCATTTTTTTCGCAAATCTCAATCCAAATCCCATCTTTCTCGGCAGAAAATTAGTTTCCTTCCAAAATAATTTCCTTTGAAGAAAAAAAAAAAGGGGTTTTAGGGATTTTCATTTTCTTACATGATCTGACAATGTCGACTGCAGCCCACCAAATCCAATCGAAAGTGACTCATTCAGGAAGATCACAAAGGTAAGAGAAATTTCTTCTATATTTTTCAAATTTGTAGAATTTGTGGATGAGAATTTCGCAATATCAGGGATTATCGGCTGATATATCGCAAATATCACCGATATCTTATGAAAATCTGCAATATCCTGCTATATATCGCATGAAATACAGAAGTTTGTCAAATTTTCAGTATTTTTCGAATTTCTAGGGGGTTTCCTATCATTGGGCTGTGATACTGATAATATCGGCCGATAGTATCGATATTGCGAACACTGCTCACCATACCACCACTGGAATTAGAACATCTTTTGTCCCCTAGAACTGCTCTGTAGATATGATTTTGTGGCATGTAGTTGAACTTCTACAATTATGTCAGAACCCACTGAAGCAGATGAGATAACTTCCTTACCCACTCTGATCTTGTGACGACCAAGCCCTCTAAATCCCCTCAGGATTTGCATCAACGAGCATTAGCTCCCCTTTCTTTGCCTCTTTAGACACCTGAGGATCACCGGTCGAATGGATTTTGTTGCAACCATTTGTCGTAGCCCATGGAACAAGTGGAAAGTCGCTCTCCAAATACCCCTCCTTTGATCATCCTCCCTCGAGTTGTAAGAAGCTTCCTCTGAAGGTGACGATTCACCTTCTTATGGAGATCCACCGATATCATCCTGATGCTTTTCTTTTGACCCTTCTGCAATGGCGATCCTTAACAAGGGGCTTGGAGATTCTGTCTTTAAAGAATATAGGGAGGCTAAGACTCCCACGTGTTATACTTAAGCACACGAGCTAACGAGAGAGGTCTTTGTAAACACGTCATAGCGAAGTCACGTGCTAGAGACAACTATAGATAATTCCCCATCTTCCACACATGAGGCGATATCCAGTTGATCATTGATAGGGCCTTGATTTCCTAGCATCCGCGTGTTAACTCAAGATAGACAGCTATCTCTCGAATTGATTTTTCTACTCGCAGCAATAACCCTTGAGAACCCCTGTTGGCTCTCCTTGCGACACGTGTCCCGAACCTGAAGGTGAACCTCTACTTGAATGCTGCCAACCCAGCTTCAGTCTTAGAGCCTCCATCCGATGCCAGGCTCCTATTACTCCTACTCCCCACCTAACCTACTGTGTTGCAATGAGATTCACTCTCTCCCCACCAACCCTATCTCCACCATTCCTGTCTTTGCACACACCCCTTATAGCATTCGGAACTCCTGCAGAGCATTGAATTTGTTCTCCATCGCCCAATGAAGTTCGACCGCCATGGTTGCCCGAAGAGGGAGAAGACTCTTGTCTCCTCCAAAAGTCACCCCAACATATCAGAACACCCCATTTCTCCTTTTGCACCCTTAGCTCCAAGTATTCCTCTCCCACCACAACTGAAATCGCACTAGGCTCCCCCAAAGCATTCCTTCTCTTGACATAAATTCTTGCTACCCCTAACTCTTCACCTTCTTTGGTCAATAACCACAACTCACCTAGACAAGCGCCTGCCACAACAAAGAATTCGTGAGACCAAATTTTTAAGGGGATTCGCCAAATTAGATACCAAGAGGATTTTGAACCGAAGTGAGAAAACTCCCCCCATTTCTGATTTTTCTTGAGTGGCCCATCTTTGTGCATGGTTCTAGCAGACATTAATTGATCTAGATTCTTTTCAGGATGCACCCAAATCCAAACAAGTTTCATGGGTTATTCCGTGATTGATCGATCAATTCTTCTTGGCTTGGCATGGAGGTGGTAAAAACAAGATCGGGAAAAGAATATGGCATTTATACCTATTAGCAGGTCTTTCGAGTATTTGGTTGGAGAGAAATTGCTGCTGTTTTAAAAATCGAAGGGGCCAATTCATTGAAGTTTTAATCGGGCAAAAAAGATGTAATTGAATGGGTGCAAGCAGCAAATATTTTAGCTTCTGCTCATTTCCCAACTAGTTGGTTAGACTTGTAGATTGTAGCCTTTTTTTTCTTTTTTTTTTTCTTTTGTATTTTTTTGCCTTTTGGCCAGTTTTTTCAATAAAAGTTTTATTACTCTCTCTCTCTCTCTCTCTCTCTCTCCTCTCTCTATATATATAGTATATATATATATATAGATATATATATATATATATATATATATATATATATATATATATATATATATATATATATATCCAAACCTTCAAACCACAACATCCTTCAATCTAGGTTCTGATATGACAGAGAGGTTTCAATAACGGTTTTAGCAACTACAGACAATTGCAACAATTCCTAGGCCTTTCCTATCACCTTTGGGCTTACATTAACCTGCATATTGTTACCAGTTCCCTTTGATGATATCCATTCCCTGTCATCTGATCACACCTCCTCCATCTGCGGTTTACTTGGCTCCCTCCCCTACCACCACATCTCTGAAAGACAGTGAAACTCCATCCCTGATTTTACTGGGTCCTTCCTCTTTAACTCGATTGCCCCCTTGCTCTTGATGTAGCTTCTTTCCTACAGGTTCCACTCTTCTTCCCAACTTAACCATTTCTTTCTTGATTTTGAGCTCCGGTCCAAACCTCTCCCTCTACACCAGGAGCTTTTTGCCTCCAAAGCTTTCTCCACAAAGAAGCTTCAATGCCCAGGTGAGCTCTTCCTCCGAGCCCATATGAACGAAGGCAAAACCTTAGTATAGCATGGTGAACCGATCACGAGGAATAACAATCTTCCATCACTACTCCTGCCCAGTCGAAAATCCTTGAGAAGTTAATCGGAAGCCACTCCGAAAATTCAATGGTGTAAAGTGTTGGAAAATCAGATAGATCTTTCTTCTTGCCTTCAATCTTTCCTTGCTTTGAGATTTTCCTATCAACTATCATCCACCCTCCCCTCTCCCTTTCATCTGTCTTGCCTTCCCCTCCTTCACCCCCTACCAGCCTTCCACCATTTCCCTCCTTTCGACTCTGGTCTACACCACCTCCATTAGAGTTACTTGAAATACTGCCTGTACTCGATACCCTTGTAGCACCACCTCTCCTTCGCCACTCTCGCACCATCCTCTTGTAGGGCTATTGTTGTAGCACCACCTCTCCTTCGCCACTTTTGCACCATCCTCTTGTAGGGCTATTGTTGTAGCACCACTCTCATTTTCCCCTCAAGTTCATTTCATCCGGGAAAAATTAGTTGCCAAACTTCTTCGTAAACCTTTTGTTCATTTTGAAGATTAGTTACCACATGTCTTCACAAAAGTCGCATCAACGTGCGCCTCAAGATCATTAGTGTTAAGCTTGGCATGAGCATGAATGATGTTCATGCACCAGCTTGAGTGTTGGTGTACATATATTTATATACACATGTGGAGTATTGTATATGACTAGGATTAGGATTAGATTAGGTTTTATAATACTTTGCTTTATCTCTTCTTAAAGACTCCTATTATAAGTCATCATCTCCTAGTCTTTTTTTTTATAAATACAAGTTTAAGGTGAGGGGTAGAGTACAATACTCTCTTATCATGTTCTCTTCTTCTTCTTCTTCTTCTTCTTCTTCTTCTTTCATCTCTCTTTCCTTCTCCTATTCTTCTTATATCACACGCTCCTTGAGCCTTTCTTTAAGAATATGAAGCCTTTTTGCAACCTGAATCTTGCGCATCCTGCCACCGCAGATTCCTCCCCAAGAAGAGATTGTTTTAAAAAAAAAAAGCCTTCTCGTTCTATCTACCAACTCTGAAATCTGAAGGGATAAGGGCTTGATGGGATGCCCTCGGTTTCAAACATATTGGAACGTGGTCCAAGGCCAACCTAAGCATAATTGAAATAACCTTTGGGAAGTGACATTTCCACTTCGACAAGATAAGGAATGTGTACGACTTGCTCATAACAAGTCGTTGAATTTTTCCACTTGAATCGACCTCCATTAAGCGGCATATGAGATTGTTGGCTTTGACAAACTCCTCGAATTTCCAATTAGAAGTGAATCTCATGGTGTTAAAGTCTTCCTCCCAAACACCAACAACTTCCATCTATGATGGATATTAGACAACCGTACCCAAAGCTCAACCCATAAATTGATATCAACATCCATAGACATTCCTCCACCATTGTAGTGCACTTTATGGATAACTACAAGGCATTCCTCATGACAACAATGCCTCTTGTAGACCCCTTGGTGGGAGGAAAAGCAAACTCCTTTGAAGGATTTCCCATAGCTTTGTGATTAGAGAATCATTAACGTCCTCTCATTTCAATTCTTGATTGCATTTGCAGTTTTCCTCAAAAAATCTTTCATCACTCTCTTGTGATTAGGATTGCCAAGACTTGTGAGATTCCATGAAATAGCTTTAAATTTTCAACCAAATTAACATTATTTCCTCCCCTTTTTCTTCACACATCCTCTAAGCATTTGACCATGGTAGGAGGGCATTGGCAAAGAGATGACTCCTGCACAAGCTGAACTAGCTTTGAAATTGCGTGGTTATCTAACACGATACCATGACACGCGGAAGCTGCGAAGCTTAGACTTATTGCTAGGTCCTAGAAGGGAGTGAATAGGACCTTTTAAAATTATTTACTAATTAATGCAATTTAATCCACAATGTGAATTAGGTCCAAGATCATAGATTACAAAGATACAACTAATTGTGCAACTAGTTTATGATGAGAGATAGGAAAATACCAATTATGTGTGCTCTTAATCTAAGTACCTAATATACAATCTATTTCATGCATTCATGTAAACAAATCATTCACATCCATAAATAGAATTGCATCCACATAAACAATCGCAAACACGAGGATGTATAGTGGTTTCGCTAAATGTCTACTCCACTCCCGGCTGACGCACTCAAACTCGAGTGTATCGGATTTCATTATCTCAATGGTTTTCTATAGGTTCACCATTAACCTTTACAATAGTTTTCAGTTTGTTCACTACAAACCTACATGTACGCATCCATGTTGGTAGCTCCCTCAAGAACTCACAAGGTTTTCTGTAGGCTAACCAATAACCTATGCGGTCCTACACAAGGACTTACGTACACTTCTGCCGAAGGCGGTTCTATACTAGAGCCTACACATACACACCTATGCTGGTGGCAGTCCTACACAAGAACCTACATGTATGCACCCGTGTAGGTGGCTCCCTCGAAGACTTCAAGGGTTTTCTATAGGCTAACCAATAACTTTCAATTAATCATACACAAGAACTAATATACGTACACTCCTGCTAAAGATGGTCCTACACAAGGACCTATTCGAGTTTGGGTTGCAAACTCTATGAAATTAAACTCTTAGAAGTTTGGATGAGCCCCGTTGATAGCCCCTTTGTAGAGATGCTTCTTCACACTTTAATCAACTTCTCTTTGCTCCCCTGATCTTTGATGTGGATCTTCTCTAGCTCATTTGATCAGCTACCTTGCATTGTTGTCCTTATAAGGATGCCAAGGTAATGGGATGGTGGTGGAATCTCCTATAACTAAGGGATGGTTCCAATTGGGGATTCACCTAGATGGGCATTCTAAAGGATTATAAACATGAGGATTTACTTGTAGGATTGGTGTCTAATCTCTAGAGAATGCAAGATACCATGTTCATCTTCAAATAGAGCTTGAAATGCTCATTAGAGTGATGAATCACAAAGAAGATTACATTAATCTCTTTGGGTGATAGCCTAGGAGAAAAGGGAAAGAGTGGGATACATTAGGGCTTCTAAATCACCAAAAACCATCATTTTTGCAAAGGTCCGAGTGCTAGTTTTTTAGAGAAAAAGCTCCAACGGGCACTTAATGGCTAGTTCGATTGAACTTTCGATTCGATCGAACATTCACTGAATTGTCTAGATTGCTCACTAGATAGTTTCGGCCGTTCTCGATTGGATCATCGATTCGATTGACTGGACTTGTCGATTCGATTCAATCAAATCGATGGACTGTCGATTCGATCGACAATTCTCAGAATTCTAGTGATTATGATTTTCGGTTTTTAGTAGATCTGAACTTCTACTAGCTAAGCTAAACATGTTCTTTTTAAGACCAAGGCTTGGGATGATTAAACAAGGATTTTTCTATGGGAGAATGGATCATCTAGAGGTGGGTTAGTTTGGAACTAAATGGGTATAGGGCTAGGATCACCAAGACACCTCAATTTACCTGGTATCTTCAAGCCTTGATGCTTCAAGTCTTCGGTCTTCAATGTCTTCCAATGGGGGCTCAACCAACTCAAGACACTAACACACATTATTGACAAACTGAGGCAATAATAGGCTCAACAACATTCTAGACCATAGAACATTGTCCAAATCCTGCCTTCTCTACTTCTAAAGAATCAAATAAAATTTCCTAGTAGTGTTCAATATATCAATAATATAAATTGATATGTCCGTTGTACTGTCAATATCACCGGTTAATGGCATGAAACCCCAGGGTTGTACAAGAGTTACTCTGTATCTATGATATTAGTCAATATTGGCTAATATATTACATGATTAACATGTTGTTTTGTCTAAAATTGCATTTTACTGGTGGTTAAGGAAAAGGTGGTTGCAACATACATGTAATTATGCAAATGCTCTTTGGAATGTTTGTGTGATGTGTTTTAAGGGCGAGGAAACGGTGGATCACCTTTTTATCCATTGTGAATTTGCAAGGTAGATGTGGCATAACATCCTTACCCTCTTTGGAGTATCGTGGGTTTCACCAAGTTCCATTAGCCAATTCTTTTTTATGTGGCACATAGGCATGCATGGGATCACAGTCGGAAAGTTTAGCGCCTTGCATTATTGGTTGGGTTATGGTTCCTTCGATTGGAAAGGAATAATAGAACTTTCACGAATTGTTCAGGTCGAGTTAAGGAAGTGTTCCAGAAAGCATAGATTCATGTTATTCAATGAGCAGTGGCCGCTAAGTTTGTTGCTCAGTTTCCAGCCAACTGGGTAGACCTTTGAGGGTCCCTGAAAGTAGGGTTGTACATCGAGCCAAGTCGAGTCAAGGTGGGCCGAGCTTGGCTTGATTCGTCCGTGCTCTCCTCAAGCTCAAGCTTAACATTGGAGCTTGGTTGTTTGCCAAACCTTTCGGGGTGAGCTTACCTCGAGTCGAGGCGAGGCTGTTCCCACCTCAATTAATTATATTTTATGCTACAAAATACAAATTAAAAGTCAACAACATTAAATCCAAAATGTCACACATGCCACAACATCAAGACAAAAAATCTCATATATACTATCTAGATACCATAACATCAAGTCTAAAAGGTGAAAATCGATTATAAAATATAAAAGCTTAAACAAAACTTTAAAAGTATACATTCCTTCATATAGTTTTAGATGCATTCTCGTCTTGGCTTCCATTCTCGTCCTCATCATCCTCAACATCAAAACTGCTACCACCCCACACTGGATGCAACCAATCTTGTGTACTTATCATCGCTTCGAGTGTTTTCGAAGCGAGTGAGCATCGATACTTGCTCACAACCTTGCTCCTTGTGCTAAAAGCTGATTTTGATGCCACGGTCGAAATTGGAATTGACAATGTCTCGTATCATTACTGAAAGTCTAGGGTATTCACGAGCTCTCGACTTTCACCACTGTAAAATATCAAAATCATCTTCGTGTAGTCGTAAAAAACTTTGAGAAACTGGTGAACATGTTCAGCTTTCGTCCAGTCTTCATTACTAGGCACATATGTGTACATTTTATCACGCGATACAAGTTCAGGGAATGCAACTTTAAATTCTAAAGCAATATCCAACATTTCATAAGTTAAATTCTAGCACGTTCAAAGTTCCAACTTCAACTGCTTTTTAGATTTCAAATCCAAACGTTGGATTATATCATTCCACGTACTCAATCTTGAAGGTGACCCCCTTATATATAACATTATCTCGTATGTTAGCGATCGTAGAGTCAATTGCTTTAAGCCATTCTTGTACAACCAAGTTTATTATGTGGGCACAAAATCTAACTTGGAATATTTTACCCTCAAAGATTAAATTGACTACATAAGAAAGAAACCAAAGCGTCATTGGAAGAGACATTATCTAAAGTTATTGAAGAGATTTGCTTTTCAATGCCCTACTCAACAAGACAATTGTAAATGAAGTCAGACATTACCACACCAGTATGAGGAGGAACATAGTGGATGTTTATAATCTTCTTTTGAAGTTTTCAATCTGCATCAATGAAGTGTGCGGTTAATGACATATATCCCTTTCTTTGATTTGATGCCGACCACATATCCAAAGTCAAACTTATTATTGATACGGATGCTAGAAGAGCTTTTAAGTTTATTTTCTCAATTGCATACATCTTCATACACTATCTTTTCATAATAAGACGAAAGGCCTTCTCACATTTGGGATTAAGGAATTTGCAAAATCCCATAAAAACCTTCATTTTTACCATGCTAAATGGCTTCTCATGAACTATCATTAATCTTGCATACCACTCTTTCAGCTTTTTTTAATCATACTTGTAGGTGGAGAGTGTAGCTTGAGAGTCGTCATTTTCAGAAGTGGTAAATGAAAGCAACTGCTGGACTCCACCCATCGACGTTTTTAGTCTCTTCGCACATTTATCAAGATATCTCTGATAATTAGTAGAAGAACCAGAATGCTTGCCGTAAAGAGTTTTACAACACTTGCATCTAATCTTAACTGAACCATCTGGTAGCGTGATCTCATTAAAAAATTCTCATACCGCTGATCTTTTTTTTTTTCCCCCCCTCCTTTCACTACACTTGGAAGTCATTTCAAATTTGTTTTCCAATATGTCTCCCACCACGATAAGAGGAGATGTGACTGACGCACCGACACCGAGGTACTTGAGGGTTTTCCTCACTAGTCAACTCTAAATCAAAAGATAACAAGGGTAAGGTAAGATCATGACTTTTATAGGTTGAAGTAATCAGTCAATTGCATTTATGTGTATATAAATATATAGTACAAACAATATCAGGGCCCCTCCATAAACTGCAAGACACAAGTGTCTCAAATAGTTCCCTAATAGATAAATCCACCGAGGTACATACATATACATAACTATATATTGTCCCTAATTGTTTCAAAATTTATTCACTAATTGTCTCTAAATGTCTCATTTATTCCTATTTGTCTCTATCTAGAGGTGCTAATTGCCCCTATCACATTTGGTAACATACTATGTACTGTTCTCATACAGTTTACATGCGAGCCAAAATTTCAGCAGCATCTCTTCATATTCTCCAGATATATGTAAAATTCAATACTGATTAGTTGTCACATGTAATCCATTATACATGGATAGAGCGAACCAATTAGTAAAGAATCACATATCCGGAGAAAATATAGGGAGACGTTACTGAAATTCCAACTACATGTAAATTGAAAACGAGGACAACCTAAGTACACGGTATGGTACTAAACTATCCAAAATGGGACAATTTGGGAATCCATAAAGAATAAACATTTTTAGTCGAATGATTGTACTTATTTAATATAAATTCCTAAACGGGAGGAATACATTGCCAAACCACTAGGTGCCAAAATACTAATTAACAACATCAGTTAACAAAGAATCATAAGCATAAACATTTAAGGACAAATATCGAAATATATAAGAAAAAAAAAATGAGATAATGATTTAAACGTAAGTTAAGTAACTTAAGTTAGTGCATTAATTGTAGGCAAGTTAAGTTAGTATATTTAATCCATACAAGCAAAAAACTTAATACATCTTTCATAATTTTAATATTCTCCTTAATACTCATCTCATCTATCCGAACTGGGATCGGATCCATCATTTTCGTCTTCCGCGCTCGAGCTGGTGGTATCTTCTCCAAAATGCTCATTAACCTGCCTTGAATCAGGTGGGGGAGATTTTTCCATCATGTTCTTGTATAAATTCAGCTAGCTTTTTCAAACTTTTTTTGTGAGATGATTTATACGGAGTACCCAAGATCTTGTATAATGAGGCAAGTTTATAAATAAACTTTGATGGCTTCTTGCTAGTCTAGCTTGGCCCTCCTTTACGTCATGTTGTCGAAGATGATATCGTTGATATCCAGATGTTTCTGCCTCTTCCTTGCTTAACTTCAAGGCCATTTTTAATTGTTATTCTTCTAAAGTTCTCAATCTAGCTTTATTCTTCTCTTCCTCTTCCTCACTAATTCTCTTCACTCTCTCTATTTCGGATTCTTCATTGATTAAAATAGGTCAGTTATGGTATATCTTGTAGCTAGTTGTATTCGATGTGAGAGAAGAGGTGAAAGGCTTCTTGTTGGAGTCTATGAGAGCCTGAAATAAAACTTGTACCTCTCGTGATTTATTTTGTTTACAAATATGACCCCACACAATTGCATTGAATTTTCATTCTTCTAGAGTCTGGGGAGTAGACTTGGGAACCATAATCTCAAATGTTGGTGGATGGATCATTTGAAGACATTGTTGCACACTATTTTGTTGTAAGAGAAATATTGTCATAAGAAAAATAAAGAAAAAATGCAAATCTAATCCATAATATCCATTCGCAATTACAATTTCATAGTTTCAACTCTAGAAAATGCTATTCTAATTGAAAAAAACAAATCTAATTTGACCAACTCCACCCAACCTAGCCCCAACTCGATTCAAAACTCAACATCCCCAACTCGACCCAACTGACCCAACTCGACCACCCAACTAACTCAACAACCCCAACCCGACCCAATGACTTAACAACCCCAATCTGACCCTAACCCAGCTCGACCTAGCGCCCAACCCATCTGCCAGCACCCACAACCAACCTGACCCAACACCCACCCCGGACTCAACCCACATCCACACTTGACTCAACCCGACACCCAACTTGACCTAACCCATCACCCGACTCCCCAACACCCACACCCGACCCAATGTAGCACCCAACCCGCACCCTACTCAACCCCCAAATCAAATATTCATATATATATATATATATATTATATATATATATATATATATATATATATGCCTTTGTGGGTGTTGAGAGAGAGAGAGAGAGAGAGAGAGAGAGAGAGAGAGAGATTGTGGAGAGAGAGAGAGAGATTGTGGAGCTCGGGCGCAAGAGAGAGGATCTCGGGCGTGGTGGGTTGGGTAAGGGAAAGGGAAAGGAAAAGAAATGGACGGACGGTGGGGTAGGGTAGGGTTTTCTTTTGTTTTGTTTTAGGTTTTAACTTTTTTATATTATAATATAATATATTCGAGTTGAGCCAAGCTCGAGCTGAGCCGAGTTCGAGTCGAGTCGAGTCAAGCTGCGTTATGCTCGACCTCGGCTTGTTTTCAAAACGAGCTAGGCCATATGAAGCTTGACTCACCTCGAGTCGTCATTCAAGCTGAGTCGAGCTAAGCTAGATCGAGCCAAGCCGAGCGAGCTTTTCGAGCTAGCTTGGCTCGTGTACAGCCCTACCTGGAAGGGTGTATAGTTATCTCTTTCTGTATATTCTGGCTTTGGCCATTTTCTCAATAAAATTCTGTTCTTATCGCTAAAAAAAATGCAAATGCTCTTGACTGAAAAATGTAGGGAGCACATGTACTCATCTAGTTTGACTGTAAATGATATTGCAAGTTGTGGCTATGCTATAGACAATCTTCATAAGCGAAAAATCGTGGCTATACTATAGACAATCTTCATAAGAAAAAAACCTTCTCCCGAATGTGTCTTTAATGTGTTACCAGGATGAGGAATCGGTATATCATCTCTTCATTCATTGTTCATTTGCCAAAGGTTTGTGGGATTGCTTCTTCAAGTTGTTCAGAGTAGCATGGGTGTTGCTGGGGTCCATTGATTGCTTCTTTCTGTCGTTGGCATGGTGGGGGAAATGGGAAAATTGGGAGGAGAGTTTGGTGACTCAGCTTATTGGCGGGAATATGTTTTCTATGGCTGGAAAGGAATGAGCAATGTTTTAGGAACTGAACGGGGCAACGTTTGGAGGTGTTTAATAGGGCTAAACCACACGTAACAGAATGGACATTATTGTCTAAAGTCATAGTTCATTTTCTGGTTTGTTGGCATGAGTTGTAATTTTCTGAGTTGCAGTCTCCATGTATTCTTTTGGCTTTTACCTTTATTCAATAAATTATCAATGCTTAAAATTAAAAAAAAAAAAAAAGCTGTTGTGGCTATACATTTTCTTCCATCCAATTTGTTTTCAATCTTCTATCATTTCTGAAAAATGCTAATGGTTGTGGTTGTTGTTTCCGCTTCTTGGTCTCTAATTTGTTTTTTGAAAGGCATTTCCTATCTCTAAATTACCGTTCTGATTCCACATGATCCAGATGGGAGGCCGCTCGAATGTTGAAAATGAGATACTTTGTAGGTTCACCTTCCCTGAGAGGCCTGGCACTCTGATGAAATTCTTGGATGCCCTCAGTCCTCGCTGGAACATTAGCTTGTTCCATTACCGAGCGCAGGTTGGCATCTCTGACACCCTAGTCATTTTTCTGCATTTGTATTGACTGTATCAAAACCTATCTTTTGACATTGTTTATAGCTATGTACTCATGGTTTCAAGACTTGGACAATCCCGTGTGACTCGTCCGAGTTGACTATGACTTGGTCGAACCCGATCTGGTTTGACAGCACGAGTCACCCAGACAAGTCACTTGTGAGTTCCGACTCAACTTGAGATCGGACGAGTCAGTACATGTTGCCGAGTCTTAAATCCATATATGTATTCTCTACTGGGACGACCATCTAATGATCTGGGATGAATATCTACTGATCTCAACCCACAAGCATAATGTAACGAATTGTTCCTTTGTCTCGATAGGGTGGTACAGGTGCAAATGTATTGGTGGGTATCCAAGTTCCAATCACGGAGATGAACGAGTTCCAGCAACGTGCCAACAGTCTTGGGTATGAGTACGTGATTGAAATGAACAATGAGGCGTTGCGGCTTTTGATGCATTGAGTAGGGAGGATCAGATGTGAACTTCCTGCAATGGGAAGCTAGGCGAGGCCTACCGTG
Organism: Magnolia officinalis; assembly: GCA_021015155.1. Taxonomy (NCBI): domain Eukaryota; kingdom Viridiplantae; phylum Streptophyta; class Magnoliopsida; order Magnoliales; family Magnoliaceae; genus Magnolia; species Magnolia officinalis. The sequence continues at coordinate 86,942,717 of JAJHSJ010000002.1, read as the reverse complement.
ATGTTTTTGAGATATCCACCCCATCGATCCGTTTTTCCAGATCATATTAGGTCATGGGCCCAAAAATGAGGCGAATCCAACATGATCTGGAAAAATGGATGGAAGGGGTGGATATCTTACAAACATAATGGTGGGCCCCACCTAGGTTTCTGTCGTGCAGGAAGTTCCTGCGAAAGGCCTTAGCCGGGAATAAGAGGATCCAACAAGAGGCTTTTTACTAATTAGGTGCTTCATTCAATGAAGAGCTTGTTTGGGGTTTGTTTTTGTCATGGGAGCAGCTGTAGGAGAGCAGCAGAGGGCCAAACAGCCAGACGAGGAAGTCACGCCTATGTTCTTTTCATGTCGAGCTCCTGTTCCTTCCATTCAGCTGTATTTATTGCAATTGTTCATTGGTGGATCTTCATTGCTTCTTACGGTTTTGAGACCTTGTCTTTCTATGGATCTTTGTTTTATGTTGGGATCTAAATTAGCCATTATGAAAGACTCCATTCATTTACCTTTACTAGCCATAACATCTATAGTTTACTCAAGGAATACTATGATGCATTTAACCTTGGACTGGGGTCAGTTGTTCTATGATCCGTACCCCTGACATGGTGGGCTGTACCATGGATGGACCACACCCCAAAATCTCTTGATTCGACCCTACTAACCCATTGATTGATGACCTTAAAACTAGATGTTGAAGAGAGAAGAGGAGATGAAACTTGGGGTTGTGGTTGGACCTTGCATTTTTTACTCGAGGCCCCGGATTCGTGTCCTTTTCTTCTTCTTCCATTCAAGCTCTCGGGTTTAAAGTTATTCTTTATGACAGTGATCTCTACCCTTGGATGAATGATCTCTCACCATGGCTCTTCATCATCTCATCTCTCCATATCCTACTGTTGGGCTACTTGATTAGTGAAAAGCTGGTTTTGATGACTTACATGGCCCACTCTTCGAATGTGCATTTTCTTTGAACTCATAAATTGTGGCTGCTAATCTGCCTTAAATGTGAGGTAATAGCACCCTATAATTCTTCTGGACGGATCATAACCCGAAAATAATACTCACCAGATGCTCCCAACCGTTCATTTTCCCCGTCCATTTGATGGCCCCCAGTTGGGTGGTTAGATTCGCCTAGTGTGATTCTTGGGTATTGCTGTGTGTACAATGGGGCATAATGGAGCGAACGGGCCCCGGATATTCTGGATAGATTATGGAGAACTTCCATTTTGTTGTGGAGAAAAACTTTGATACTCTGGCAGTGTCATGGATGATACGCAGGCACTTAGAAACTACTTTGAAATTGCACACGTGGTATACAGTAGTCAAATCAAACCGTCAAAATCATGGTATCCAGGGTAGATTTATCATGATCTAAAAATTTAAGCTTATTTGATTATCTGATTATTGGATTGGTGGATGTTTATTGGGCAGTTAAAACTGAAAAATATCCAATGGTTGTATTTCAACAGACGTGTCCACGAATCAGAGATCAGGATTATTTAAGCAATATGATATTTTGTTTTCGACAATCTAGTCAGTTTTATTTGAGTTATAATGTGTGCCAATGTGTACAATATCTGAGTGTCAAGAGTATCAATAGTCATACTCAGCCTGAGTATAATACTTTGAGAAGTACTTTGCTAAGCCCACACGAGCGTACAGGTCAGATGATGCACACGTCACTACATGCCAGGGTGGCAGATAGGTGAAATATCAAAGCCATCCATCAGGTGGTGTGTAGATGTTACTGCTGAAAAGATAAATGGTGGTCCATTCAGTAGGTACGCCGTGATGCTACAAATCGACGTTGATGTTTTCACAACCGCACATCAGATGATTGTGGCCCACCTGACTACCGGACTGACCGGATTCTTGGGATAGGAAATGTACATAGTGGTACCCTTCTGATGGATGGTTTTGATGTTTCACTTGTCAGCAACACTGGCATGTGGTGGCGCGTGCATTAGGGGACTTGTACACGCGTGTGGGCTTAGCAAAGTTCGTGTGAAGTACCAAATACTAGGCCCGTTAGCTCGTCCATGGCCTAAATAGGGATGGGCCATTGCCCACCCTGAAACGTCAATTGTGGCAAGACAAATCCACTGATCAGGTGGGCCATGATCTTAAACCTATTCAGACCATCGATTTTGTTGATTTTGATGGTGCAGCATGCCTAACTAGTTGAATTTTTGCACCATTTGATTTTTAAGTTGTGATCCACATTTTGTACGGCTAAGATGTTTTATAGAAGATAGGCACAAACTACTTTAACGATTCAGGCAAAGCAGGGCTCGGGCATTGACCATTGAGCATGGATTTGAAGCCTGGGCTTGAACCTTTAGCACCGTATGGTCCATTGTCTCCCATACGTTTACAAGAAATCATCATTCTAGCAATTTGGGGTCAAATCTGTATTTAAAATAAAACAACCGTTACATGGGCCCAAAGATAGTCACCAACGGCTTTTTTGCTTGTTTTACTTGGACTTTATAGATTCTGGTCCGTTGCTTCCAATCATAGGTGGACCATGCCATGAAAATCTCGTGTCTTAACAAGTCCCAAGGATAGTGGATACAGTTTCATTACATTGATTTACGGATTCAGTTGATAATTTATCTTGGATATTTTTTGGGCCATGTCTGTCCAACGTGGACTATTATCTTGGAGATTCCAGGGCCATCGTGGTCCATCCTCTGTGGAACTCAATATACCTTAATCTTTGAGATTTTTGGGCCATTAACCACCCATTTTGGGCCTCAATTGACCATTAATCTTGGAGATTTTTGGACCATGGTCCACCCATTGTTGGACTCAATAGATCAATGGTCCCTAATCGTCCATCCAAGAATATCTCAATATACTCAGTTTCTTAGGGCTGTCAATGGGTACCCGGATATGTGGATCCCCAGTGGACTCAACCCTAACAGGTCCAGGTCCCATTTATTGGACCCATTAACAAATCGGTTTGGGTTCGGGACTCACCTTTGGTCCAGTCGGTTTTGGGTTGGGTCCATAAGTTGGGTCTAGACGGGTGAGTTCGGGTTCGTATGTTAGGTCTAGTCGGGTCCAATTAGTTTTAATAGTAAAAGTATATATGTTTAATATATATTAGTTATTCTAGCAAAAGAAACAACGCTTCCTAAGCTAAACACAAGAAAGAGAGCCCATTTACAGAACATGAACAAGTAAAAGTGGCATATGTGTGTGCCATCTGATCCATCCATTGGGTGAGCCCAACCATATCTTCGAACGATATAATTTGAAAATATGAATTGTTTAGAATTACGCAAAGTCTAGAAAGTTGCCTTTTGTCTTCCTAGGACATTAATGTAATGCATATGTAAGTGTTTTATTTTTCCTCTTGTATACAGTATCTTCTCGACCAGTCTAAAGGTTAACCATTCATGGGAAATAGTTAAGCTCAAAACCTTAGTAAAAATTTATACTATAAATTTTCAAGTTAGTAAAAATACATTTCAGCAGCAATATTTTCATATTTTGATATATCTTCTTCTTCCTCTTCTCTAATAAATTTGGTATCAGAGTAAGGTTCACCAAGATCCTTTTGGGTATGGTCCATCCTTATGTGTGAGCCACTCACTTTAGATGAGTGGAGTACCTGAGTCATGTCTTATGTTATTCACGTCTCTACATGTGTGTCTATATATACGTATGCATCTCTACATGTGTGTTTCTTATTTGAAAAAAGTGAGAGAGTTGTATAGAGATGTGTGAGAGATTAAAAAACAAAAAAAAAGAAAAAGAAAACCTAGAGTGTTGTTTTTCCTTTTACATCAAGAGAAACTCTAAAAAGGGGGTTTTGTACACATGGGAAGAAGATCCTCAAACTTGGCTAGAGAGAAAGCTTGTAATTTTCAAATATTATAAGGTGGATTTGCTTAGTGATTTTCTTCCTTCTCGAATTGAGAAGGCTTTTCATGTAAAATTGGTGTGCGTCTCTTTCTCTCTCTATCTTCTAATTTTTCTTTTCATTTTACACTTGTTGTTATACTTATTGTGGTTTTATGGGTTGGTTTGTGCAAACAATGCACCCTATGTGTTTATAGAAATTCCTAAGTTATTTACATAGAGAAAAATAATTTTGCTTTTTCCCATTAAAAGTGGCATCAGAGCATTGGTTGTTTATTAGGGTTTTGTTTGTATAAATCAAGATAAAAATTTCTATACGAAGGATAATTAGTCTCAATAGAAGTAATTGGTTGATATGGAAGGTCAAGATGCAAGATGTGCTCTATTGTAGAGACTTGTATATACCCATTAAAAGAAAAAAGCCCAAAACCATGACGGAAGATGAATGGAAGAGTTCGATAGGAAGGCTATTGGAATGATTCAGCAATGGTTAGATGATTTGGCATTCCATCATGTGTTAAATGAATTTACAACACAATCTCTATGGAAATTTCTACACCAATAATGGTTAGTCTCAATGAAAGAAATTGATTAATATGGAAGGCCAAGATGGAAGATGTGCTCTATTGTAGAGACTTGTTTGTACTCATTGAAGGAAAGAAGCCTGAAACTAAGATGGAAGATGAATAGAAGAGGTTGGATAGGAAGGCTATCGGAACGATTTTGCGATGGTTGGATGATGTGGTATTTCATCATGTGTCGAATGAATTGATCATAGTACAATCTTTATAGAAGAAATTGCATGATTTGTATGAGAGGAAGATGACGACAAACAATGCATTCCTTATTAGACGACTTAAGAACTTAAGGTTCAAGGAAGGAGCTTTGGTGATGTTGTCACACTCCAAACTTGGAAAATTGCAGTACAAAAATAGGGTAACGATTAAAACTCATAGATTCAGTCCGATGGAAATATATCGGCATCAAAAATGAAACATATAGAGGGTTAATTAGGATACGGGTCTTATAACTCTATCCTCTTAACCAAAAAATTTCGTCCTCAAAATTTCTCCATAGCCAAACCGTACACAAGACGCTCTTGCCAGGGTACTATGTTTAAAGTTTATATATTCACAAATGGGAATGCTAATTTTTTTTACTAAGTTGCAGTGGAAACCTAGGGTGTGTTTCTAAATTTTCAAGATTGCGATTTTAATCATGCTAAGTTCACAACAGTCATATAATGAAGGATAGTTATTTTAAGACCATTAGCAGATATATGATGTTATCCTCAGGTATTCCCAAGTTATGCTCTGATACCCACTTCTGTCATGCTCCAAACTCGGGAAATTGCAGTAAAAAATAGGGTACGTAACAATCAAAACTCATAAATTCAATCCGCTAGAACTATGTCGACATAAAAAACGAAACATACAGAGGGTTAATTAGGGTACGGGTCTTACAGATGTAACATCTAAATGAGATGTATAGCATCGTGAACCAATTGATGTTTACGAAGATGACCTTAGATAATGAGTTGCAAACATTGTTATTACTTAGTTCACTATTGAAAAATTGGGAGATGTTGGTGATTTCTTTGAGCAATTCAATGCTCGATGGAAAGTTAACCCCGAGTCATGTAACAAGTATTTTGTTAAATGAAGAAACACGAAGAAAGTTCATAGCTCATATGTTTTAACAAGTGAAGAAAGATGTAGAACTTCAAATAGGCGAAAAATATTCAGGAAACGTCTAAGTCAAGATCAAATTCAAGAAGCAAGATTATATGCGACTATTATGAGAAGACCGAGCACATAAAGAGGCATTGTCGATTTTTAAAGAGAGACAAGAAAGAAGGGATAATAAAAGAAAAATGTGGAGAGATGGTCACCAAGATGGCTAATGATAACACTCTAATTATAGTAGAAGAAAATGAAAATTGTCTAAATTTGATAAACTTCAGCATGAATTGGGTTGATTCAAGAGCCTCTTATTATTCTATACCGTGTAGAGATTTGTTCATTGGTGTTGTCCATATGGTAAACGAAGTAACATCTCAAATTGTTGGCATGGTTAGTATATGTATAAAAATAAGTATTGGAGCCAAGCTAATGTTAAAGGATGCGTGACATGTGTTGGATTTGCATTGAATCACATAACCATGGAAAAGTTAAATAATGAACATTATACTACCATCTTTGGAGAGGCAAGGTGGAAGATTACTAAAGATGTACTTGCAATTGTGAGAGGCAACAAGTCTGACACTCTATACTACATAAAGAGGTGTTCATGTAAGGGAGAGCTAAATGCTAGCTACAGTGGAAAAGCACCTTGATGGACCTATATATGGTATAAGAGACTTGGCCACAGGAGTGAGAATGAGATGAAAGTCTTGACAAAGAAGAACCTCCTTCCAAAAATTAAAGGTACTCATTTA